>CM046036.1:51038976-51518976 GCA_025215565.1 Flaveria ramosissima | reverse complement strand
TCTCAAACGCGAAGCAGAGTCTTATAACGTTCTGGAACTGGAGGGCTTGTACAATATCCTGTGTATCATAGAACAGTGGCCACTTGTATAGAGTATAGACATCATTAGCTGACAAGTTGGTAAGCCACATTGGGTCAAATACCCTGATAGTATCCATTTGGCCCTCTTTGTTTAGGACTATGACCGCTTCTCCTGTCCTCCAATCGTAGTTCCACCACTTAAAGTGTGGAGTGAAGTCCTGTGGCATTTCCCTTAGAGGGATTCTTGACATCGTGCGCGGAGGACTCCACTTCAACACTATCTTTGGCTTTCCAGTAATGGCATCAACTTCAGACCTTCTGATATACCTTGTAGGCTGTTGGGGTCTGAAGTTAACCCACCTGGTGTGTTACTCCTTCCTTAGGGCAGCCTCAAACCAGCCTGACATCTTTCTCGGGTCAGCATACAACAGCTTCAGTTTGGCCAGCTGGTTGAGCTCAAAATCTGGTAGAGTCTTCAGATCATGTGGGAATATGAAGTACTCTATGCCCTTCTCCCTCTTAACTACATATACGTTAAGGTCCTCAAAATACGCCCACGCTATGATCCTGTCCGACACCTTATGATGTTTCTTGTCTCGGTAGAGTTTGGTGTAGGCATCCTGTTTAGGTGCAGCGCGTTGGGCTCTAACTTCTTCAAAACACGCAGCCCACTCAGCCTTTCGGATATCGACATCATCATTTGAGGCTTGGGCCGTTCCCTCTGTTTTCTCTGACTCTTGCTCCATCTTGTCTAACACCTCAAAAGTATCGCTAACAAGGGATTCACCCAGATTGGGGACCACATTTCCCTCATTGTCAGCATACTGAGGGTAGTGCTCTGCAGTGACATCTTCAATCTCTATTTCATCAACGTCGTTGAGCTCTTCGTCACTAGTCGAGTCGCACGTCGGAGCATCCTTCACAATCTCATCTAGATTTAACTTGAATATCTCTGCCAGTTGCTCGTTTGATAGATCGTGAATTATTTCCCCTTCTTCAGGGGTATAACTCACCGACCTCCTTACAATCCCTTGCAGATCAAGAATCATAGTCAACTGAGTCTTGACCTGCTGAAGGGGAGCAACATCGAACTCATCTCTTTGGTAGTTTGGATCTGTTTGATTTAAACATGCAACACATCAACCATTAGTAATTAATCAAAACAGAAATGCATTAAACTTAATATAAACATTGAATACATAGGTTTAAATACATGATTCAAATACAAAAGTAATCTAATACATAGACATCTAATCTTTACTTTTCTCTTGGATCATGGGATCGTCGCTTTGTGGAGCAGAGGAGGAAGTTGGTTGGTCTTGTCTATTCTTGGATCTCCTCTCCTGACCTTGAGCAGAGGCCGATGCAGCTGCATCTCCTCCTTCTGCATCATCATCTTCATCCTTCTCCTCTGTCCTTTCTTCTGCAGTCCCCTCATCCTCTTCAGTGTCATCTTCATCATCCTCATCGTCATCCTCATCATCATCATCACCGTCTCCCTCTTTAATCTTCAGGGGCTCATCCTTAGATCCCTTTAGCTTTAACATGATTGTCTTCTTCGCCTCCTCCAACTCCTCTATCTTCTTTGCAGATGTGACACTGTGCTCCTGGAGTTCGGCGATCTCATGGCTCTAAGCAGTCATTTGTTGGGCCTGCTGTTCGAATCTTGACCAAAACAAGTGATTTAACATGGGTTAACGGTTCAATAGACTCGCCATCTTGTCACTAATAACCTATTAAACTTAATTTTAACATTTTGCTTAGTTTAGGTTGGTTATTAGGTCATGTACAGTTCGTTTCTTGTTTTCACTCGAACATCATAAAATTAGGGTTCCATTCTTTGGATTTCGGTGAGATTTCACTGCAATCTACTTGTATAAACGTCGACGAATGTCAGAAGATCAATAACAATATGAAAACAAGGTCTAGGAGAATTTTGGCAGAGTAACGGTAAGAAGTGCGATTTAGTAGCGATTGAGGGTGATGAGTGAAATGCGATCGACTGTGGCCCTTTAAATACTGAAGCTGAGTTCAATCGGCCGACTGGCCTCATTCGCTCAGTTCATTCGGGTGACTGAATCTCAGTCGTGCGATTGGCCCAGTCAGTCGCATTCAGTTGGCCGACTGAGGTTCAGTCGGTCGACTGACTCATTCGTACCCTTTCATTCGCACCTTCAGTTGACCAACTGAGTCTCAGTCGGTCGACTGACTCATTCGCACCCTTCCATTCGGTCGAAGGAATCAGTCTGATAAGCCATTCGGGTGAATGGCTCAATCTCATTTCCAGTCGTGCGAATGTGATCCATTCGCATGGTTGGTCCATACTTATGGTCCAATCGTGCGAATGGGTCATACTTATTAAATTTTCTGCCATTTTGAACATTGTACATTTAAAACCCTTTTAACTTTTGAAATTAACATTATGAGCATTTGATCATCTCAGACATGATCATTTTAACTTGAAAACTTTTTGATCACCTCAAACGTGATCTTTTAAACAATTTAGT
This sequence comes from Flaveria ramosissima, assembly GCA_025215565.1. Lineage (NCBI taxonomy): Eukaryota > Viridiplantae > Streptophyta > Magnoliopsida > Asterales > Asteraceae > Flaveria > Flaveria ramosissima. The sequence goes on along the minus strand of CM046036.1, from coordinate 51,516,449 downwards.
CACCTCAGACGTGACCTTTTTAAACACTTTGTCACCTCAAACGTGACCCTTTTAAACTTTGAAGACACATGTGGTCATCTCAAACCTGACCCTTTTAGTGAGTTGATCCCACACTGATTTTCATGATGTAGTCCGACAAACAAACAAACTAAAATGATTAACTAACTAGAAAGTTAAAGTAAAATACAAAAATTAAACTTGTTTTTGGCTTTTTGTGAGAGATAAATCCTAAGATAGAGATCTACTGGATTTGGTTCCGGAATAGGCAGCTTCAACTTAGATTGACCACACCAGGACCAATTCAATTTTGGAATCATACAGGCAAGTCAAATCATTTGGGACTTGTTATTAAAACTTTTTGATGCTCAATTCTTGGTTTTCATCCAGAGTCGTTAGCAAATCTAGGAAATCACACTGGTACTATTAGATTCCAACATTGATTTGAACTTTCAAGAATTGCAGCCATAATGATTGTCAGTATATTTGTCCTCTTAAATCCATACACAGACTTTAGACACAAAACTGGTGATAGTTTTAGGTTTAATTATTTCAACTAACATTTGTGGATCCCACACTTATATGGTAATCAACATTCCTCAGGAGCTTTTGAGCGGTCTACGGGTATTATTACAAGAAGAGACTATTCTTAGAGCTTTCAAAGAGAAGCCAATCCTCAGGTCAGTGCCATCGGACAGCAGAGAGGCGGCAAGCAACAATTAATTCTAGAATATCTAGGTTATGCTTATCCTCAGGTCAATGCCATCGCACAGCAGAGAGGCACACAACCTATCTCCTTGTTAGAGCAGCTTAATTTTATTTTGCACAAAATGCACCAACAACATAAGTCATTAGCTTGATAGCATTTGTCTTTCATTTTTTTCGTGCTTTGCTCTATTTATGGTCATCAGCACACATTCGTGGCGTTTACATGCTCATTACCCTTATTGGAATATTGTTGATTGTGTTAACTAGTGATAAGATGGAAGCCCACAGTCAGTTGAACAACTTAGTTTGATCTTGAGAACACCAGTCAGGTCTAGTCATCTATTGTGTTGAATCTACCGACATATCATTTGTGGTCTAGCAACCTCTAGGTCTACTCTCGTTGTGTTACCTTAGTAGTTACCAGTTTTTCTATCATCTTCCCTTTTATATTGCTTAGACTACACAGACATACTTTAAATTTTGCATCTTTTCTAAATTACATTTTTAAAGTCCCTTTTGATTTGTTCCTGTGTACTATCATTTTCCATAGGGTTTGAATCGGTATCACAGATACGATCTACCTTATATCAGCTATCCACTCCTTCTCCTTCGTTTTTTTTAATGTTACTTGCTGACTTATTCTCCCCCTAAAATACTAAAATCATAACAGGTTTAATTATTTTAGGATTTTAATAAACAGCTAAATAACATGAGTTTAATTTAAACAAAGTAAAATAAACAAATAAAATAAAAAAGAAAAATTAACTAAACTGCATCAGACTACACATGATCATCATCTGGAATAACATCACTTTTCTTTTTATCGCCGTTGACCTCTAACAAATATTGAAAACGTGGTTTATCAAAGGCTTTAGTGTAGAGGTCAGCGCGTTGAAAATCAATATTAATTTTTACCACATCAATTAAGTTCTTTTCAAAACAGTCTCTTATGAAATGGTATTTAATACCGATATGTTTGGTCTTTGGATGTTGGACCGGATTTTTAGTTACTGCAATTGCAGCAGAGTTATCAACAAAGATAGGAGTAGAAGAAAACTTTAAACCATAATCACGCATTTGCTGTTGAATCCAGATGATTTGTGAACAGCAACTTGCAGTAGCAACATATTCAGCTTCACAGGTTGACAATGCAACCGAGGTCTGCTTCTTACACTACCAGGTAACTAATCTCCTCCCAAAGAATTGACACCCTGCTGATGTAGACTTGGAGTTCATCTTGCAGCCCCCGTAATCCGAGTCACTATACGTTGTAAGCTCAAAGTCATCATCATGAGGATACCACAACCCAAGTGTGGGTTTACCCTTCAGATAACGAAATATCCTCTTGACCCTGATCAGATGGTTAATCTTAGGCTTAGCCTGATATCTAGAACATAAACATGTAGCATACATGATATCAGGTCTTGAGGCTGTGAGATACATGAGGGATCCAATCATTCCTCGGTACATTGTGGCATCCACTAGATCTCCATTTTCATCAGGTGCTATATCATGATTAGTAGCAAGTGGAGTCCCAGCAGCAGAAGCATTCTCCATGTCAAATCGACTGAGAATGTCTCCCACATACTTGGTTTGATGTAGAAAGATCCCATTTGGTGTCTGATCCACCTGTAATCCGAGAAAGAACTTCATCTCCCCCATAGCACTCATCTCAAACTCTTTCTTCATAACTGCTTCAAACTCTTTGCATAAGTCTTCGTTCTTTGAACCGAAGATTATGTCATCGACATAGATCTGTACGAGCAGTAGGTCTCCATCTTTCTCTTTGGTGATCAGCGTGCAGTCAATGACTCCCCTGCGAAAGCCATGTTTCACAAGATGAGTCGAGAGTTTCTCATACCAGGCCCTAGGAGCTTGATGAAGCCCGTATAAAGCCTTGTCGAGTTTGTAAACTCTATCCCGATGATAAGGATCTTCAAATTCCTCGGGTTGACTGACATAGACTGTTTCTCTGATCTCTCCATGAAGGAATGCACTCTTCACATCTAATTGGTAGACTTTAATCTTCATGTACGATGCATAGGCAAGGAAGATACGAATGGCTTCCATCCTTGCCACGAGTGCAAACACTTCATTGTAGTCAATCCCCTTGACTTGGCGAAATCCCTAAACCACCAGTCGAGCCTTGTTCCTGATAATGACCCCTTGGTTATCCTTCTTGCATTTCAAGACCCATTTGGTGCCAATGACCTTAGCACCTTTAGGTCTATCTACCAAAGTCCATACACCTAACTTCTTGAACTGAAGAAGTTCTTCTTGCATGGCACTCACCCACGCCTCATCATTTAGTGCATCACTGATGTATTTTGGCTAAAACTGCGAGACAAAACACCGATAAGCACCGTCATGAATCCCTTTTCCATAACAGAGGCATAATCAGCTGAGTATAGCTGATTTTGGGTTTGTACTCCTGATCGGACATCCCCAATGACATTGTCTAGGGGAAGATAGACGTTTAGACGTGATCCTGGAGTAGTAGGAACAGCTACCTCAGAGCCAAGATTATGAACATTTGGTTCTGCATCTGAGGTAGTTGGAGTTTGAGGTTTCGAAGTCGATGGTGCATCACTGTTAGATGCTTGTGGACTTTCAGGGACTGGAACCTGTTCCTCCTGACTGTTCTGGGCATCTTCTTCAGCTTCATCTTCTGAAGAGGAGTCATTGTCGTCGACTACTCCCCCTGACTGAGTAGATGATTCTCCCTGTGAGCTAGATGATGCTGAATCATGAGATGGTGTATTCAAGATATCATACATCATCCGTGTAGCTAACTCGTCAGCCGAGGAAGAGATAGGGATGTTGAAGGACTTGAAGAATCCATCATAGTCGAAAAAGTAGGCGGGTCCTTTGCCAGTAGGTGGTGTGGTATATCTCTGAACATCAACATTACACCACACTTCTACTAGACCCGTTGAGTTGTTGTAAACTCTCTTGTTCGGTATGTTGTATCCAAGGAAGATCCCTTCATCAGCCTTCTCGCTGAATTTTCCTTCTGGACTCTTCTTCAGAAGTGTGCACGGCGCGGCCAATGGTTCGAGATACTCCAAATTCGGTTTGCGTCTTTGTAGTAGCTCGTAACATGTCTTTCCGTGGCGCTTGACTATCAGAACTCGATTCAGTGTATAACATGCATTAGCCACTGCCTCATTCCAGAATTGGATAGGCAGTTTCGAGTCTGCCAGCATTGTCCGTGTTGTCTCTATCAAGCTTCTGTTCTTTCTCTCAGCAACGCCATTCATCTGAGGTGTGTAGGCAGAAGTGAATTGATGCACAATTCCCTTTTCCTTGCAGTAGGCCTCCATCCACTGATTCTTGAATTCAGTCCCGTTGTCTGAGCGTACTTGTCCCACCTTCAGCTTGTAGAGAGATTCCAGTGTGGTTACTAACTCCTTGAATGACTCAAATGTTTCTGATTTGGACTTTAGAAACATTACCCAAGAGAACCTTGAGTAGTCATCAGTAACCATAAAACAATACAAGTCGCCTGCAATGCTCTTTGTACTGACTAGACCAAACAGATCCATGTGAAGAAGTTCAAGAGGAAGTTCTATTGAATGAACTTTCTTTTCCTTATGAGACTTCTTCGTCTGTTTGCCTTTCTTGCAAGCTACACAAAAATCAGGAAGTTGGAAATTCTTGACGTTGACTCCTCTCACTATATCCTTCTGGATCAAGTGATTCATCTTCCTTTGATTAATGTGTCCTATTCTCCTATGTCAGGAGATGGAATCCTTCTCAGTTGCTTTTGAGAGAAAGCACTGAACTTCATGATCCGTTGTAGAAGCTGTTGAGAGATCCAAAACATAAAGGTCTTTATATCTCGAAGCTGTCATCAGAACTTGGTCCTCCGGAATCACGTAGTCTTTCTTTAGCACGTAACACTTCTTGTTGTCGAATATGACTTTAAAACCCTTATCATAGATTTGGGAAACAGAAAGTAAGTTGTTTTGAAGTTGTTGAAAGTAGTTCACCTTATCAAACTTAACTTTCTGATTCCCAACTTCTTCCTGAGCTGTGATATAGCCTCCCTTGTTTCCAACAAACGAAACATGCCCTCCTTTTATTTGCTTGACGTTTGATAAAAGAGCCCTGTTTCCTGTCATGTGCCTGGATGCTCCGCTGTCTACAATCCACGTGTTGGTTTCAGCACTGTAGCGAACACCCTGCACATATAATGTAAAAGATTAGTTTAGGTTAGGAACCCAAGCCTTTACTGGCTTGGGTTTCCTAGAGGCATCACACATCATGAATTCAACCCATTGACCCTTAGAGGGTGAGGGTAGCTCAGGTTCCTTCTTGTCATCATTATCAGACACAGAGGATGACTTCTCTTTCCATAAGCCAGATTTGTGCAAAGCCTGTTTGTGATAAACAGTCGACTGGCTAATAGGTTGAACTTTAGGTTCAATAGTTCTTCTAGGTGGAGTTAATGAACTCCTCTTAGAAGACCTATGTTTTAAATCCTGAAGTTCAATCTTCTTCCTAGGTGTCTGATAGTAAGGACAGTAGGAAGCAATGTGTCCACACTCTCCACAGTTGTAGCAAGACCTGCTATCAACTTTATGATTAAACTTTCTTTGTGGAGATGTGTGTGAAACTCTTGTGACATTACTCAATTTAGGTTTTGACTCTGGTTCTTTTGATGTTTTCTCTTGTTTAACAAAATTAATTGTTTTAATATTTTTAACATCTTTTTTCCTTTTGGTTAACTGGTTTTTGACCTGAAACTTGTGAAAGATTAACATTAGTAGTCCTTTTAGGTTCTGATTTGACTCTGTTTGACCCTGAATTAATATTAACCTTTTCGAATTCCTTATCTAGATTAACACAAGGCATTTTACCCTTTGCCTTTGAAGTGGCCTCCTTTTGTTTGGTTCCAGATTCAGTAGATGAACATGAGGAATCTGGATCACTAACAAGAGGAGTAGACACCACATGATCCTTGATGGGGTTATTATTTACTGGTCTAGTCTTAGTGTTCATCAAGGTCTCAGGTGGTGGTGGAACCACTTTATAACCCAAACCCTCCCTATTATTTCTTTCTCTCACTAAGTGTTGGACAATGTGTGATGAACTTGTCCAACTGTGCAGTTTCTGTTTTAATGAGTTTACTTCTACTTCTAGAACTGCCTTTTGCTTCTTAGTGTCTTCTAGGGAGTTTAGATAGTACCTAATGTCATTAGCTTGGTTAAATGCAACTACTTCAGTTTCCCTAAGCTGTTTAGTCAAAAGGTTTATCCTTTCTTTGTAACTATGCTCATTTTGTTTTAATACTCTATTAGCTTCAGTGCATAGTTGTAAATCTTTTACTAAGTTATCATTATGATCTAATAACCTAGCAAATTTTTCATCTATGCTATTTCTAAAAGTATCACAATCAGGACACGCATGATTATTAAACATTTGGTCAGTGGTACTTACCTGAGGAGGTTCAGAAGAGTTAGCCATCAGCGCAGCATCAGATGTCTCTGGTTCTGGTGATTCTGTCTTTTCTGTGGAAGTTCTTTCTTCAGGCTTGTAGCTGACCTCAGTTGCAGTTGTCTCTTCAATATTTGACATCGCTATCTCAATTGCAAATATCTCCTTCACTCGCGGAATCATCGTTTAAGTCTTCTACACTTGCAATGTTTGATTCCCCTGGAGAGACAAACCGAAAGCTCCAGTCATGTCCTTCATCATCATGAGCAGTCAAGGCTTTTGGATCCTTGCTTGATGAAGTAGAACTAGTAGCTTGCTTGTCTTGACGAGTGAAGGACGAGAATGGGTTTCCGTTACCCGTCTTCTTTGGCTTTACACATTCTCTCTTGAAGTGCCCCTTTTCACCACAGTTAAAGCAGGTCACTTTACTCTTGTCAAAGCCAAATGTGGTATCCTTAGTAGCTACCAAGTTCTGTCAGGTCTTTTTCACAAACTTCTTCGCCCTCTGGACAGCATTAGCTAAGGCCCACATAATGTCCATTCTCTCCAGCTCCATCTCGTCCACTTGCTCGTAGTCCTCATCTGTCAGATGGCAGTTTCCAATCTTCCCAGCAACAAGTCCATCATAAGAATGAACCACTGCAGCCAAAAGATCCATGTGCTCTCGAGCTACTTCTTCAGTCACATTACCGAGGTTCTCGGTCTTCAGTCTAGTAGCATTTGCTTCGGATCCAATATAATGGGTACAAGAAGACCCCGACGTGTCTGATCCTGAAGGAGAAGCATGTGAAGGACCTGATGAGCTAGACACAAATGCAGTCTGGAGAGGTGCTCCAGATGTCTTAGCTTGAGGCGTGGCATTGTACAAAGCTGGATTCTGAGTGTACGAAGACTTCTGAGCTCTGTACTTCATCCTAAGTGCTTCTTCTCGCAGCTTTAGAATGAAGTCATTGATATCCAGCTTTGCCAGCATTTCATTCTGTCTGAGGTTAGACACGAATGAAGCCCACTTTTCCGGCAATCCGTCTGCAAAATTAGTAACTTTTTCTTCCATGGTAGTAGCAACCCCATGTGTATGCAGTTCACTCATCAGATGGTGGAATCTATCAATGACATCGTCCAAACTCTCGTTTCCCATCAATGAGAAGTTATCAAATTCCTTCTTTAACTCCTTAGCCTTGATTGCCTTCAGCGAAGCATTCCCGTCGTACCTCTTTTCCAGCTCATCCCATAGTTTCTTGGCCTGCTTATTCTCTGAGTACTGGTGGAAAATGTCTTTAGGGATAGACTGTGTGATCAATGCATAGACTCTCTTCTCTGCATTATACTTAACCTTCTGCGCGTCTGTCATCCCTCCTAGAGTAAGCTTTACTCCATCGGCTCCCACCGGCATACTATACCCAATCTCAATAGCTTCCCACAGATTTAGATCCACTCCATTGAGGTAGATCTCAAAACGTTGTTTCCAGTGGGGAAACTCATCTAACGTTAAGGGCTTTGGTGGTTTATTATGATTACCCACTTCACTCTCAAGTAGCAGCAGATTCTGGATCCTTGAGTCCTTCCCAGCAGTAAAGGCTGACATTTGATCTTCCATGTCGAATAACTTTAAGTCTACTAAAACAAACTGTCAACTGGTGCAACTGAAGGATGCGATTGAGCTATCCGTGCGAATGAACTATGCGACTGGTTCAATCGTGCGGCTGAACTAAGCGATTGGTTCAGTCGTGCGAATGAAGCTGATGCGTATGAGCACTGAAAACGAATGGTTCAATCGTACGAATGGAGATGCGACTAGGTCCAATCGTGCGTCTGGGCAATGCGAATGAAGTCCAGTCGTGCGAATGGCTCACTCGTCCGACTGAAGCTGCTGTTTTGCGAAAATTTCTAGGTTAAACGTGTTTTAGCCGTAAAAATTCAAAATTTCGCAAACTCTAATTGCCTAAGTCCGTTGAAACTCAAACTTGATGAGCAGGGAACGTCCAAGATCACTTTTGACACCAAAGATTGCGTTTTTAGCGCAAAAACACAAACTTTTTATCAATCTTGATTGAATCACACGTAATCAAGAGCCAAAGCTCTGATACCACTTGTTAGGACCTGGTATTTGAACGAAATACCTAGTGATTAGCGTGTAAACCAAACCAAATAGTGCGGAATCCTATTTGATTGGCGATCCAATCAGTGAGAACGCATGAAGAATCAATAAAGTATTGAATCTAACGTTAAGAATCGATTGGGAATCGATCTACAGCGTTCTATGAACTTGGAGAACGAATTGGGAGGCTTCTGGACGGCTAGGGTACGTCTAGAGTCGAAATAGAATGAATGCTTACGTTTTTCCACGAATTGGGTTGTATTTATAGGTTAGTATTGTTCATTCGTGCGACTGAACCATAAGTATGGTTCAGTCGTGCGATTGAACCATGCGGTTGATTCATCCGCACGACTGAGTGTTCAGTCGTGCGACTGAGCCAATCTTATGTTACACTCATACGACTGATCCAGTCTCCTGGTTCAGTCGTGCGACTGAGTCAATCGTACGAAGTTATTCATGCGTGTGGTCCATTCGCATGGGCCATTCACATGAGAACTTCATTGTGTTAAGTTTGAATGTATTAATTAATATAACATTATGTGTAACCATTCAAACAACCACAAACCTAATTAACCAAACATCGACTCATTAATGAAATATTAAACATTATAAATCACAAACAACTAATATCATTTCATTAACAATCCAAACATTACATCAATATCAGACAAACAAGATCTATTTCATTCATATCATGATCTAGGGACATACATGTATCAACACATTTGTTTTACAAATTGATTTACATTAGTTTACATTGATTTATATTGGTTTACATTGATTTACATTGGTTAATATTTTGGTTCTTTGTTTTAAATCTAGTGTTAAATCATTAGGACATGGTGTAATGTTGTCTAGTTTACGTTTAAAAAACGTTAATGGTGTAATTTTGATCTGTAGTGTAACTGTAACTACGGTGGTGTAGTTTTCTATTTTTAGATTAATTATGTTACAATAGTGTAATTACAGTTTTGTCTACACGTTATAGTAATGTAATAAGTAACGGCTGAGAATACATTTGAAAAGTTTTCGAAACTATATTGGATTTAAAGAGAAAAACGAGACGAGTTTAATGATGTAATTTTATAAAAAAATAACAATGTATAAAAAAGTTATATAAGTTTTAAAAATAAAGGGAGTAAACTTTTAAAAAAAAGTAGATAGAATCTTTTGAAAATTGGTGGTGACACTTGACAACACCAAATTAAAAGCTGACTTTTGTCATATGAGTGAAATATCAAAAATGTCCTTCTCTACTAAAAAAGGAACATGGACACTTGTCATCATCTTATGGTTTGTAAATATGATCAATGGCTTACAAAGAGTTCATGAGTTCTTACAATTAGTATGGGTTCTTAATAGAACCAAACCCTATATATATATATATATATATATATATATATATATATATATATATATATATATATATATATATATATATATATATAAAGAGAGATATAAAGTTTAGTAAAAAAAGTGTTTTCCGGTACAGAGTATACAAAGTGACTGAGTGAAATTATCTTGCAAGAGAGACAAAGCTAGGGGAAGAATGAACAAACATGAAATATGAATAATTACGCAAAACTTCATGCACTTTGGATGAAAAACCTACTCTGTAACGTAACCAACACCTATATATATATATTATTATTATAGGATCCTATATTATCTTTGTTTTAAATAATGTATAGAGACCAATAAACAAATTAACATGTGTTTGATGATTACTATTACTAACGGAATATTAGAAAATTTTATATAGTAATAAGTTATCGTAGTTTCCACTTATATGCTTGTGATTGATATTACTTTTACGTCCCCTTCTTATAACAAATTAATTAATTTGACAAAAATATTTTTTATGTTCTCATCTTCTATATTTCGAAACAAAAAAAAATATATATATATTAATTGAATGTTTACCGTGTTCAATAATCTAACATGGATTAATATATCTTACAAGGTTGCATGATAAAAGGTATGGTATTTATTTCTTTAAGTTGTAAACATTAATTTTACAATTGTTTTCACAGTACAGTAATATATAAAAGTCATTGATCCTTCATATTATAAGAATTGACCATACGAAAAATAGCAATGTGGTAAACATTGCACCATCAAAAGAAGCATTATGTATTATGTATAAGCAGCGCTCTATAAATTATGTAAAGTAACAACGTATAAAATTTCACTATGCATTCTTTCCGGTTTATGAAGTACGTAACTAGCATTAAGTGTCACATGTATTCCAAGCATCATATAAACCATGTAAGTCCCATTATTTTAACTGTAAACTTTATAAAGAAGGACAATTTCTTTTCAAAATACAAAAACAATAATATATTTGTATTAAAGATAAAAAATATATGATCTTATGGTAAATACTTTTTTTAATGTATATAAAAGTTATGTTAGTTTAAAAATAAGTCAAATTAATATTTAATGACAACAATAGTAAAAAATAATTACCTCCCTTTATTTATATAACTAACACTAGGCTAGTTCCGTGTATTACACGGGTTGAATAAATAAATAAATAATTAGTAATAAAAATTTATGAGCTATAAAATCATGCTTGAAGACAAAAATATAATTATAATTACATATAAGTAGCTACTTTAAATAAATAAACAATAGTGTATTTTTATTAAACTTTTTTTTATAAAAAATATGGTTTTAAAATATTTTGTTTTAAGAAAAATGATTTTTTTTATAAAAAAGTTCGTTGTATTCTGTATTTTATAAAACTTTAATATTTACAGTATGTGTGTTCTATATATAAATGAGTTTTTAATTTATTAAATAATATATTTTTTAAATTTAAAATGGTATGAGTAATATTATTAGTATTTACTATTATAATAAATAATAGAGAGAAATTATTAAGTTAATATGATACATTTTTTGATTATGAAATTATTTAGCCACTTATGTATAATTTTTTTGTTTATTAAAAACTTTGGTTTGTAATTATTATGGTTGTTTTAATAAAACTGTTTTTTAAAATTCACCTTTTAATAATTTTTTAAAAACGTCTATTTTAAAATATTTTGTTTCAAAGGTTTAGTTTTTAAAAAATTTCATATTATGTAAAAGTTTTATATTTTTATTATTTCTATTATAATAGAAAGATGTAATTGTTAATTTCCTTAATAAAATGTATTTTTAAAAAGATAACTTGATTTTAAAAATTTAAATAATAAAGAAAAATATAGCAATTAATAAAATTGATTTTTAATAAGAGAGATAAATTAGTTTGAGTATTTAAATTACTATAATACACTTTTTGAGGGAAAATTATATGAAGATGTATATAAGAAGAACCTGTGGCAAAAAGATGGTTAAGAGAAGTACAAGTGGCTAAAAAGATAAGTTTATTAGATATAATAGATACCATTTTACTTATAAAATATATGAAAAATGTGTTGACATTATTATAATATTTTATCTAAGTAATCAACAAATCAGATCAGATCTTAGAATTTCTGGATAATACATTATTTGTGTAGGAACCGTTCATAAAAAAATTAAACTAAAACAATTTTTATTAATATAATCAATGCAAAAGAACATAAATTAACAATTACAATGCATTTTACAATTGTAAATTTATAGAAATAGATAAACCGAAAGATAAAAGGTGGGGATCGTGTTTAACATGAGGCCCTTAATACGAATTCCGAGCCTCCCAGAGAACTCATTTTGTTTCCCAGGGTATAATAGCCGAATCAGTTTGTACTGTCGGGATTGATCTAGAACACGAACTTGTTTGTAAAAGAGAAACCATAGAGATGGAGGATGTTTAGAGCACCTGTTTGCTGCAGGTTTTCGAGTTGTATTGGTGTGTATTACTACTAAGGCACCTTAAGTATTTATAGTGAAATTCGAACTGTAAGATAAGGTATATGGTTGTAATCCTTATAGATCGGTCCTTAATGCCCATCAATGTTATTATTTCAATGAAACATGATCTATTTGATAGTAGAATTCCAACATTAAATTTGAACTCCACGTCTTGCCTCATTTAGGGTTTTAGTATTGTCATATTTGAAGTCATTAACGCCCTTCGATGACCATTTATTAGACCATATTCAATGAGTCATAGATATTAATTTCTCATATTTTAAAAAGTCTTATAATTACTTTTTTGATCAACTTCTTGCATTTATTCGATTATTTAATACTAACTTTTAGTATGTATGATCACAAATATATTTCTGCTTGTAGAGTTGATCGCGTACCATTCTTGTGTACACTGTTTGGTGGTTGAAACGGTATGTCACATATTAGGAATCCATTAAAAGATAAGACGTTAAACTAAGTTTCGGAAAAAGAACCACCTCAAATTGATAAAGTAAAAAGAAGGTATGACTCAACGAACACAACCTCACATTCTGCCTGAAACTAACAGTTTTGACCTTAAATTTAGTTTGTCGCTTTTGGAAGACCAAACAATGTTGAAAAGACACGAGACCACTTGTGTTAGTTAGAGGACTCACTGAAAGTGCTTTTAGATGAAGAGTTTGGGACCCATATGGTCTTATTATAACCAAATTATGATTTATATAAAATGTTCCATTTTTTAAACATAAACTGTCCAAATTCTAAAACTTGTCCTTTTGCATCCTAAACATTTGTTAGGTCTAGGATCAGTAGATCTAGTTCATTATGTATATTCTTAGTACTTGAATTAATATCTGTAATGAATTTTTGTAATTCATTATTGTGTATGCATTAAATGTATAGGTTAACCCATTTATGTGTGTTGATTTATGTATGGTTGCAGGTACAAACATTATACTTGGTCAATTTATGAAATTGACCAAGTGTAAGAAACATCTACGGATGAACATTTTGTTCTTCCGTAGATATGTTTCTTACAAGTAACCTTACATCCGAAGATCCTCTGCGGATGAACAACCAAAACTGAAGAACAAGTTTCCTTTGGAAGAACAAGACTTACGGAAGAACAAGACTTCTACGGAAGAACAAATCATCTACGGAAGAACAAATTCCTACTGAAGACACTATTCCTGTGGAGTCCAAACACTTGTATAATTCAAGTGTTACAAGTGAACAAGACAGTTATGCGAATCCCGACAAATACGATGATTCCTTAACTGAAACATATCAAATCCCAAGAGATCCGGTGTTTCCTATAACTGAAACATCATTGTCTATATATATGGATCCTAGGTTTCGATTCAAGGACAATTGTTTAGACGATTGATTGATCGGCAACAACAATAGCAATACGACAATCACTTCAAAGTCACTCAATCAAACCCTAGCAGCCGTCACATCATAACATACTTTGATATCATTCATTCATTATATTTGTAATCATTAACATATTCTAATGAAATACTTATTATTCATTAATTCTGTTTTGTTGAGTGTGTTCTTGAACATTTATTGATATTTAAAGTTATTACAAACAATTAAACCAAATTAACGTTGATTCCGCAAACGTTGATTTGCCATCAACCGACACTGATAATTCCTGATTGCGATCCTTGGATTCACAAATGGTATCAGAGCCAAGTGCTCATTGATCTAGATCGATTGATCTATCAGTGTTATTTGTGTTTAATTGATTTTAATTCTGTAGATTTGTCAGTTCTTACTGATTAGATCTACTATTGTCGTTCAACCGCAATCGATTAGATTAACTCGTATCTATATTCAAATCAATTGAATAGCAGATCTTGTTGATCATTCTCATCAATTAACATCATGAGTTACTTCAGTGGATCATCTTACCAACCACCGAAGTTGAAAACAAAAGCAGACTTCAAGTCATGGAAAATCAAGTTTAGGAATCATGTAAACTATACTGATTCTGACTTATGGATCTCCATCACTAAAGGTCCTTATATTCCACCCACTCTTGGGCCGGATTATTACGAAAAAAATCAACCAATCAGTACCAAAGATCTACCACCTGATGATGTCAAAAGGTCAAAGTTGATATCAAAGCATATAGTTTGCTTAGTATGGCTTTACCTGAAGAGATATTGATCAGGTGTGAGAACTACAAAACAACACACTCCTTGTGGAAGATACTTCATACTCTCTGCGAAGGGAGTGATGAGATCAGAAGCATAAGGAGAGACACCCTCAGGTCACAATATGAAACATTTCATCATATTGAGGGTGAATCAATTCCTTAACAACTTCATAGATTCATGCAGTTGGTAACTGAGATGAATATTCTGGAGTTGAAATATACCAGTGAGGAATCAAACAAGAAAATGCTCCACACTTTGCCAGAAAGTTGGAAGCAAACAGTATCCATGTTCAAGAACACTATAGATCTGAAGTCAACTGGTCTAGATACTCTGGTTGCAAAAGTGGAAGCTCTTGAAATGGATGAAAAATCAAGAAACAAGAGTGTGAGAACTCATGTCTCACCCTATCACTTCAAAAAAACAAATAATGTTGGAAGTGCATTTATTTCAAACAATGAAAGTGATAACTCTTGTGCTTGGAGTGATAATAAGGAGGAAGTTAGCTTTTATGCTTCTAAACCCTCAAAGAAATCATCTCAAGATAAGATCAAAGGATAGGAAGAACTGCTGATAGAAAGAAGAAGATACAACTGCAGCAACAGCTAAGTCTTCATATTCAAACAATCAGTCAGAACCAATTACTGTGATATTGGATTCTGAAGAACAAAAAAAAGCAGCCTTTGCAGCTTTTAGTTATAGTTTTCAAGCATATCTGGGAAGCTCTCTAACGTCAGCAAATATCTGCCAACAAGACTTTGAAGAACTACATCCTGATGTAGTGGAAGAAATGGACCTACAATGGCAGATGGCAATGATTGCTTATAGAGCAAAGCAATATCTTAGGAGAAATAAGAACTTGGCATCAGCAAGTAAAACATCAAAGATTGGTGTTGACAAATCAAAGGTAGGATGCTTCAAGTGCAATCTCTATGGACATTTTTCCAGAGAATGTAATCAACAGTCATATCCAAAGATGAGACAACATCAGCAGCATCAGCAACATCAGATTAAACCTCATCAACAAACAAATTCTCAAAGACCTCTACTCAGACAATCTCAACTGATCAATGCATCCCCACCAGCCACCAATGAATCAGCTGGACCTAGTAACTCAAAGGAGTCAGGGCTGATCATACTTCAAGATGGAACGTGTGACTGGAGTGTGTATGAAAAAGAAGTCTTGTAAGAGAATCAAGCATTGATGGCCCATATGGGTCAAAAAGTTCCTCCAATGGCAAGAGAGGTAAAAGAAAGGTTGTGTTCATCAACATGTGTTGAGGAAGTCGAACGCTATAGAGTCCATGCTCAACAATTGGCTGACAAAGTAAAAGAAACTATGATTTTGAATGAATCCCATGTTAGAGAACATAAATTGTATCAAATCAAAATTAACTCTTTGCAAAAGGATTTAGAAAAATTTGTTTCTGAAAACTATAGCCTAAAAGCCTAAGTTGAGCATCTGACCACTTCCTTAACAAAATCCATGGCTGATCATGCGTCAACTGAAGTGAAACTTCAAAAGTTTCAGTTATCATCTTAGCGATATGAGAAATTACTAAATTCTCATATTGAATCAAAGAAAAGGTCTGGGTTGGGTTATAATGCTGTTGCACCACCTATAAATGATAATTACACATCTTTACCTACAACAATGACCAACACTCTGTCAAATCATTTTATGCCTAGCACCAAGTTTGAAACAGAATCAACTCAAATCAACATTAACAATGAAGCTGAGGTGAGTGAAACTGAATCCTCTAAATCAGAATCTTTAAATCAAAATGATTCAGAATTTGATTATGATAATTGTGATGACTTGGATGATTCTGATGAACATGATGTTGATCAAATGACCACTGGTAAGAATGTTCATATTAAAACAAATATTCCAAAAGTGCTTGAAGAAACAAAGTTGCCACACCCTCCTAAACAAAGAAACATGCTGAAGACCATTTGCAAGAGAATAGCTCAATTGAATGAAGGTCTTTAAGAACTAAATTAGCAACAAGACTCCTCCAAGAAATTGAATGATGAATCTGCTACTACTGAGGAAAGAGAGAGATCTAAGGAAAAAGGAAAGAAAAATGTATCAGCAGATCATCAATGGAAAAAGAACGTCTATCATGTGTCAAATCTACGGAACAAGAAAACTTCAGCAGATAATCTACGGAAGAGGAATTCAGTAGCAAACAATCAAAAGATACGTAAAGATGAAAGAGAAGAAGCACATCCAAAGCAGATGAAGAAAGAACAACATCAATAGTCAGCAAACCATAAGAATGATTCTGAAAAAGAATCAGATGGAAAATATTACAAATGGTGTGACATGAAAAATCACAATACTGAAGAATGTTACTTCAGTAGCTACTGTTCTATTTGCAATATGAACAATCACATGACAACTGAATGCTACTTCAACAAACATTGTGCCATCTGCAACAAAAATAATCATTCCATTAGGGAATGTTATTTCAACAAAAAGAACAAAACAAAAGGCACAAAGAAGAAAGAGTCAAATAAGTCTGAATCGGATACTCAATCTACTGATTGTGAAAAAGGTTCAAACTGAAGAAGCCTGATCTGAAATCAAAGTCAAAATCAAAGGACAAAACATCATTAAGTGCTCATCCATTGAAGAAAAGACCAACTGTTCAGCAGTCAAAAACACCTCACAAAAGGGTAGATTTGACTGATAAGAAATCAAAGGATGATGATGCAGTTTTTGATAAATTTGAAAAGGGAATTCAAATACCTCTTTCAAAACCAAAAGATAGTGAGACATTTAAATTTTCATTATCAAAAGTCTCAAATGAATGAAATTGAGTTGAATCAAGCAGAAATTGAGAAACAAGAACCTAGTTCATCAACATCCTATTCAGCAGAATCATCCTCATCTAAAACAAATCAGAATGAATCAACCAAATCTAAAACTGAAACTTCAAGACTTATTCATGAAGGAGTAGCTATTTTAGACACTATTGATAAACCAAGATCACTAAGTCTTGGGTTGTCACTTCTAACTAATTTATTATTGAATGCAGGAACAATATTGGAGAGCTGACAACAAGTGGTATGTTGACAGTGGTTGTTCCAGGCATATGACAGGAAACTATTCACTTCTCCATGATTTCTAACGTAAAAATGCTTCTTATGTGGCATTTGGTGGGGATAAAAAGGGAGGTAAAATTGTTGGTGAAGGGATGATAACAAACGGTGTGCTCACATTTGAGAAAGTAAATTACTGTGAAAATTTACAGTATAATCTACTTAGTGTGTCTCAAATTTGTGATCAAAATTATACCACATTGTTTGATAATACTAACTGGTACATTCTTAAGCCAGGATTTATTGTTCCAGAAGAATGGATCCTCCTCAAAGCAACAAGAAAAGGAAACACTTTATGTTTTGGATATGAACAACACTTCACTCACAAAACATGAAACATGCCTTATATCTAAACTATCAGAAGATTTGTCTCAATTATGGCATAGAAGGCTTGTCCATTCTAAGATGAAGAACATGAATAAATTGGTGAAAAATGACCTGGTCATTGGATTGCCAAACAAAGAGTTTCATTGCTCAACTCTATTCTTCTTGTTACAAAGGAAAACAACATAAAGTGTCAAATAAATCCAAAATTATCAATACTAATACTACACCACTCAAATTGCTTCACATGGATCTGTTTGGTCCTACCAATGTGATGAGCATTGGAAAAATGCAATATTGTTTGGTGATAGTTGATGATTTCACAAGATTCACATGGGTCTTTTTCTTAAAACAAAAAAATGAAACATCAGAAACATTAATGGACTTTGTGATCAATCAACTTGATACAAAAGTTAAAATTTGTAGGAGTGACAATGGTACTGAATTTGTCAATTTTGAACTGGATTTCTTTTGCAGGAGAAAAGGTATTGCAAGGCAATTCAGTGCACCAAGAACTCCATAACAAAATGGGGTTGCTGAAAGAAGAAATAGAACTCTCATTGAAGCAGCCAGAACAATGCTAACTGATTCACAATTGCCCATCACTTTTTGGGCTGAGGCTGTGAATACTGCATACAATGTTCAAAATAGAACATTTAATTGTAAAAGAACATAACAAAACTCCTTATGAGCTCTTATTTAAAAGAAAATCATACAGAGGATATCTTAAAGTCTTTGGATGTCATGTAACTGTTTTGAACATAAAAGAGTCATTGGGAAAATTTTCAGAAAAAGCATATGATGGTTTCTTTGTTGGATACACTTCAACATCTAAATCATATAGGGTTTATATTCCACAACATAACATTGTGGATGAGACTCCTAATGTATCTTTTGATGAAACTGCATTTACAAAGTCAGTTTAAGGTTCATCATGGTTGCTTGACATAGATGCTTTATCTAAATCATTTAACTATGATCATTTGAACAATGCAGGATCTGATGAAGTATGTTATCCATTTGTTCCACCTCATATGACTGAAGTAACCTTATCTGCTGATCCTCTAAGGATACCCCCATCCTCGGGTGAAAACACATCAGTAGCAGCATACTACATTTGGAAATGAACATGGTGCATCCGGAGATGTGAATGCTGTCCCTTCAACAGAACCAGGCTCTCAAGTGAATACAATAAACATTGGAAATGATTCATATCCTCACTTATCATCCGGATAAGTTCCTACGGAAGAGCAAAATGCTTCTGGAGAAATTCGTACGGAAGAGCAAAATGTATCCGGAGAAGTTCCTACCGAAGAGCAAAATGCTTCCGGAGAAGTTCCTACGGAAGAGCAAAATGTATCCAAAGAAGATCCTACAGAACAGCAAATCACAACTGTAGATGCTCCTGCAGCCCATACAGAAGACTCTCATGATCCTTCAACTCATGTTGAACATTTTGACTATTCCTTAAACTCTCAACCTGAGTTGGATTAGTGTGAGGCAATGGAAATGACTAACCTGGAATCATCATTACCAGTTGAATCAACTCCTTCAATGAGAATCCATAAGACTCATCCAATCAACAACATCATTGGAAATCCTGCAAAGAGAACTACAAGGAGCCAAAGTGGTACTGCCAACCTTTGTCTCTTCAGTTGTTTTCTTTCGCAAGTGGTGCCTCAAAACATCACTGCTACTTTAAAAGACAATAGCTGGATTGAAGCTATGCAAAAAGAGCTTCAACAATTCAGAAAGAAAAAAGTATGGTCTCTTGTTGATTTGCTTGAAAGTTAACATCCTATTGGAACAAGATGGCTATACAAAAACGAACTAGATGATAGAGGGATTATTGTAAGAAACAAAGCAAGGTTGATTGCATAAGGATACACAAGGAATAGACTATGATGAAGTTTTTGCACCAGTTGCAAGAATTGAGGCCATAAGAGTGTTTCTGGCTTATGCATCATATAAGAAGTTTACTGTCTATCAGATGGATGTCAAGTGTGCATTCTTATATGAGAAGATTGATGAGGAAGTTTATGTGTCATAACCCCTTGGTTTTGAAGATCCTCATTATCCCCATAGGGTATACAAACTAGATAAAGCCTTGTATGGTCTTCATCAAGCACCAAGAAAATAGTATGAAACACTATCATCTTTCTTGCTCAAGCATGACTACAAAAGAGGAACTATTGATCAGACACTCTTCCTCAAACAAGAACATCAAGATCTCTTAGTAGTTAAAATATATGTTGATAACATTATATTTGGTTCAACTAATAAGAGATTGTGTGTAAATTTTGAAGAGCTGATGAAATCTGAATTTCAGATGAGTTCAATGGGTGATTAACCTTCTTCCTTGCCTTCAAGTTCATCACAATCAGATGGGATCTTCATCAACCAAGAAAATATCATACATCAAATTCTGAAGAAATACAATCTTGCTGAAGTATCCTCATTCAAAACACCAGCATCAACAATTGATAAGATTGTTCATGATCCTTCTGGAAAGTCTATTGATCAAAAATTATATAGATCAATGATAGATTCACTTATGTATTTTACTGCCAGTAGACCTGATATTATGTTTGCTATGTGTGTATGTGCTAGGTACAATCTGATCCCAAGGAGTCCCATCTCAATGCTGTAAAAAGGATTTTCAGATACCTCAAAGGAAAACCAGGACTTGGTCTTTGGTATCCAAAGGATGGATACTTTACACTCTACTCATACTCAGACAGTGACTATGTGGATGTAATAGTAACATAAAATCAACAACCGATTGATGTCAATTCATTGGACCAAGGCTAGTATCATGGCAGTGCAAGAAACAAACCAATGTTTTTGTATCCATAGCTGAGGCTGAGTACATAGCTGCTTCAGCTGGTTGCTCTCAAGTTCTTTGGTTGCAAAACTAATTTCTTGACTATGGTTACAACTTTCTTCAAACATCAATTTATATAGACAATTCTGCTGCTATGTTTATCACTGCTAATCCTGTGCAACATAGTAAAACAAAACATATTGAGATAAGATATCATTTTCTGAGAGATTGCTCAGAAAAGGGTTTGATCAAGTTAGTCAAAGTGGATACAACAAATCAGCTTCCATATTGAGATAAGATATAATTTTCTAAGAGATTGCTCAGAAAAGGGTTTGACTCAGTCAGATTTAACTTTCTGGTTGAGTCTCTAGGCATGATTAACTTAGATTAATAAAATTAAACAAACAAAATATTGTGTGTAATGATATTAAAGCATGACATATGCCTGGGAAATGATAATACACTATAGTTTTGCTTATTCCTGAATACATAAATAACAATAAATCTCAACAAGTTTCTTGATATGTGAGTAGATTCATCTGGAGTGGAAACTAAACTGAGTGCATGCCAAACATAATGCTAAAATGATTGTTTGTGGGAAACTTCATTTTGAGAATACAAAGTGAGTCTTATTCTAATGTGACCAAATCACTCGTCTAAACACACTATGTAAAACACTTTATAATATCTATCTTTGCAAATCATACTCCCTCTGTTTTGTGTGAACAAAGACCTGGGTGTATGATCACCATACTGAATATCAGTTTCAAAAAGTAAAAAGATCATGATCCTCATCATCCCTCTGTTTCGTGTAAACAAAGACCTGGGTTAAAGGCACCTCTGTTTTACGTGAGTAAAGACCTGGTGACCTGATGACGATCATTTCTAAGCTCTCAAAAGAATCCTTTGTGATCAATTGTATATTATCTTGAGCTTTTACATCATTGCATTAATGAGATGCCAAATGCATCTCAAGATAGAACTTATAACTTAAAGTACATAGTTCTTAAGTGTGAAAAAGTGATGATTTGACTTGCAAAGGGAGGACAAATCTTTGTGAATTGAATGTGAGGCCCATAACAGTTATTTCCAAATCAATATGAAAACATGATAATCAGCATGCCTAGTTGATACATGAGCTCTTGTATGGATTAATGTGGACAATATACTTGCAATCAGAACTTTGTTCAGGTATCAATTCAACAAAATAACTCATCAGGAAGAGGCTTAGTATTATATTATGATCCCATCATATGTGTATATATGTCTGATCATCATCATACAGTTAAAAATCATGTTATTCCTCTTAAAGAAATTTATGATAAATGCTTAATTTCACCATTAATCACAAATTTAGGGGGAGTAGAATACATGAAGTTAAGTTTTTCAATCAACACTATTGTCTATCTCATTATCAATTTGAAGGAATTGGAATCTGAGCATCATCTTAGCTTCCGGATACATGAAAAGTTTATTAAAATCATTTTAAACTTTCTTGTGCTAAATTGCCATGTATACAAAGTCAACAAGGTCCTAAAGCAATAAAATGGTTCTAACCAATGGACTTGGACCATACATACAACAATATTTCTCTGCATTGTGCTATCTTAAGCATCAGCAGAAGCTACAATGTGAAAAACTTAAATGTTTATCCATAGATTGGTAAACTACGGATGAAGAAAGATCAACAAATATAATTTAATTTTATAGTTTGGTAATTTGTGAAAATGTAAGTTACACTTCATCAGTAGATGTTGTTGATCCGTAGAAGTTCTACGGAAGAATACGTTGAGGGTCCCACTTAATAAATGAGATAAAATTAATGTGTCTGAGAGTATAAATGATGTGGTTTGACTTCTCAAATTCATTATTCGCTTTTTCAGCTCACTTTTCAGACCTAGAAAAACACACTCTCTACAAACTTTTTCCCCCTTCCTCAGCATTCAAATTTTACCAAATCAAAACATTAAACAAACATATATATGTGTTCTTAATCCGCTGTTATTAAGGTAAAACATGTCGTAATATTCAAGAATGAACTTTTTGATTCTTGTTTTATCTCACAACTGTTCGTATTCTCATATCAATAATGTGATTCTAACGAAATCTTTTACTTATGAACAGATGGATAATTGATTTGCGAGAGAACACAATGTGTGTGCCTTCTTAAACCCTGATGATCCTATTTCAGAAGGGTGTCAAGAAATTATCAGATATCTAAGAAGATGGAGGCTGTTCTATGCCTTATCAGCAGTGCTTGTGATTTATCGATCACATATTACTGATTTCAGGAACTCTGTATACGTAGAAGAAGATGGTGAAGGTATTGTTGCTGATGTTAAAAATCGAAGGCTGAGAATCGATGAACAAACAATAAGAAGGGTTCTTGAGTTGGGAGATGTTGAAGCCGGACACCTTGATGTGTTAGAAAACGAATACATAGATAAAGTTTTTCTCATGATGGGGTATGATGGTGATTTTGAAAAGGGAGAAATCAAGAAAGGAAGACTCTGTAAGCCATACAGATTTCTCTGTCACACCTATCTGAAGTGCATTTCAAACAGAAAATCTGGCCTTGATAGATTTTCAAGACATATCTCT
The DNA here is from genome assembly GCA_025215565.1 of Flaveria ramosissima. Classification (NCBI taxonomy): domain Eukaryota; kingdom Viridiplantae; phylum Streptophyta; class Magnoliopsida; order Asterales; family Asteraceae; genus Flaveria; species Flaveria ramosissima. Next base: position 51,493,342 of record CM046036.1, on the reverse strand, counting down.
TCTGGCATCATTGGTATTTTTGAGGGAAGAACCTACAATTACTCAAAGTACATCTTCAACTGCCTATGTGATCACATTAAAGTGTAGAAGACTGATAAGATGTATATTTTTCCAAGGTTTCTTCAATAATCATTAATACGGATCTGCCTGGAACTTCTGTGGATGGTGGTGTGTTTGTTCAAGCACACCTTGGCAGATCTGTTCTGAACAAAATTTCTGGGAAATATGAAGGAGGTGACATGGACATGTTTGCACATGTGGTTGATGCTACTGCAAATATTCCTCAAGAGCTTGTGTGGGAAGATCAACAAGAGAACTCTCCAACCAACTCTGGTCAAGACACTCACTCACCAGATACATCACCCATACATCATCAATCTCATCCATCCCCATTCCAAACACAATCACCAGCCCACCAAAACACAGAACCAATCTCTCCCATCCAACCCCAATCACCAAATCAGCTTCAAATGCAACTTTATCAACAACCTCCAAATCCAGAAAATTCTGCCACTGAGAGCATTTACACTGGGGAGACAGAGTTAGCTCACAAGCAAGTACAATTAAACTGTCATTATCCAAAACTGAATCCCCTGTACTCTCAAATAAAACTGAACAAGTCTCTCCAGTCACTAATCATCAACAAGAACAACAATCACATCAAGAACCGGTAGATCAAGCCATTGAGCCCAGTTCAAGCTCAGCAAGTGTAGACCCGAAAGAAGTAAAAGATGATAAGATTGATGCTCAACATCAGGAAGAAGAAGAAGAAGAAGCAAACTATGTTGATGTGATTGCCTACAATGAAGATGATCTAAGTGATAATGATATCCCTGTCAGCAAGAGTTATCTGGTTGCTGAGTACAACAAGCTAGTGCTGAAATCAAACAAAAGAAAGCAAAGAATACATGAGCTGAAGGGAGTGATAAGAGAAAAGGATGAAGAGTTGATGAAACAAGAAGCTAGAATAAAAAGGCTGAGAGAAGATGCTCAATGCAACAATGAAGTCATTGGTGCTCTACTTGATAAGGAGTTTGTGCTTAAAGAGTCAGTAGAAACTGAAAATGAAGAAAAAGAAAAGGATGATGATGGAGCTTGAACAAGCAAATAACACTATGTCTGCTCAATCAAATGTGATAAAAAGAAAAGAAGAAGAGATTAAGCAGCTCAAAATGAAGATCTGTGCATTAGAGTCAAATGTTGATGTTTCAACTGTTCAAACAAAACAATCTGCTGAGACATCAAAAGAGCTAATTCTGTACTCAAGGAAGAGAAAGTATCTTGGTACTGCAGAGAAGAAGATGACAATTGATTAAAGTTCTTCCAAGAAACAAATGCTCACATCTGCTGAACACACACCTTCAGTAGATTTATCTACTGTGAAGTCTATCTTGCACCAGGATGATGACAGTGATGAAGAGTGGAAAGAGCTGATCAATGAAGACTCTCCACCAGATTAGGAAGTCTCAAAGGCTGATGATCTTCTGACTACAAAAGACATATTAGAAGAGAGGTCTGAATCAACCATGTTCATGACACTCATAAACCATGGTTTCCCTTATGACATGGTTGAGAGGCTAAACATGACTGAGATGAAGAATTTGTTGAAAGAATTTGAGCTTGCATGCTTTATGATTCCAAATTGTGACTATGAAGCTTTCAGCACCTTTCAATCCATCCAAAAGACAAAGAAGGAGTTGGGACATTATGACACAGCTAAGCTGAGCAAATACAACATGACTTGCTGGTTACAAGGCCATAACTACAAACCACATGAGCTTAAGGGAAGGTCTGTAGGAGAACTTAGAAGGATGATGGAACATGTGATGAAAGTTGAGCTGGATACTGGTGTAAAATTCAGAACTGAAGCTCCACATCCATCCTATGAGCAACAAAGCAAACTTCCTGCTGAACCTATAACAGTTGAATATAAAGATCAGCACAAAGGGAAGGACAAATTAATCAGAGAGCCAAGAGAAGTAATACCGGGCAAAGTATGGCCACTTGGGACTATAGTGAGGGAGATAATTGAACAGAAGTCCACTCTGATACAACTAATAGACAACCTCACAACTCCCAGTTCTGTGGAAGAGAACAGGATCATGGCTTGTAAATATGATCCAGACTGGGATTGTGCCATTATTAAAAGAACATCTGGAAGAGTTGAATACTTCCATGATGTATTTTCAGTGGTGAGTCTGCCAGAGAATGACATCAAAGATCTTCAAAGCCTGATCATCTGCAATTATCCAATTCACCCTAGAGGAAGAGACTTCTCAACTCTAGTGGGAAAGCTCAAGACTATATTTAAAGATGATGTCCTCATAGAAGCTAAAAGAGAAGATGTAGAGCATCAGAAGAGAATCAAAGGGCTCAAAAGATACAAGTCCAATGCCTCAAAATCCGTAGATGATGAATTCTTGAAGAAGGTTGGCTACAAAAGTAGAACTATAGCAGCAATCAAATGCATTGAAGGGACTCAATTCACATACCCTATAACTGAATGGGGTTATGTTGAGAAAACAAAGGAGTTGGTCCTGCTAAGAAATGTTGAAAACAAGAAAGCTGACCGGATCAGGATCTTTGATCCTGTGGAAATCAAATTACTTCACCCCAGCTACACCTCCTACCTTAATGACAAATTCTTTCCCAAGCTGGCTGATGAAAAAGCACAAAATGATTTGTTCCTGCATGTCCATGTGATACAAGTGATTGACAAATTACATGCCAAAGCCTACAAAAGAAGAAGATTCAATGTTGGACTGCTGAAGGGAACAACTTTTGATGAATTCACAGAACTCAGAATTTCAGAGCAAGATGAGCTAGAAGTGGTGAATAACAACAATGTGTTAGACATACTCACTACGGAGGAAGATGTTCTGGGGATAAGCTATGAGACTATGAAGAAGTTCAGCAAGATGAAGATCAACTACAAGTATGATGATTAGAAGACTGTTGTGTCTTACTTCTACAACAAGATCATTGCCAGAGTCAAGGAACTTTTAGTTTTGAAGAACTGATTGCAAGTAACTAAGCCTAAGGGGGAGTATTGTTAGGTCTAGGATCAGTAGATCTAGTTCATTATGTATAGGCTTAGTACTTGAATTAATATCTGTAATGAATGTTTGTAATTCATTATTGTGTATGCATTAAATGTATAGGTTAACCCATTTATGTGTGTTGATTTATGTATGATTGCAGGTACAAACATTATACTTGGTCAATTTATGAAATTGACCAAGCGTAAGAAACATATCTACGGATGAACACTACGGATGAACATTTTGTTCTTCCGTAGATATGTTTCTTACAAGTAACCTTACATCCGAAGATCCTCTGCGGATGAACAACCAGAACTGAAGAACAAGTTTCCTTCGGAAGAACAAGACTTCTACGGAAGAACAAATCATCTACGGAAGAACAAATTCCTACTGAAGACACTATTCCTGCGGAGTCCAAACACTTGTATAATTCAACTGTTAAAGGTCAACAAGTCAACGGCAGTTATGTGAATCCCGCGAAATCCAATGATTCCTTAACTGAAACAAATCAAATCCCAAGAGATCCGGTGTTTCCTATAACTGAAACATCATTGTCTATATATATGGATCCTAGGTTTCGATTCAAGGACGATTGTTTAGACGATTGATTGATCGGCAACAGCAATAGCAATACGACAATCACTTCAAAGTCACTCAATCAAACCCTAGCAGCCGTCACATCATAACATACTTTGATATCATTCATTCATTATATTTGTAATCATTAACATATTCTAATGAAATACTTATTATTCATTAATTGTGTTTTCTTGAGTGTGTTCTTGAACATTTATTGATATTTAAAGTTATTACAAACAATTAAACCAAATTAACGTTGATTCCGCAAACATTGATTTGCCATCAACCGACACTGATAATTCCTGATTGCGATATTTGGATTCACAACCTTAATTTTAGACCATTATTGACCAAAGACCTATAAGGACTTTTATTCCATGAAATAATTGACAAAATCTTGAATTATATACTTAGGTTTTACAAAGTTTAAGTCCCAAATCAGTTAGTTTAGATTTTAATATTCCGCTCCACATTATTAACTAATTGGTATTAATTCTATAGCGCATCTATCGATTCCAGAATAAAAGATTAATATTTTCAACAACAATTTATGAATCCAAAATGTCTATATTGATCAGGTCACACCAGTTTACAACCCAATTTTAATATATTTAAAGAATATACAAAGATTAAGAATTAGGGTTTTAATGTTTAGAAGGTCCAACACTCGAAATACCTAGATGTTTACGATCCAATGCCCCAAACAAAGATAAAAGTATATTAAATGATTAGTGATCAATTTCAATAACAACAAGATTAAACAAACTATAAATCATCAAACAAATGATTTTTCTTACCGAAAAATAAAAAAAATGAACAATTCTTAAATAAAATCCAATTTTAAAGACAAGTGTAAGAATTACACTTAGAGGCTAATACAACAAATAATCTCAGCATGCACATGCGAAGTACAAGGTAGTTACTTCGGAATATTTGATACCACTTAGTGAATTATGCTAAGTATCAAATCTTCCGAAGCCAAAGACCATATCTTCTGAAACTAAAGATGAAGTCTTCCGAAGCTTTAAAGACAAAGTCTTCCGAAGCCAAAGACCTATTTCTTCTAAAGACAGAGAAAACATGCTTTCTCTGAATCATCTTTTGACAAAATCTAAACCACTTTCCATTGTCATCTCTAAAGACTCACCAACTTATATGAGTTGGTTAAAAGTCCATACTGTTGTCAAACTATAGATTAAGGTCTTTTGTCTGTAACTTTTTATTTTTGTACTTTTATCCTTTTTTGTAATAGATAAAGATGTGAGCTATAGCATGTGATGGTCACAAGTCAAAAGGCAATTTGCCTTTTGATTCTATATTAATCTTGTTGTCTATATTAGTGTTTTCAGCAACCATTCAAAGTATGGCCGGTCATAGGATGTAGTATAAAGTATCTCAAGTACTTGAATCTTTGATAAGATTTGTAACACTTGTATAAACTTGTGATCAGTATACATCATTCTTGAAAAAAAACATATTATCTTTTTCTTGTTTATTATTCTTACTACTTGTGTTCACTGTTTCATCATAACTGGTTCCCTAATTGATCTCTTAAGTGTTCTAAATCTCTCGTCATTGTGAAAACTGCATTGAACCCCTTCAATGGTCCTACAATTCGTATCAAAGCATTTTAGGCTCTTGATTGTAAGATCTCACCATCTTAAATCCCTTCAGATTCACAAAATACTTAACTCAAATGGCGGTGAAAGGCCCCGTTCCCGTGACGCTTACAGTTGGATCATCATCGCACATAAAACATATATTTACATTCGTATTTCATATAACATCGCAACGAAACATTAAGATAATCTTTCATTTCCATGTAAATGCTTCTGCAAGTTAATACAAAATTCATTACAAAACGCATTTTGTTCGCATTACAATGCAAAAACATTGATCAAAAGAATAACATCCAAAAAGGAGCCGAGTAGCCGCCCATGCCATCCTCAGCAATCATTACCTGCCAACTGGAAACACATAAAAGTCAGCGTTGCTGAGTGAGTTCTAGTTTTATAATATAAAACATACTTTATCTTTCGTTTAAACCGCTCATTACTTTCTTTTAAATCATATCCGGCTTTAGAACATGATCACACATCGTACGCACACATAGATAATATTTATTATCTTCATCATCGTTCATTTCGTACATTTCGCACGTTTCGTACTTATCGCACTTTTTGTACATTTATTATCTTTCACTCCTATCTAGGTCCTGTCATGTACTTAACCCCCCTCTAGAGCACCAAACAATTTTATCTAGGGTTAAGTGACAAGGACCCCATATCGCACGTATGGAGTGGTCACAAGAACAGACTCCCCCTGTGTGTCTGAACTCTTATGGGTTCGCCAAGATCACACGCTTTATAAAACACAGTAAATAGGAAATCGCACGTGTTGGAGCAGTCACCGAGACTAAACTCTTACTGTGTGTATGAACCCTTATGAGTTAGCCAAAATCGCACGCTGTAAATACACACACAGTTGAGCTAACAACTCTCAATGAGTTGTGAACCTCCTTTCATTTGCTTGCAAGGCTTTTCATACTTTCATTCGTTCATTGATGCATGCATTCATTATTTCATTCCTTTTTTCATTATCTTCCACTTTACGTTACATCATACTTAATCATTTCATTCATTATCATTTAACGCAAAGCCACAGGAAGATAAACATACATAAACAGGAACATCAACAAGATCATGCAAATCTTCATACGTATCAGCATGCATACATAACATATATCACACGCACCATCATGCATAACATCATACATAACATCATCATACATCATCATCATCTTATATCATTCATGCCCATCACATCATCTTTGACTTCTAAAGTCAACTTACATAAACCCCCGGGAATCTTGCAAGTCAAAGCCTACCTTTACCCTTTTTCCCCGAGAATCAGATCATAAGCTAAGTTCTTTTGGGGGCATGAGCCCTACTTGGGCGTATGAACACCCTTCAGTCGCATGGCCTCTCATGCGACTGAACACTTAGGCGAATGGACATCAGGCGAATGAACCCTATGCGGATGGACCTATGCGGATGAATACTATGGGCGAATGGACACCTATGCGTATGGACTCTCAGTCGCATGGCTTCCATGTGTATGGCCTTCAGTCGCATGACTTCACGCACATGGGCTTCAGTCGCATACCCTTCATGCGTATGAACCTAAGTCGCATGCCTCCAGGCGCATGGACTTCAGTCGTATAACCTTCAATCGCTCACCTTATAGGCACATGAACTTCAGTCGTATGACTTCCATGCGTATGGACCTCATTTTCATGGCATTCGTGCGCATGGACCTCAGTCGCATGCCTTTCAGCTGTATGGCCTCCAGTCGCATGCCATTAGGTCGCCTATCCCTAACTGATACAGAATGCAGTTCATCCCAAACCCAAACTGCCATTTTCGGCCTCCAAGCCCTCCCAAACCTGTTCTAGGCTCAAATAAACCATCCTAAACCTTAGAAACACCTACCACAACATCATTCAAGCACACACAAGCCCGAAATCAAACCCCACTCGAATCACACACAAACACATACACACGGGTTGTTAGGACCTGGTATTTGAACGAAATACCGAGTGATTGCGTGTTAAACCAACTCAAATAGTGCGGAATCCTATTTGATTGGCGATCCAATCAGTGAGAACACACGATGAATCAATCAAGAATTGAAATCAACGTCAGAAATCGATTAGGAACCGATCTGATGTGTTCTGTGAACTTGGAGAACGATTTGGGAGGCTTCTGGATGGCTAGGGTACGTCTGGAATCGTAATGGGATGAATGCTTACGTTTTCCCACGAATTGGGTCTATTTATAGGTTAGTATTGTTCAATCGTGCGACTGGGCCATAAGTATGGTTCAGTCGTGCGATTGAACCATGCGGTCGATTCATCCGCACGACTGAGTGTTCAGTCGTGCGATTGAGTCAATCTTATGTGTCAATCATACGACTGATCCAGTCTCCTGTTTCAGTCGTGCGATTGAGTCAATCGTATGAAGTTATTCATGCGTGTGGTCCATTCGCATGGGCCATTCGCATGAGAACTTCATTAAGTTACATTTGAATGTTTTATTTAATATAACATAATGTGCACTCATTCAAACATTCATAAACCCAATCAATTCAATCACAACTCATTAATGAAATATTAAACATCACATATAACAAACAATTCATTTCATTTCATTTATCAATACAACTTACATCATAATCAGACAGACAAGATTTATTACATTACAGCTCATGATCTAGGGACATACATGCATCAATACGGGTTCAACACACACATTTCAAAAACGGGTTTTACTATGTGTTTCAGCCCTAAATCATTTGAAAACATGTAAATAAGGGGGCCTAGAACTCACATTAACGACCTCTACGAGTAAAGCTTCACACAAACTCGCTAAACCTTGACTTTGGCACCTTGAATCCTTCCAAACCCTAGCTTTGCTTTGCTCTCTTTCTCCTTCTCTCTAGAACCGAATGAAAGGGGAGAATTAGAGGAGAATGGGCTGCCCTCCCCCTTTTATACCCCCACTCATTCAAGGTTTTCCCGTTTTGGCAAGTTTGGTCCTTCGACTTTGGACTTTATATCTTTTCTTTCTTTTGTCTGCTTCAAAGAAAATAACCAGGCGTTACAAGTCCACCCCCCTTATATAGGTTTCGTCCCCGAAACCTGTTATTCCTCGAACAAATGTTGGTAATGCTGTCTCATCTCTTCTTTAGTCTCCCAAGTAGACTCAGATCCCTTTCTATGCTTTCACTGTACGCGCACAAGTGGGACCACTTTATTCCTCAATCTCTTCTCTTTACGGTCGATGATTGCCACTGGTTGCTCCACATAATTGAGCCGTTCGTCTACCTCGATATCTTCCAGTGGTACAATCATATCTTCTTCTGCCAAACATTTCCTCAGATGAGATACATGGAACGTCGGATGAATTCCACTTAACTCATCTGGTAACTCCAATCTATAGGCCACCTCTCCTACTCGAGCAATGATTCAGAAAGGTCCTATGTATCTCGAGCTCAATTTGCCCCGCTTTCTGAACCGAAAGATACCTTTCCGAGGTGAGACTTTTAACATAACTCTATCATCCACCTGGAACTCAATCGGTCTATGTCGTTTATCAGCATACGACTTCTGTCGATCCTTGGCTGCTTTCATAAAGGCTTTAATCCTTTCAAGCTTCTCAGTCGTAGCCTCGATTACCTTGATGCTCCCTAACTCTTTCTGACCAATATCACCCCAACACACGGGTGTTCTGCATCTCCTACCGTATAGCATCTCATAAGGAGGCATACCAATACTGGCATGATAACTGTTGTTATATGAGAACTCCGCTAACGGTAAGTGGTCATCCCAACTTCCTCCAAAATCAATAACACATGCCTGAAGCATATCCTCCAACGTATGAATGGTCCTTTCGGACTGACCATCTGTCTGGGGATGATAAGCCGTGCTAATATGCAACCTCGTCCCCATAGCATCATGGAATTTCTTCCAAAATTTAGATGGAAACCGGGTGTCACGATCATACACAATAGACACCGGCACACCATCACGGGTTATAATTTCCTTGATGGATAGGTAAGCCAACCTCTCAGATGAATATGTATCGCGGATCGGTAGGAAGTGAGCACTCTTCGTCGAACGGTCAACAATCACCCATATAGCATCATACCCTTTCGGGGTACGCGGTAGCTTCGTAATAAAATCCATGGTGATATGTTCCCACTTCCACTCCGGTATATCCAAAGGTTGGATCTTCCCACAAGGCTTCTGATGCTCGGCATTCACTTGTAAGCAAGTAAGGCATTTACTCACATACTCTACCACATCACGCTTCATACCCGGCCACCAATAATCTTTCTTCATGTCTGGATAAATCTTTGTAGCACCGGGATGAATAGAGTACCGAGTCTTGTGAGATTCATCCATAATCTTCACCCGTAGATCCCCAAAATGAGGAATCCACATCCGCCCGAATCGGATTTTAACACCAAGTGTGTTTTCACCCAATTCTGCAACCACACCTCTCATTCTTTCGGAGTTAAGGTGATCTTCTTTCAATGCCTCATCTTGAAACTCCTTAACTTGCCTCATCACATCCGAGGTCATGATCAACTGATAGGCTTTCATCCGAATCGGCTCGGGTCTCTCCTTTCGGCTAAGGGCATCTGCCACCACGTTGGCTTTGCCCGAATGATAATGGATCTCGCAATCGTAGTCCTTTATGAGCTCCAACCATCTCCTTTGCCTCATGTTTAAGTCCTTCTGCTCGAAGAGGTACTTCAAGCTCTTGTGGTCAGTGAATATGGTGCACTTCGTCCCGTACAGGTAGTGCCTCCAAATCTTTAATGCAAAGACCATGGCTGCTAGCTCCAAATCATGAGTAGGATAGTTAACCTCATGAACCTTCAACTGTCGGGATGCATAGACTATAACCTTTCCTCTCTGTATTAACACACATCCAACCCCGAGTAGGAAGCATCAGAATAAACCACCAGATCTTCACTTCCATCGGGTAATGACAAAACAGGAGCTTGAGTCAATCTTGCCTTTAACTCCTCGAACGCCTTCTCATGAGGTTGACCCCAAACAAACTTTACATCCTTACGGGTCAACTTGGTTAGTGGAGAAGCTATCTTAGAGAAGTCTTGAATAAACCTCCTGTAATAGCCCGCCAGACCCAAGAAACTACAAATCTCAGATGAAATTTTTGGAGACTTCCATTGCATCACCGCCTCCACTTTTGCCGGGTCCACCATAATACCTTCATGATTCACCACGTGACATAAAAACTGAACCTCGCGCAACCTGAACGCGCACTTGGAGAATTTAGCATACAACTTCTCCCTTCTCAATGTCTCCAACACCTCTCGAATGTGACCGGCATGCTCATTCTCGCTCATCGAATAGATCAGGATATCATCGATAAACACGATCACTGATTTATCCAACATCGGCCGACACACTCGATTCATCAAGTCCATAAAGGCAGCTGGCGCGTTGGTCAAACCAAATGACATAACGAGAAACTCGTAGTGACCATAACGCGTGCGGAAAGGTGTTTTAGGAATATCCTGCTCCCTCACCATTAGCTGATGGTAGCCCGATCGAAGATCTATCCTTGAAACCAACTGGCACCTTGAAGCTGATCAAACAAATCATCAATCCTCGGTAACAGGTACCGATTCTTCACTGTCAACTTGTTCAACTCACGGTAGTCGATACACATCCTCATGCTACCGTCTTTCTTCTTCACGAACAAGACCGGAGCACCCCAAGGAGAGATACTCGTTCTAATGAACCCCTTGTCAAGCAACTCATACAATTGTTCCATCAACTCTTTCATCTCAGTAGGAGCCAACCGATACGGCGCCTTAGAAACAGGTTGGGCACCTGGTATCAAATCGATCTGAAATTCGATCTCACGGTAATGTGGCACTCCTAGTAAGTCTTCGAGAAATACATCTGGAAAGTCACACACAACCGGTACATCGGATAGTTGTGGTGTTGGCGTATCCACATCCTTTACATAGGCCAAGTAGGCACTACATCCACGCCTCATACCCTTTCCCGCCACCGCCATTGAAATCACTTTTGGAGTCGTCGTGACCCGATCACCATAAACCGTCACCGAACTCCCGTCAGGCGTTGTCAAACGAATCATCTTCTTGCGACAAACAATGTTCGCCTTGTAGTCCGCTGACCAATCCATCCCAAGAACTACATCGAAACCACCTAAGGTCATCACGAACGGTCTAACAGGAAACTTGTGACCTTCTAATTACATGTCACAACCTTCGATCATCTCAGAAATCCTGGTAGACTTACCTATAGCAGTTTCTACATCAAAGGGCGCATCAACACTCTTACTACTAACAGGCAGTTTAGCACAGAAAGCAGTAGAAATAAAACTTTTACTGGCACCAGAATCAAACAACACAGAGGCTAAAGTTTGGTTTACTAGAAACATACCTGACACAACATCAGGGTCCGTCCTAGCCTCCTCCTGCGTCATCGTAAACGCTCCGGCACTCGCCCTCTGTCCTTCTCCTCCAGTCTTCTTCACCCCCGAACCCTCAGCCTTCGGCTCTTTACAGTCTCTACTCATGTGACCACTTTCCCCACAGTTGTAGCACCTTACGACCCCACAATCTCTAGCCATATGACCAGGCTTTCCACATTTGAAGCAGATGTTTGACCCCCATTTACATTCTCCCGAATGCTCCTTCCCGCATTTACCACACCTCTTCGACCCGGCACTAGGTGTGACCACACGGCGGTCATCCATCCGTGCCTTCTTGTTACCCGTCGGGGCACTATCCCGACCAAACCTCTTCCCGTTCTAGTTCCGGTCTCCACCACTCTTCTTACTGCCTTCAGCCACCACCATTGTTCTTTCATCATACAACCTCCTTGCCAAGTCAACCGCCGACCTAAACATGCTCGGTCGAGCGGCGATCATATGCCTGCGAATATCCGCTGGCAAACCCTGAATATACCTCTTGATCTTTCGTGATAGAGGCGTCACGTGATCCGGCACCAGCCGTGCCATCTCATTGAACTTGGTGGTGTATTGTTGATGTGTCATCGTTCCCGCCTCCAGCTGCAGGAACTCCCTCTCAACTTTTTCCATCTCTCGGTGAGGACAAAACTCCTCAATCACCAATTTCTTCTGCTCAGACCACCACATTCTTCTAATTGCCCGACTACCCTTGATAGGATCGGATCTATTTTGATCAATTAGATTTGAATTTGCAGCAGAATATAACAGAAATAAGATCAAATTCAAGCAAGATAAGTATGAATATGCAATCACACAATGACGATTATAGAGAGAGAACTTTTCTGTTAAAGGAATATTTTCATTCACGCTAATGCTTCGGTTACAAAACAACTAGGTCAACATTCCTTTTATAAAGGAATATGACGTCTGCTGATGTCACTTGATAGTGACATCTAATAGAATTATACAAACAAATGAAACTATGTAAACTACTGAGAATGTTCTCAACAACTGATCACATCTCAGAGAATGCTAAGTACAAGAACATAAAACTACTGAAACTATAATCTACTGAAACTATAAACTACTGAAAGGTAAATTACAAGTACTGAAAAGGAAAACCATCACAACTAATGAGGTTAATAACTTCAGCTGTTGTGACAACTACTGATCACTCTGGTCTTCAGTCTTTGTCTTTAGTTCTTTACTTTAAGACTTTGTCTTCAGACCTTGTAATCAGCTAATGTCTTCAGCTGTTGTACTTTCAGCAGTTGTAATGTCTGTGGGACTTAGAGGTTTTTCTGATCAGGCTCATTGGTTCTTTTGGGTCAGGGGGAGTTTGTTGGACCAAATGGTGAGCAGCGAACGATGACACATCAACAATACACCACCAAGTTCACCTTCTGATCCTCTCGACACTCACTGATATCAAGAACGGCTTCCATCTCCCTCACCTAATGTTGAGCAGCAGCAGCAGTGCCGTTACCATCAAAAGTTGGGGGCTTGGATCTCATAAATGCCCCATAATTACAGCCTTGTGCCGCCTCCAGCTCAGGCTCTTCTTCCTCTTCTTCATCATCAGAGAGAACCATTTCGGTCTCCGGCCCCTTCTGTCCTCCCGCGAACTTATTCCTTTCCTTTCTTTCCCCTTCTCGTACAAACCTTTTCACTTTGGTCACCACAGACGGTAGGATCGTTTGCATGACCTGATGAACTTCTTCTACAACTGCGTCTTTCACTGAAGCCCTTAGATTCGCACTCTCGTCTCCGCCCTCCGGATGAGGGGTCTTGGGTTCTTCAGGAACCACCTTTTCGACTCTAGGTCTTCCTCTTTTGGGTCGTGGTTCATCACCACTTCCCCCACAACCTCTACAACATGATGGTTTAGACAATCTACCACCAGCCATTCTCTAACACACTAAAAGATTCAAACACCAACACGGTCATTCAAGGGAACAACTCAGTTTATGTCAAGTATAGTGAGTCCCTAATTATAGTGGCCAGTTGTGATTAGCCACTTACTTTACTCTTCATACCCCGAGCATTACCTATCCTGACTACATCAGTATCTAAATCTACATACAACACATAAACCACATAACATGCGCACGTAATACCGATTAATCATTAAGAGAATACCTGATGGCACGTAGCTACTCAGATTGGCATCCCATTCCCTTTCCATCCCATTTTCAGTTAAGTAAAGGTTTATTTTCAAAATTTACCCGTTTCAGTTAAACTTTGGCTCTGATACCAACTTGTAAGGCCCCGTTCCCGGGACACTTACAGTTGGATCATCATCGCACATAAAACATATATTTACATTCGAATTTCATAAAACATCGCAGCGGAACATTAAAATAATCTTTCATTTCCATGTAAATGCTTTTGCAAGTTAATACAACATTCATTACAAAACGCAATTTGTTCGCATTACAATACAAAAACATTGATCAAAAGAATGCCATCCAAAAAGGAGCCGAGTAGCCGCCCGTGCCATCCTCAGCAATCATTACCTGCCAACAGGAAACACATAAAAGTCAGCGTTGCTGAGTGAGTTCTAGTTTTATAATATAAAACATACTTTATCTTTCGTTAAAACCGCTTATTACTTTCTTTTAAATCATATCCGGCTTTAGAATGTGATCACACATCGTACATACACATAGATAATATTTATTATCTTCATCATCGTTCATTTCGTACATTTCGCACGTTTCGTACTTATCGCACTTTTGGTACATTTATTTTCTTTCACTTCTATCTAGGTCCTGTCATGTACTTAACCCCCCTCTAGAGCACCAAGCAATTTCATCTAGGTTTAAGTGACAAGGACCCCATATCGCACATATGGAGTGGTCACTAGGACAGACTCCCCCTGTGTGTGTGAACTCTTATGGGTTCGCCAAGATCGCACGCTTTATAACACACAGTAAATAGGAAATCGCACGTGTTGGAGCAGTCACCGAGACTGAACTCTTACTGTGTGTATGAACCCTTATGTGTTAGCCAAATACGCACGCTGTAAATACACACACAGTTGAGCTAACAACTCTCAATGAGTTGTGAACCTCCTTTCATTTGCTTGCAAGGCTTTTCATACTTTCATTTGTTCATTAATGCATGCATTCATTATTTCGTTCCTCTTTTCATTATCTTCCACTTTACGTTACATCATACTTAATAATTTCATTCATTATCATTCAACGCAAAGCCATAGGAAGATAAACATACATAAACAGGAACATCAACAAAATCATGTAAATATTCATACATATCAGCATGCATACATAACATATATCACACGCACCATCATGGATAACATCATACATAACATCATCATACATCATCATCATCTTATATCATTCATGCCCATCACATCATCTTTGACTTCAAAAGTCAACTTACATAAACCCCCGGGAATCTTGCAAGTCAAAGCCTACCTTTACCCTTTTCCCCCGAGAATCAGATCATAAGTTATGTTCTTTCGGGAGCATGAGCCCTACTTAGGCGTATGAACACCCTTCAGTCGCATGGCCACCCAGGTGACTGAACACTTAGGCGAATGGACATCAGGCAAATGAACCCTATGCGGATGGACCTATGCGGATGAATACTATGGGCGAATGGACACCTATGCGTATGGACTCTCAGTCCCATGGCTTCCATGCGTATGGCCTTCAGTCGCATGACTTCAGGCACATGGGATTCAGTGGCATACCCTTCGTGCGTATGAACCTCGGTCGCATGGCCTCCAGGCGCATGGACTTCAGTCATATAACCTTCAATCGCATACCTTACAGGCGCTTGAACTTTAGTCGTATGACTTCCATGCGTATGGACCTCAGTCGCATGGCATTCGTGCGCATGGACCTTAGTCGCATGCCTTTCGGCCGTATGGCCTCCAGTCGCATGCCGTTCGGTCGCCTAGCCCTAACTGATGCAGAATGTAGTTCATGCCGAACCCAAACTACCATTTTCGGCCTTCAAGCCCTCCCAAACCTGTTCTAGGCTCAAATCAACCATCCTAAACCTTAGAAACACGTACCACAACATCATTCAAGCACACACAAGCCCGAAATCAAACCCCACTCGAATTACACACAAACACATACACACGGGTTCAACACACACATTTCAAAAACGGGTTTTACTATGTGTTCCAGCCCCAAATCAGTTGAAAACATGTAAAAGAGGGCTCCTAGAACTCACATTATCGACGTCTACGAGTAAAGCTTCACACAAACTCGCTAAACCTTGACTTTGGCACCTTGATTCCTTCTAAACCCTAGCTTTGCTCTTCTCTCTTTCTCCTTCTCTCTAGAACCGAATGAAAGGGGAGAATGAGAGGAGAATGGGCTGCGCTCCCCCTTTTATACCCCCACTCATTCAAGATTTTCCCGTTTTGGCAAGTTTGGTCCCTCGACTTTGGACTTTATTTCTTTTCTTTCTTTCGTCGGCTTCAAAGAAAATAACCGGGCGTTACAGGCAGCGCTTACCAAGGCTGATATGGAAACCCAAACCATGACCAAAACTCCACTAATCACTCCAGATAACTTTGATACTTGGTGACAAAGAATGTAAGGATTCATCAAGTCTCAAGACAACAGGATGTGGGGTCTGTTGTCTCAGCACCTCATGTTCCAAGCACCACTTCAGCTGCTTTTGGTGGTGGTATGATTCCAAAGGAAGTGCCTAACTACTCAGATTAAGACTGGAAGAAAAATTATGTAGATCAAAAACCCATGACCGCTCTCTAAAATGCTCCTCCCAACTCTATCTACAAAGGCCTCAAAAAATACTAAACTGTAAAGCAACTCTGGGATACAATGAAGGTTATGTATGAGGGGTTTAAAGAAGCAAAAGAAGACAAGAAAAACCTCTTAAAGCAGTAGTTTGAGAACTACACCTACAAGACAGGTGAAACCATGACTCAACAATACTTCGAATATATTGAGATTATGGATACTCTAATGGATGTTGGAGTAAATCTTGAGAATAGGGACATTATGAGGAAGTTCATTTCTTTTCTTCCCAGAAAATGGAATCACTATTGTGTGGTCATAAAGAGAACTGAAAACCTTAAAACCCTTACTGCCAAAGAGTCGTATGTTATAGTCAGTGGATACCAAATGGATATGAACATGCAAAATCCATCAGGTAGCTCTATCAACTATCAGCAGAGTTCATCCTTTCATGTGGTTAAAAAGGATGGTAAAAAACCACAACAATATCTTATTTGCTACCCTCACAACTCATAAAATTGTCATTTCATCACCTTCCTAGGGACACCAAGGGAGAGCAACTTTCTCTTCACCCTTGAAGACTTAAACTGTATCCATCCAGATGATCTAGAGTACATAGAGATAGTCCAGCAGATGGCTCTTCTCACTCACAGGGCCAAGAAGTTCTACAAGAGGACAAGCAGGAAGTTTCCCGACAATGCTTCTAGTAGAAAGTTTAGGCTGGATAAAAACAAGGTGAAGTGTTACGACTATAACCAAATGGGACACTTTGCTAGGGAGTGCAAGGCACTAAGGACAAATGGTGGCCAAGCACAATCCAGACCAAACTACACTGATGGAGCTCCAAAGACTGACAAGCCCAAGCAGTAAGTTGCAGTTGCTGTTGAAGAAGGAGGCTTTGAATGGAGCTTTTAAGTTGAAGATGTTTCACCAAACCAAGCACTGATGGTTGATCATGAAGAAGGCAAGGTATTGGAACATCTTTGCACTCTTGAATTTATTGCTAAATGTAATAGATGCAGGTCCTATAACTTGGAAATGAGGTCTTATCGTGAGTCCTTAAATATATTAAAAGTTGATTTCAAAAGAGCATAAAATAATTATAAACTTAGGATAGAAGATCTAGAGAAAATTATTTCAACTTATAAGCATGAACACACCAAGTACAAGACTCAAATCAAAGATCTCATTACTAAGTTAACTAAATGTCATGGTGAGCTTGTGATCAGCAAAGGTAAGGCAGAAATATGAGTTCTTTAAGAAGAGACCTTCAAGAACATTATATCCACATCATTGCATGCAAAGATTTGTTATCTGAACAAGCAGGTACTAGGATCTACGAAGATAGCTCCTCCAAACACACTATTATGTGTAAGATCTCCAAAATATGGAACTTGTCAAGATGAGCTTCCACTCCCTATTCAAGAGGAGGATGAAGATGAAGAGGAGATAGTGAAAGATGAATTTGAGGTGAGTGAAGAGTATCATTCTAAGAAGGGTCACTATTCTCCTGGGGAGAGGAAAGAACCAAGGATGCCCAGGTCTACAAGAAGGAACTTGATCAGGGCAACCAAAGGAAAAATAAATAAAGTACAAGAGATCAAGGCCACCTTCAACTCCAAGCAAAATCAAGTATTCATCTTTGCTAAATTTGAAGTGGTGAATACTAAATACTCAACCAAGGACTCTAGTACCAGAAGTCCTAGTTCATGTTCCAATCATCCTTGTCAAGAGAAGAAGGCCGATCAGATGTGCACCACTACTGCACAACATGAACCATCTAGTTCCAAAAGCTAGCCTCACTCTAAAAGCCTGCTTGATCATCTGTGAAGATGAAGATGGAAGTGGAAAGTGATTAAGCTCAGATTTCCTCCGAGAAGAAAACTCTCAAAAGAAATGCAACTAAATGAATCATGTGTGTTAGTACTTTACATTTTGCCAAGGATTGCATCTTCAATCCTAAAAGCACTATCCACATGACTAAGAAGAAAATCTTTGAGAAGAAAAAGAAGAAGAAAGCTTCGGAAGGAAAATATGTTTTTTCCGTAAGCTACAAAGTGTAAAAGAAGACAAGCGAATACTTTCCTTTGGAAGAGAAATTAGTCTTGGAAGAAAGGAATGCTTTCGAAGTACAAAAGTGTGTTGCAGTGGATGCAAAATTTTCAGAGGGTTTAGTCATCAAAACTTCCGAAGTTATCAAAACTTCCGAACTAGTGAAGGTTAATTCTAGTCCTCCAAAGATGGTATGGAAGATAAAAGAATACCTTGTGACTAAAAGTTCTACACAACAGCAAATGATCCTCATAGCTTGCATATAGGATCAACTATTGTTTCATTGTCTTCAAATCATTTTGACAAGCCCAAGACCAACAAGGCTTTGGTTTCCAAATGCAACTAACTTTCTCTTTTTAAACAGGAACAACTAAAGAACAAAGAAAATGTATGGATTTTTTATAGTGGTTGTTCTAGGAACATGATAGGAAATGGCTCTTTGCTTCAAAATTTTGAGAAACTTGGTGGAGGGCCAGTTGAATTTGGAGAATATTTAGGTGGTTACATCACTTGAAGGGGCAGGGTCTCAAATGGTAAGCTCAACATTAAGAAGGTAAATTTTTTAAGGAGCTTGGGTACAATCTTTTAAGTGTATCCTAATTTTGTGATCAAAGACATAACATGCTCTTTACTTAGCATGAGTGTATTGTTCTCAAGCCCGCGATGGTCATTCCTCAAAGCATATCCTACTCAGAGCCCCCAGGAAAGAGAACATGTACAAGATGGACTTGCAGGAAACATCTCCTTCAAGAGAAGTTTCTTGTTTTCTATCTAAAGTAAATAGTGATGAGTCTTTCCTCTAGCATAAAAGAACATGCCATGTGAATTTTAAAAACATGAATAAATTAATGGAGTATGATCTGGTAACTTAATTTCCAAAGAAAGAGTTTACAAGTGATGACCATTGTGTTGCATGCCTGAAACGAAAGCAACACAAAGTGTCTCACAAGCCAAATAAAAGAAACTCTATCGCTACACCTATACACTTATTACATATGGATCTATTTGGCCCCATCATAGTAATGAGTCTAGGAAGGACCTCTTATTCCTTGGTGATCACAAGTGATTTCCCAAGATACAATTTGGTCTTTTTCCATAGAACTAAGGATAAGACTCTTGAGATCTTGAAGAACTTCATTTTGAAAATTAAGAATCAATAAGATCACAAAGTCAAAATCATAAGATGTGATCAAGGAACTGAATTCAAAAACCAAATGCTTAATGTATTTTGTGATGAGAAAGGTATTACAAGATAACATAGTGCTCCCAGGACTCCTCAGCAAAATGGTTTTACTGAGAGGACAAACATGACACTTATTGAAGCTGCAAGAACCTTGTTATCTGACTTTAAACTACCTATCACCTTCTGAGCTGAGGCAGCTAACACTGCCTTATATGTAGAACATAGTTTTAGTACTCAAGACTCATGGTAAGACTCCTTATGAGTTATGGCACAAAAGGAGACATTTCATTAGTTTCCTCAGATCATTTGGTTGTCCTCGCATCATTTTGAATACCAAAGATCAGATAGCCAAATTTGCTAAGAAATCAGATGATGGACACTTTATTAGATACTCTTCCCAAGCTAAGGCTTATAGAATATACAGTCTCAGAATTAGAGTAATTGAGTAGTCAGCTAATGTGACCTGCAATGAGCACACTCCCAGTGTGAAAGGTTCTGGTCCTGATTGTTTGTTTGATCTAGATTTAGTTACCAATAGTTTTAACAAATCTTATAAAGATGTTTGAGGATCTACAGGTAACTTAACAACAGAATAATCCTTACCCAAGATTTGAGCTAAGAAGACCAAACAAGAAAACTACTTCAGCTCCAGTGGTAACAAATCCTATAGATGAAAATCATGTTAGTATAATAATGACAAATTCTTCAGTTGATACATCTGAGGTGCCTACAAGTTCTGGCACTGAGGAACAAAACTCAATTAAAGGAGTTTCCAATGTAGTAGGAAATGGTGGTGGTGATTGTGATCAAGAATTTCTTGATGCTTCTAACCACTCCATAGAAGAAAAAATAAATGACGTCACACACTCATTGGATCAAGTTTCTCCTGATAATTATGCTAATATGGTGGGTGATACTCAATTACCAGATCTGAATTTCACCAATTTAGATCTGTACAACCAACTTGCTATTGTTACTCAATTGAGAATCCACAAGTCCCATCATACCACAAACATCATTGGAGATGTTCCGAAATGGGTGAGAACAAGAGGAGAAACCCATGATAAAAATGTTTGTCTTCACTTTTGTTTCTTGTCTCTAATTGAGCCTAAGAAGATTGATGAGGCTTTGATGGATGAAAGTTGGATTGAAGCAATTTAGGAGGAAGTGCTTCAATTCAAAAGGCAAAAGGTTTGGAACCTATTTCCTCTTCCTCAAGGAAGACTACTATAGCGACCAAGTGGGTTTTTAAGAACAAGAAAGATGATATAGGACTTGTCATTAAGAACAAGGCAAGACTAGTTATTCATAGATACACACAAGAAGAGGGGATTGACTACATAGATTTTTTGCTCCGGGAGCAAGACTTGAAGCTGTTAGGATATTCCTTGCTTTTGCTGCATCCAAGGATTTCAAGGTCTACCAACTTGATGTTAAGTGCGCCTTCTTATAGGGGTGATTGATGACAAAGTGTATGTCAAATAACCACTAGGCTTTGAAGATTCTGATCCTCCTGATTATTTCTACAAGCTTGACAAAGATCTCTATGGGCTGCATCAATCTCCAAGAAAGTGGTATGAGACACTATCACAGTACCTTTGTTAGCATGGCTACATGAGGCGTACTATTGATGGAACATTTTTCATCAAAGGAACATGAAAGTATTTGATGTTGGTTAAAGTTTCATGTAGATGAGATTATCTTTAGATCAACTAATCCAAGGCTCTGCAAAGACTTTGAGAAGGTGCTCCCAAACTGGGCCTTTGGTATCCAAGAGAATTCTTTGATATCTCAAAGGTGTCCCAAACTAGGCCTTTGGTATCCAAATAATTCTAACTTCAATATCTATGCCTATACAGATAGTGACTATGATAGCTGTAACATGACTGCAAAGTCTACATTAGGGGATGTCAATTTCTTGGTAGAAGGATTACCTCACGTCAATGAAAGAAACAATCATGTGTGTCTACATCAATTGTTGAAGCTGAATACGTTGTTGCTGCATCTTGTTGTGCCCAAATGCTTTGGATTCAGAATTAGATGTTGGACTATGGATTCAACTTCAAAGAGACTCCCATCCACATACACAACAACAGTGCTCTCTTTGTTACAGAGAATCATGTGCAACACTCAAAGACAAAACACATCAACATCAGGTATCATTTGATTAGAGATTATTTAGATAAAGGATTGATAAAACTGGTCAAAGTTAACATAAATAAACAATATGCTGGTCTATTCACAAAAGCTTTTGATAAGTAGAGATTTAAGTATCTTGTATCAGCTATTAGAATGATTAACTTTGAGTAATTTTCCTTAAACTAAACTCAAGATTATTTAAAAAAATATATATATGTGCGTATGTTAAGTGTTCTATATCATCACCTATATAAGCCTAGTTTACTTTGAAAAAAAATGCAAAAAAATGATATTCCTTAGAGATCTAAAGATGTAAGACATATTTTCTCTTGAAAGACATTAAGTTCTCTTTGGAATAACATTTTGTCTTCGAATATAATATCTACTTCTAAGTTATTTACCTTCGTAAGAAATTTTTGATATATCTTTCGAAACATAAATATGCTTATAACTACTTACATGTTTTGAAGAACAATTTTCTTCTAAAAGTAATTAAGCCTCGGAAGCTTTATTCACTCTTGAATATAAATTCTTAGATTTCATATATTCCGAAACCAAATATATATATCTAAAGTAAAATTACTCTACCTATTTTTCTTCTTAAGCAAATTTTCATCAAGTTTTTATCAAAGCTTCCAAAGACAAATTACCTTCGAAAGATTTTTACTTCCAAGAAAACAACCTTTTTGGGAACTTTTTCAGAGTTGGGACCTACATGAAGATTTCAAATTTTATCCTTTGTATTAACTATGCTTCAAATCCAATTCATATATATATATATACCTTTAACCTAAATTCACCCTGATCCACGAAACCAATCTAAATTTTCCATGCAGTTACACAGACAACATAATCAAGTTGCTTTGTTAACATCTGAGAAAGCTCCAGGTTTCTCAGATGTATGTTGTTTCTTAGCTCTATCCAACTACCTCATTGCACTAACAATCGACCCTCCATTGTAGATCAACTTTTTTATAGTTCTAGAGGACCTGCTAAGAGGTCAACTTGGACGGTGAGAAGGCACTATCTGCCCCTATGCAAGGCAGGATAATTTTCATCACTCCAGCCACCATCAACTCTCATTTGAGACTGGATGATGAAAAAGAAGAATTGTCCTTCCCAAAATCTGTTATGAACAACTCATTCTGGAAAATGGGCTATGAAGGGGATTACTCAGTAAGAACCTTCAAGAACGAAAGGTCTCCTCCCAATGGAATTACCTCCTCCATGTGGTCATTCACTCTTTATCCCAATGGAGGTTAGGATCAGATTATAGAAGAACTTTCCTACATAGTCCATGGAATGGTTCAAGTGGTCAAGTTCAGTTACTCTCAATTTGTTTTATACAAATCTGCTTGCAAACTCGAACTCCTTAGAGTATTACATGTTCCCTAGATACGTTCAAAATATTTTTAACTATGAATTGGGCTCTTAGTTAAGTGGAATGGGTAATATTCTTAAAATAGGAGAAATGAAGCCCGACATGTTTAAGACAATGATAAAGCCCACTTTTGGCTTCTCATGGGTTGAAACAACCCTTGTCCCAAAAATGTTAGAGCTTATTGCTCAAGGTGAAAACTTGGCAACACAAGACAATGTTGAACCCACACCTTCTACATCTACACCAATCACACAGCCGCAAATAACCTTCACTTACTCAAGAAGATCCAAACGAACCCCTGCACAAACTACTCAAGATGTGCAAGCCCACATACACTCGCCCATACAGGAAGAAGTGGACACTTAGAGCTCCCACTTCTCCTGACAAGCAAACCACTCCTATCACTTCTTTGATCAGTGTTGGGGTTTATCATGATCAGCCTGATGATCTCACAACACCAGCCTTAATCCTTCACTCAAAGTCTCAAAACTCTAATGACCCAACTTCAGAGGAAAGTTACCATTCCTAGCCTTTAGATCTTAACCAACCAATCCTAAACCTTGAATTCTATGAAATGAAGATATGGGATTCAGTGAGTACCATGAGTCTCTCTTCTCCATTCCTACTCAAGGAGAGATAAGTGCTCATGAATCACCCATATCCAGCCCATATCATCCAACCCAAACTGAGGTTGACATCCCTAAACCTACTTACAAATTCCATATGGAAAAGGCTCTCACTTCTGTAAGTGATTAAATCTTTAATACATCAACCATGGCAACCCAGCCCATTAACACGTCTCTTTAAGTTGTCATGGTACATGAGAAATCCAACAACCAAGAACTCCATGCTAGTGATGACTAAGAAGACTTTGGTTCCTTTCTCTCATCCCCTCATGATTCTTCTAATTAAGATGAGGGGAGTATGCAACTAAAGGTGCACAAATTGACAAAAACATGCACCTATGTAGTTTCAAAGGTGAGTCACCTGGAATCTCAGTCGGCCACCTTACAAAGAAGGTCAATGACCAGTAACTTGAGATCACCGATCTGAAGGGCAAGTTAGCTGAGAGACCCCTCTAGAGAACTAAACCAGGCCTACAAGAACCTATGGATATGGTGGACCTATGCCTTAGCTCTCTTGTGCAAGAGGGCGATGCTATCAAAAAGGGGGAAAAAGTACTACCTACAATCAAAGAACCTGGGAGTTAATCCCAAAGTATGGACATAGAGGATTCACCACCTTCACTTGTAGTTATCCATACTCAACAACCTCTTCAAGTCCACATGGATGTGGATTCACTCATTCAAAGCTTATTTGAGAAGGATATACCAAGGGAAATGCCTACTCCGTCTCACTCTAGTGAGAATCCAATAGTGGGATGGAGGTATGATGCTGCAAGGAGAGCCCTGATAATCTCTAGGTCTGAGGGACAACATGAAATCTTCAACTTTTATCACCTGAGATTTTATCAGAGCACCTATCTAGTTGACCTCCCACTTACCAACCCGAGTCAAAATAGGCAAGCTTCATGGTTAGATAATAGGATTTAGACTTAGAACCTTCTTACATAGACAAAGGCTAGCAACAATATTATTAGTCAACTGGATGTTAAGGTGGACCTTAATATTAGCTTCAAATGGGAAACCTTGGCTTAAGGCCTAGTAGTTGAGCCTGTGAACCATGAGATAGGAACTGCTTCCGTACTCATTACCCTCAGTGGCAAATCTGATGAAGGTATCTCATAACCTCTATCTTACAAGAGATCAAGTGCAACACCAAGCAATAAAGGCCAAAGCTCTTTCCACCTTGAGTAACCCAAGCCTGTGAGTGACACAAGGAAAAGGAAATTGATTCTTGAGGTGATTGAAGATGAGGGGAGAGAGAGAAAGAGAGAGAGAGAGAGAGAGAGAGAGAGAGAGAGAGAGAGAGAGAGGAAGCTAAAGGGAGAGAGTTCAAGTGAGACCCTAGGCTTTATGTAAGCTGCAATCAGGGATGCCCCTTGGCTAAACACTCAAGATGATGAGTTAAGGGCAACCATATTGAACTATCTAGGGACAAGAAAATACAATATAGATGAACTCATCTCTTTTCCCTTAGAAGAGTTGAATGAACTGGATAACATTGAATTGTCAAAGGAGAGAAAGGAGGCTAAGCATATAGAATTGCTCCTTAAAATCAAGGAACAAAAGAAAAAGAAAGAGACTTTACAAAGCTCTTACTCTATCCCCAGTTAAGGAAATTCCTGAAAAAGAGGTTTTGGCTACTGAGCAACAACCTAAGGTAGGTAGGGATCAATATAGATAGAACATGATAACCTACATGAGTGCCAAAGTGCTCTATTAGCAGCCCATCTTCCCTTATCATATGAGTACATTGAGTTTGAATACCTCAAGCATCTTGAGTAACAAGTGATAAAAGAGCAAAAAGCTTCTAAGAGGAAGATGAGGGAAGAGGATGCAAAGTCAAGAGCCACCATCAAAGAAAATTTGAAAAAGTTTCCTAATAGGAAAAAGAGAATGAGCTTCTTGAAGCTGTACGGATTCTCCGAAAGGAGGCTTGTTCCAATGTCTCTATCCATGGATGAGCACATTAGAGTGATCAAGCAGAAGATCAAAAGGGGTGAGCTTGTTGACTTGTATTCTCCACCAAGTTAGGCTGCACCTAAAGTTGAGGTCAAGGTAGAACCACAAAAGACAACACAACCTGGGCCTAGTGTTGCATCACAGCCAACTTCATCTTGTAATCCACAGCAAGATCCTGACCCTTCTCCTTTTGAACTTATGAAGGAAAAGGACCCAACTAATGAAGACAAACAAGAACAATTTGGTACTGCAAGCTAGTCTCCTCAGTTAAAATATAGAAAGAGGAAACGGATGGCAATAAGAAAGGAGAAGAAAAGGAACAACAAGTCCAAAGCATCCACCTATGCAACTCAGGATGAGGCTTCTCAACTAAGTTTACTTAAAGTAGAGGCTCTTGCTGCTGAGAGACCTATCTTGTCCTGGATGTTTGCTACTAATTCAAACAAATGCTATGTCACTAGATATTAAGGAGATCAAGACATCTACTTATGGCAAAATATTTCTGATTTTTCTCTACATGATCTCTAAGACATGATGAGATACTTTGAGTGTATGAGGGATCCTAAACAATTGACGATGAAGGGAATGGTCTTGACCCTAATGAGAACTGTCAACAGATAAAGATCAAGACTCAAAGGTCTCTTCAGATTTAGTAGCATCAGCCTAGGCAGAGTTTGTAAGGATTACTCTTAGAATCTGATTCAACCAAATAACTCTCATCATGGACATATGAAGTACAAGGAATTTACTTCGGAATATCTGATACAACTCAGTGAATTATGCTTAGTATCAAATCTTTCGAAGCCAAAAGACCCTAAAGGAATTTAGGGTTTGTGTTTAATCTGGAAAAAAGGATAAGGAATAAGTACTTGATGTATCCCATATATCTTCAAATGATTATTAATGAAGAATATCCTGATCTACATGTTTATGGAGTGAGTAGTGAAAGATTGGAGTTAGAGCATATGTCTGAAACTATATACAAAAGACTTGTTATCATTACTGGTGCTCAAAATGTGCCAATGTTTGATTATATGAGGGCGGTAGCAAGAGATAAAATGAATAAAGATGAAGATCATTTTCATTTGACTGAAGATGAACCTATTGATCCTAGTGATTTGATAGAAGAAATTCCTCAAGGTCTATCTGAGTCTGAGGTAGAAGATAATGATGATGATGGAGATGAATCGGAATCTGAGAATGATGAAAGTTTTTCCTCTAGTGATGATATTATGATGATGATAATGCCGGAGGAAATGTAGTTGAAGTTAAGAAAGAAGGTGATAAGGATGTTGATAGTAAAGAATCCGATTATGATGATGTAAATGAAAATGTTGATGATGCTAATATTGGTGATGATATGAATGATAATGTTGTTAATGATGATGTTGATGAAGGAACTGAACAAAAACAAAACATAGATTTTGATTACTTTGATGAAGATATCTTTGACCCTGTTATTCAAAGTATATCTCCTGTTATTAAATCATCAAACACAATTGCACAAGAGAATGTGATTGCTAAGGAGTCTTCACTCATGTCAACACAAATTATTACAGTCCATGATGAAAACTAGAACAATGAGCTTAGAATAGAATCTCTGAAAGAATAGAATGTTGAACAGCTTGAGATTAATAAGACGCTAAAAGAAGAAAATGAACACTTGAAAATTGCTGATTTGGAAGAAATCCAAGAGATGAATTTCAGAATTTTGATGTGATGTTAAGAGATTATGATATACTTGATGAAAAATTCAAAAAGTTTAATGATGAGTATGTGAAACTAAAAGAAGAGCATGAGATGTTGAAACAAAGCTTAAAAGCTCAATCTCGAGACCCTGATTCTGTACCATCCGAAAAAGAGACTGCACCTGAAATTCATTCTATTGAAGTTGAAAGACTATCTGAAGATGCAAAAGGAAAGAGAAAGATAGATGAACCTTTGACTGAATCGACTTCTAACCCTCCATCAAAAGTATAGAAAACTGTATCTGAAACATTGAATGCAAAAGATCTTTCAATTCAAGAAGTTGATGAAGTGAATGCTCAAGAGCAAATAGAAGCATTGGATAATTTGGATTTTGATTTTGCTAATGATTGGTATGATGAGGTATTAGAAGAAGAAGATGTTTATGAAGTTAATGAATCTCCTATTGAAGTTTTACATGAAGACATCCCGATAGACATTAAGGACAGATATAATTATCTTGTCCAATGTAAGGCCCCGTTCCCGAGATGCTCACAGTCGGTCGTTCATCGCACATAAAACATAAAACATAAAACATACATTCATATTTACTAAGACATTGCAGCGGAATACTTAAAACCATTTCATATATAAATAATTGATTTTGCAAAATAATACAACATTGTTGACCATTACAAAAACATCATCTGTTTGCATTACATCACAAAAACATTATCGTTATATAAAATGGATGCCATCCCAAAACTTGCTAAGTAGTTGCGCCCATGCCATCCTCAGCAATCATTACCTGCCAACTAGAAAGTACATAAAAGTCAATGTTGCTGAGTGGATTCTAGTTTTATAAATAAAAATACTTTATATTTGTTTAAAACCGTTCATCTCTTTCGTTTGCGGTCATGCATCATATGTACACATAGATAAAACCGTTATTATCTTCCATTATTGTTCATTATCTTCCATTCAATGTAAGTCATCGTTTCATTCATTAACTTTCTTACCGTACATTTCATACATTAGCCATCTTTCGTTCATTCATTCCGGACCAATGCCATCAGCTATACCCCAAACGTAGGCACGAAGCGGGTACTGGGCCGAAGTCTATAAATAGACCCCCATCATTACACATGTAGCCTGGCACCAGTACCCAGGCAAGCGACAAGGATCCCATATGTTTTGCCAGTCACAAAGACTAGGCCCCTGTGTGTATCCTTAAGGGTTAGCTAAACCACACACAGTTAAGCTAAAACATTTTAGAGTTGTGCACATCCTTTCATTTGCTTGCAAGCCTTTCCATTCATTCATTCAATAATGCATGCATTCATTTATATTTTAGGTTCCTTTTTCATTATCATTAGCTTCCGCTTTCATTACATAATACTTTACATTCATTTCATAACCCTCCCATGTAAAGCCACAGAATAATATGGAATAAGGAACATATAGAAGGTATAACATAAACATACATATAATCATCACATATCATCATGCAACATCATATAATCATCATAAATCATTCATTCCCATACACATACACAACAAGTACAAGTCATCATAGAACATAACCGACCCTCCGCGGGACACCAGGGGTTCGGGGGCGGCAACCCCTGACAGCGGGGTCCTAGGGCAGCAGCCCCTAGTGGGGTCCAAGGGGCAACGCCCCTGGCTGGGGCCGTGCTGCCAGGTCAGCGTGAAAATTTTTTATTTTTAAACATCTATATAGTACATGTTGTTATAGAAATATCGATCTTCCTGTTAAAACCACTTAAAATCTTGGTCATTTAAATCGTATATTTGGTATGTATTTCCAGCCCCAAACAAGTTTTGAAACCTTTAAAATAGGAGATCTAGAACTTACCTGGACCAATGAGTAGCTTCTCAATCAAGCTTTATAAGCAAGGGTCACACTACGCATCCTGCAGATAAGTTAACACTCAAAGGGGTTAATTTGTGCCTAATTTCGCTGCAAGATCAGCAGATTCGCTGCTAGTTTCGCCAGCAGTTTTGCTGGGAGTTTCGCTGGCATCTTTGCTGCCAGTTTCGCTGCCAGTTTTGCCCAACTTTCGTTGGAAATTCAAGTCTGCGAATCTTCCAGCGAAACTATAGTTTCACCGGAAGACTGCATAATTTCGCTGGATGAACATGCAATTTCACAGAGCGGGCTAAAATTACGAATCAGTCCATTTTTAACTCAAAACTTCAATCATTTACACAACCATGGTTTATCATCCATGATTCTATATCTAAGCTTTTTACATGTTTTCTTACACGAAAATGTGAGTTTTGGGTGATTCTTTGCCACTTTCAAAAACCCCAAACCCTAGAATCCGAATTTACTCTTAAAGAAACGATTAATCAATGTTTCTTACCTGGATTCTTGGTCTTTTCTTGTTGTTTGGGTGCCCGCAAACACCGATCTTCAATCTCTTGATCAACCGAGCCTTAAATCACCACTTTCTCTCCATTTTCTCTCTTTACACTCTCTCTAGAAGTTGGGTGTTGAGTTGCTAATGAGAATGGCTCTTGCTGATCCGTTAAAATATACCGGGCGTCCGAACCTTAAACTCGTTGAACACATAACCCGAAAGGATAACTCGGTCTATAACCCATTTCCATCTTATTTATATTAAATAATCCCGTCTAAGACCATTATTATTTATTGACTCGTTTTGACTTTATTCCGGGCATTACATCCAAAAGAAATACAATCGTGTGTACTTGGATGGTCTGATTGTCTCTCAAATCAATGAAGAGTATGGAAAATGCTTAATAGCAGAGACAACAGCTCCGGTTGATCCTAATGAGATTTGTGTGAAACATGGTGAATGGGTTCCTATGAATGAAAGTATTAACATTGAAGAACTTTTAACCTCTGAACTTCACCATCCAGATACACAGGATATGAGTATTCTCGAGTTAAGAATGTGGTTACAATCTAGAAATTATCCAAAGAAGAGACTTAATAGACTGCAATCTACTTCTAAAAAGAAACTTAGTTAGAAGTTTTGAAGAGACTGAGAAACAAAACAAAGAGATGATTATATTAGATATGGATAATCCTCAATACTTGGAGATTAGTAAAAGAACTAGAATTCTGAAGCCATAAGAGATAAAATCAATGGAGTTGGTGAAGAGAAGTCATGAGAAAAGAAAAGAGCTTATTGAGATGTTCCCTGAGAGAGAAAAGCAAGTTTATAAGGTCTTAGTTGAGCAAAAACAACTCTAGAACAAAGCTAGATCTGTTGGTGACTTCGTTAAGGAAAGCTCTAGCTTATGCAAACATAGTAAAGATAGTAAAGAAAGCTCTATGGATGCAGTTATGGAGTAGATTTCGTTAAGGAAAGCTCTAGCTTATGCAAACATAGTAAAGAAATACATAAAGAATATTGATTTTATGAGAATTTCTAGCAAAGGAATTTTGGAAGTTCATTCTCATGATTATCCTAAACCACTTGAGTTTTATGCAAACATTGACATAGCAGGATTGTCAAAGGAAACTTTGGAGGTAATGGACAAGATGGAGATCAAGACCAATGAGTGTAAGCAAGAGCAAGCCATTCTAGCATAGAAGTTCAAGTCAGCCATCAAGAAATCTTTAGGGAGATAGAACTTTACAAAGACAAGCCAATGTTCAAGATAAAAAAAGAAATTGAAGAGTTCGCAGTGGACTGAAGACAATGCAAATCTTAGGGGGAGTATTGTTAGAGCTCTTGAAATATTAGCATTTGTCATTAACTTTTTGTCATAGTGTGGGGAATTATTTATAAATATATGTTCCTTTGTTTTCTTTGATAGTATAAATAGGATACTTTATGTATTTTGCAGGTAGAGATGAGTTGAAGTGACTCTAGATCAGAACTTCTGTTATTTACTATTACACTTTGTATCCGCATCTTTTACAATTGAACCTTTTTAGATTTTTTTTTTGATGATGAACAGATGGGTTTTTGAAGAACATAGACTTTTTATTCTTCAATTTGTTATTTATTCAATGTTTTTGATATCGTTAAAGATTAATTTAGATCTGGAAATAGATGAATCCAACAACCAACATCTCTGATACCATTTTGTTGAATCAATATTTTAGGTTTAATGATATTGGATCTTAGGATTCATAATGTTCTTGACCTAGAAATTAAAATTAAGATGGGTGTATGTGTGTGAATTAAAGAACAAAGAGTGGATAATGTATAATGTTATGATTTCATTGATGTTGATTAACAAATTACAATGATAATCATAGATGAAAGATAGAGATCAAACCCACCCAAAGGAGGAATTCTCCTTGGATGGTGACTCACACTATGTGAAACACACACACAAGAGCCACAGTTACAAAAACACACTAGTGGGTCTATTTATACTAATGTTACATCTTGACCTAATTGTGACTTTTCTTGTAGCGAGTAGATTAAAGCTCGAAAATCATCGTGTAGCGAGTCCAATCGAAGCTCTTCTCGTTGTGGTCGTTTGTGTGAGTTCTAGGACCCCTCTTTTACTTGTTTTCAAACGATTTTGGGGCAGGAAAGCATAGAAAACCCGTTTTTGTATGTGTGTGTTTGACCCATTTGGGCGTGTTTGCGTGTGATGCGTTTGGAGTTTGTTTCCGGGATTTTGTGTGCTTGTATGGTGTTTGGTATGCATTCCTAAGGTTTAGGATGGTTGATTTAGGCTTAGAATGGGTTTGGATGAGATTGGAGGTCGATAATGGTAGATTAGGTTCGAGATGAACTCCTTTCTGCATCAGCTAGGGCTAGGCGACCGACTGGAGGCCATACGGCCAACTGGGGTGCGATTGAGGTTCATTCGCACGATTGAGGGTTCATGCGCACGACTGGGGATCATTCGTACGATTGGGAGCCAGTCGCATGGGGGGTCATACGACTGAGGTTCCTGTCGCATAGGTACTCATTCGCATTAGTTCCATCCGCATAAGGTCATTCGCATGGGAGTTCATTCGCTTGGGTGTCCATCCGCATGAGGTTCATTCGCACGACTGGGTGTCCACTCGCATAGATGTTGATCCGCATGAGTCCAATCACATGATGTTCAGTCGCCTGGAGGCCATGCGACTGAAGGGTGTCCATACGCCCAAGTAGGGCTGTTGTACCTGGGGAAAAGTGTAGTTTAATTACTGACTTTCGGGGGAAAGTGCAGATGTAGGTTTGACATAGAAATTCCCGTAAGTTCATGTAAGATGACTGTTGAGGCCTTAGAGAGTAAGTTGGGCATGATAATGATGATGTTGCATATGTATGTATGATGTATGTTATGTATGCATGATGTTGCCTTGTACAATGGTGATAATTGTGTTTGTTGATGTTCCTGATTATGATGAATGTTATTCTTTCCTGTGGCTTACGTGTTATGTTAATGAAGGAATTGAAAGTATTACGTAACGTAAAGTGAAAGATGATAAAAAGGGGAACATGAATTGAATGCATGCATAAATGAACGAAAGTAATGAAAGTCTTGCAAGCATTAACGGGACACGCCAATTATAAGGTGTTAGCACAACAGTGTGCGGGTTCGCTACCCTGGGAGGATGCACATTGGGGTCCGTCCTTGTGACCGACCATTTGTATAGAACCTCTACCGCTTACCCTGGTACTGCGGCACATGCTTAGCTGTCCATTTACAGACTTCGGCCCAGTAGCCATATAATTTCGTGTGTAGCACATGGTATTGGTACGGAAGATATGAAATGTGCAAGTAAAGATGTAATAGTGAATGAAATATGGAAGAAGATAATAATGATATTATCTATGTGTACGTATGATGTGTGATCATGCAAAAGTAACAAATGGTTTTAATAAAAGTAAAGTATGTTTTATATTAAAACTAGAACTCACTCAACAACACTGACTTTTTATGTGTTTCCGGTTGGCAGGTAATGTTGCTGAGGATGGCGTTGCGAGGCTACTCAGCTCTTTTTGATGGCATCCATTTATGTAGGGCTTTTGTGATGTAATGCAACAATATATTTTGTATCTGGTTAACGATGTATTATTTGGAAAAAGCTTTTATAATGGAATGAGATGTCTATTTTGATAATTCCGCTGCGATGTTTAATGAAAATTAAATGTAATTATATGTTTTATGTGCGATGAATGACCAACTGTAGGCGTCCCGGGAACGAGGCCATACAAGTTGGTATCAGAGCCAAAGTTTAAGTGAAATGGGTAATTTTTCAAAATAAACCTTAACTTAAACTGAAAATGGGATGGAAAGGGAATGGGATGCCAATCTTAGTAGTTGCGTGCCATCAGGTATTTTCTTAATGATAACCGGTATTATGTGCGCATGTTATGTGGTTTATGTGTTGTATGTAGATTTATATACAGATGTAGTCAGGATAGGTAAGGCTCGGGGTATGAAGAGTAAAGTAAGTGGATAATCACAACTGGCCATTGTAATTAGGGACTTACTATACCTGACATAAACTGAGCTGTTTCCTTGAATGACCGTGTTGGTGTTTGAATCTTTCAGTGTGATAGAGAATGGCCGGTGGTAGATCTTCTAAAGCTTCTAGGGGAGGAGGCCGTGGTGGGCCTGGCGCTGAACCGCGACCCAAAAGAGGAAGGCCTAGAGTTGAAAAGGTGGTTCTTGAAGAACCTGAGACCCCTCATCCGGAGGCTGGGGATGAGAGTGCCAACTTGAGGGCCTCGGTAAAGGAGGCTGTTGTTGAAGAAGTACATCAAGTCATGCAAACAATCTTACTATCTGTGGTGACCGAAGTCATCAAGGCTGTAAAGGAAAGAGATAGAAAGGAGAGGAACAGGGCCTCGGGGGGACGGGAGCAACCGGAGAATGAAACAATTTTCTCTAATAATGAAGAAGAGGAGGAAGATGAGCCTGTGCATGAGGTGTCACGAGGCTGTAACTATGGGGCGTTTATGAGATGCAAGCCCCCTACTTTCGATGAAAACAGCACTGCTGCTGCTGCTCACCGGTGGGTGAGGGAAATGGAGGCTGTTCTTGATATCAGCGAATGCCGGGAGGACCAGAAAGTGAACTTTGCTACCCACACGTTTGTGGACTCGGCTCTTTGTTGGTGGGACAACATTGTCCAAGCCGAGGGTAACCGGGCGATAGGAAGGATGAGGTGGGAGGGTTGAATAAGATGGTATAATTGAGGAGTTCTGTCCTTATAGAGAAATGGATAAGATTGAGAGAGAGTTCCTGCAGCTGGAGGCGGGAACCATGACACACCAGCAATACACCACAAAGTTCAACGAAATGGCACGGCTGGTGCCGGATCTGGTGACGCCTCTGTCTCGAAAAATCAAGAGGTACGTTCAGGGTTTGCCGGTGGATGTTCGCAGGCATATGATCGCCGCCCGGCCAGACATGTTTAAGTCGGCGGTCGATTTGGCGGGGAGGCTATATGATGAGCGGGAGGTGGTGGTGACTGAAGCGAACAAGAAGGGTGGTGGTGATCGAAACTGGAACGGGAAAAGGTTTGGTCGGGGTGCTGCCTCGACGGGTAATAAAAAGGCACGGGTGGATGACCGCCGCGTGGCCACATAAGGAGCGGGATCGAAGAGGTGTGGCAAGTGTGTAAAGGAGCATGTGGGAGAATGTAAGCTGGGTTTGAATGTGTGCTTCAAGTGCGGGAAGGTAGGGCATATGGCAAGGGATTGTCGTGCGGGCAGATGTTACAACTGTGGGGAAAACGGACATATGAGCAAAGACTGTAAGAAGCCGAGGGCTGAGGGTTTTGGGGTGAAGAAGACCGAGAGTGAAGGACCGAGGGCGAGTGCCATGGCATTCGCCATGACAAAGGAGGAGGCTAGGACGGACCCTGACGTTGTGTCCGGTACATTTCTAGTGAACCAAACTTTAGCTTCTGTGTTATTCGATTCTGGTGCTAGTTAAAGTTTTATTTCTGCTACTTTCTGTGCTAAGTGCCTGTTAGTAGTAGATGTTTCAATGCGCCCTTTGATGTAGAAAATGCCATAGGTAAGTCTACCAGAATTTCTGAGATGATAGAGGGTTGTGACGTGGAGTTAGAAGGTCACAAATTTCCGGTTAGACCATTCTTGATGACCTTAGGTGGTTTTGATGTGGTTCTCGGGAAGGATTAGTTAGCGGATTATGAGGCGAACATTGTGTGTCGAAAGAATATGACTTGTTTGACAGCGCCCGACGGTAGTTCGGTGACGGTTTATGGTGATCAGGTTATTACGATCCCGAAGGTGATTTCGATGGCGGTGGCGGGAAAGTGTATGAGGCGTGGATGTAGTGCCTACTTGGCCTATGTAAAGGATGTGGATACGCCAACACCACAACTAGCCGATGTACCGGTTGTGTGTGACTTTCCAGACGTGTTCCC
Source organism: Flaveria ramosissima (assembly GCA_025215565.1). Taxonomy (NCBI): domain Eukaryota; kingdom Viridiplantae; phylum Streptophyta; class Magnoliopsida; order Asterales; family Asteraceae; genus Flaveria; species Flaveria ramosissima. The sequence goes on along the minus strand of CM046036.1, from coordinate 51,457,559 downwards.
AAAAGACTTATCAGGAGTGCCACCTAACAGAGAGATTGAGTTTCAGATCGATCTGATACCGGGTGCCCAACCTGTTGCCAAGGCACCGTATCGTCTGGCCCCGACAGAGATGAAAGAGTTGATGGAGCAGTTGCAAGAGCTGCTTGATAAGGGGTTCATTAGACCGAGTATCTCTCCTTGGGGTGCTCCGGTCCTGTTTGTGAAGAAGAAAGACGGTAGTATGAGGATGTGTATTGACTACCGTGAGCTGAATAAGCTGACGATAAAGAATCGATACCCCTTTACCGAGAATCGATGATATGTTTGATCAGCTTCAAGCTGCCAGTTGGTTTTCAAGAATATATCTTTGATGGGGCTACCATCAGTTGAAGGTGAAAGAGCAGGATATCCCTAAAACAGTTTTCCGCACGCGATATGGTCACTAGGAGTTCCTTGTCATGTCTTTTGGTATGACCAATGTGCCAGCTGCTTTTATGGATCTAATGAATCGAGTGTGTCGGCCGATGTTGGATAAATCAGTGATCGTGTTTATTGATGATATCCTGATTTATTCGAAGAGCAAGATAGAGCATTCCAGTCATATTCGGGAGGTTCTAGAGGCGTTGAGAAGGGAGAAGTTGTATGCCAAGTTCTCTAAGTGCGCGTTCGGGTTGCGTGAAGTTCAGTTTTTGGGTCATGTGGTGAATCCTGACGGGATTATGGTCGATCCGATAAAGGTGGAACCGGTGATGCAATGGAAGTCTCCAAAGACGCCATCCGAGATCCGTAGTTTCTTGGGTTTGGCGGGTTATTACCGGAGATTCATTTAAGACTTCTCTAAGATCGCCTCTCGACTAACTAAGTTGACCCGGAAGGATGTGAAGTTCGTATGGGGTCAAGCTCAAGAGAAGGCGTTCGAGGAACTGAAGGCGAGATTAGCTCAAGCTCTTGTTCTGTCATTACCCGATGGAAATGAAGATCTGGTGGTCTATTCTGATGCTTCCTACTCGGGGTTGGGGTGCATGTTGATGCAGAGAGGAAATGTCATAGCCTATGCATCCCGACAGTTGAAGGTTCATGAGGTCACTTATCCTACTCATGACTTGGAGCTAGCAGTTGTGGTCTTTGCGTTAAAGATTTGGAGGCACTATCTTTACGGGACGAAATGCACCATATTTACTGACCACAAAAGCTTGAAGTAATTCTTTGAGCAGAAGGACCTGAACATGAGGCAGAGAAGATGGTTGGAGCTCATAAAAGACTATGATTGCGAGATCCATTACCATCCGGGCAAAGCCAACGTGGTGGCGGATGCCCTTAGCCGAAAGGAGAGACCCGAGCCGATTCGGGTGAAAGCTTATCAGTTGATCATGACCTCCGATGTAATGAGGCATCTCAAGGAGTTTCAAGATGAAGCATTGAAAGAAGATCATCTTAACTCTGAAAGAATGAGAGGTCTGGTCGTAGAGTTGGGTGAAAACACACTCGGTGTTAGAACCTCATTCGGTCGTGTGTGGATTCCTCGTTTTGGGGATCTACGCGTGAAGGTCATGGATGAAGCTCACAAGACTCGATACTCCATTCATCCCGGTGCTACAAAGATGTACCAAGACATGAAGAAAGATAATTGGTGGTCGGGTATGAAGCGTGACGTAGTGGAGTATGTGAGTAAGTGTCTTACTTGTTTGCAAGTGAAGGCCGAGCATCAGGAGCCGTATGGGAAGATCCAACCTTTGGAAATACCGGAATGGAAATGGGAGCACATCACCATGGATTTCATTACGAAGCTGTCGCGTACCCCGAAGGGGTATGATGCCATATGGGTGATAGTTGATCGTCTGACGAAGAGTGCTCACTTTCTACCGATCCGCGAGACATATTCATCTGAGAGGTTGGCTGATCTGTTCATCAAGGAAATTGTAACTCGTCATGGTGTGCCGGTGTCTATTGTGTTTGATCGTGACACCCGGTTTACATCCAAATTCTAGAAGAAGTTCCACGACGTTATGGGACGAGGTTACATATTAGCACGGTTTATCATCCTCAGACTGATGGTCAGTCAGAAAGGAACATTCAGACCTTGGAGGACATGCTTCGGGCATGTGTTATCGATTTTGGAGGAAGTTGGGATGACCACTTACCGTTAGCTGAATTCTCGTACAACAACAGTTATCATGCCAGCATTGGTATGCCCCCATATGAGATGCTACACGGTAGGAGATGTAGAACACCCGTTTGTTGGGGTGATATTGGTCAGAAGGAGTTAGGAAGCGTCGAGGTGATCGAGGCTACGACTGAGAAGCTCGAAAAGATCAAAGCCTTCATGAAGGCAGCCAAAGATAGACAGAAGTCGTATGCTGATAAATGACGCAGACCGATTGAATTCTAGGTGGGTGACCGGGTTATGTTGAAGGTCTTACCTTGGAAGGGTATCATCGGCTTTCGAAAGCGGGGTAAGTTGAGCCCGAGGTACGTAGGCCCTTTCCGAATCATATCTCGAGTAGGAGAGGTGGCCTATAGACTGGAGTTACCAGATGAGTTAAGTGGAATTCACCCGACATTCCATGTATCTCATCAAAAAGAGAAGAGGTTGAGGAATAAAACGGTTCCTCTTGTGCGTGTACAGTGGAAGCACAGGAAAGGATCCGAGTCGACGTGGGAGACTAAAGAAGATATGAGGCAACATTACCCACGTTTGTTCGAGGAATAACAGGTTTCAGGGACGTAACCTATTTAAGGGGGGTGGACTTGTAACACCCGGTTATTTATTTAACTTGAAGCCGACGAATGAAGAAAAAGAAATAAAGTCCAAAGTCGGGGGACCAAACTTGGCAAAACGCGAAGAAAGTTTGGATGAATAAATAAGAGGGGAGGGCATCCCACACCCTCCCCCACACCCCCAAAATTCTGCAAAAGAGAGAGGAGAATAGAGAAAAGGGAGAAAAGAAGAGAAAAGGGTTGGTTCGGGTAGATTAAAGCTCGAGAATCGTCGTTTAGCGAGTCCAATCGAAGCTCTTCTCGTTGTGGTCGTTTGTGTGAGTTCTAGGACCCCTCTTTTACTTGTTTTTAAACGTATTTGGGGCTGGAAAGCATAGAAAACCCGTTTTTGTATGTGTGTGTGTTTGACCCATTTGGGTGTGTTTGCGTGTGATGCGTTTGGAGTTTGTTTCCGGGATTTTGTGTGCTTGTATGGTGTTGTGGTATGCATTCCTAAGGTTTAGGATGGTTGATTTAGGCTTAGAATGGGTTTGGATGAGCTTGGAGGTCGATAATGGCAGATTGGGTTCGGGATGAACTCCTTTCTGCATCAGCTAGGGCTAGGCGACCGACTGGAGGCCATACGACCGACTGGGGTGCGATTGAGGTTCATTTGCATGATTGAGGGTTCATGCGCACAAATGGGGATTCATTCGTACGATTAGGGGCCAGTCGCATGGGGGGTCATACGACTGAGGTTCCAGTCGTATAGGTACTCATTCGCATTAGTTCCATCCGCGTAAGGTCATTCGCATGGGTGTTCATTCGCTTGGGTGTCCATCCGCATGAGGTTCATTTGCACGACTGGGTGTCCACTCGCATAGATGTTCATCCGCATGAGTCCAATCACATGATGTTTAGTCGCCTGGAGGCCATGCGACTGAAGGGTGTCCATACGCCCAAGTAGGGATGTTGTACCCGGGGAAAAGTGTAGTTTAATTACTAACTTTCGGGGGAAAGTGAAGATGTACGTTTTGACATGGAAATTCCCGTAAGTTCATGTAAGATGACTGTTGAGGCCTTAGAGAGTAAGTTGGGCATGATGATGATGATGTTTCATATTTATGTATGATGTATGTTATGTATGCATGATGTTGCCTTGTACGATGTTGATGATTATGTTTCTTCATGTTCCTGATACACAGGATATGAGTATTCTCGAGTTAAGAATGTGGTTACAATCTAGAAATTATCCAAAGAAGAGACTTAATAGACTGCAATCTACTTCTAAAAAGAAACTTAGTTAGAAGTTTTGAAGAGACTGAGAAACAAAACAAAGAGATGATTATATTAGATATGGATAATCCTCAATACTTGGAGATTAGTAAAAGAACTAGAATTCTGAAGCCATAAGAGATAAAATCAATGGAGTTGGTGAAGAGAAGTCATGAGAAAAGAAAAGAGCTTATTGAGATGTTCCCTGAGAGAGAAAAGCAAGTTTATAAGGTCTTAGTTGAGCAAAAACAACTCTAGAACAAAGCTAGATCTGTTGGTGACTTCGTTAAGGAAAGCTCTAGCTTATGCAAACATAGTAAAGATAGTAAAGAAAGCTCTATGGATGCAGTTATGGAGTAGATTTCGTTAAGGAAAGCTCTAGCTTATGCAAACATAGTAAAGAAATACATAAAGAATATTGATTTTATGAGAATTTCTAGCAAAGGAATTTTGGAAGTTCATTCTCATGATTATCCTAAACCACTTGAGTTTTATGCAAACATTGACATAGCAGGATTGTCAAAGGAAACTTTGGAGGTAATGGACAAGATGGAGATCAAGACCAATGAGTGTAAGCAAGAGCAAGCCATTCTAGCATAGAAGTTCAAGTCAGCCATCAAGAAATCTTTCAGGGAGATAGAACTTTACAAAGACAAGCCAATGTTCAAGATAAAAAAAGAAATTGAAGAGTTCGTAGTGGACTGAAGACAATGCAAATCTTAGGGGGAGTATTGTTAGAGCTCTTGAAATATTAGCATTTGTCATTAACTTTCTGTCATAGTGTGGGGACTTATTTATAAATATATGTTCCTTTGTTTTCTTTGATAGTATAAATAGGATACTTTATGTATTTTGCAGGTAGAGATGAGTTGAAGTGACTCTAGATCAGAACTTCTGTTATTTACTATTACACTTTGTATCCGCATCTTTTACAATTGAACCTTTTTAGATTTTTTTTTTTTGATGATGAACAGATGGGTTTTTGAAGAACAGAGACTTTTTGTTCTTCAATTTGTTATTTATTCAATGTTTTTGATATCGTTAAAGATTAATTTAGATCTGGAAATAGATGAATCCAACAACCAACATCTCTGATACCATTTTGTTGAATCAATATTTTAGGTTTAATGATATTGGATCTTAGGATTCATAATGTTCTTGACCTAGAAATTAAAATTAAGATGGGTGTATGTGTGTGAATTAAAGAACAAAGAGTGGATAATGTATAATGTTATGATTTCATTGATGTTGATTAACAAATTACAATGATAATCATAGATGAAAGATAGAGATCAAACCCATCCAAGGAGGAATTCTCCTTGGATGGTGACTCACACTATGTGAAACACACACACAAGAGCCACAGTTACAAAAACACACTAGTGGGTCTATTTATACTAATGTTACATCTTGACCTAATTGTGACTTTTCTTGTAGCGAGTAGATTAAAGCTCGAAAATCATCGTGTAGCGAGTCCAATCGAAGCTCTTCTCGTTGTGGTCGTTTGTGTGAGTTTTAGGACCCCTCTTTTACTTGTTTTCAAACGATTTTGGGGCTGGAAAGCATAGAAAACCCGTTTTTGTATGTGTGTGTGTTTGACCCATTTGGGTGTGTTTGCGTGTGATGCGTTTGGAGTTTGTTTCCGGGATTTTGTGTGCTTGTATGGTGTTTGGTATGCATTCCTAAGGTTTAGGATGGTTGATTTAGGCTTAGAATGGGTTTGGATGAGCTTGGAGGTCGATAATGGTAGATTGGGTTCGAGATGAACTCCTTTCTGCATCAGCTAGGGCTAGGCGACCGACTGGAGGCCATACGGCCAACTGGGGTGCGATTGAGGTTCATTCGCACGATTGAGGGTTCATGCGCACGACTGGGGATCATTCGTACGATTGGGGGCCAGTCGCATGGGGGGTCATACGACTGAGGTTCCTGTCGCATAGGTACTCATTCGCATTAGTTCCATCCGCATAAGGTCATTCGCATGGGAGTTCATTCGCTTGGGTGTCCATTCGCATGAGGTTCATTCGCACGACTGGGTGTCCACTCGCATAGATGTTGATCCGCATGAGTCCAATCACATGATGTTCAGTCGCCTGGAGGCCATGCGACTGAAGGGTGTACATACGCCCAAGTAGGGCTGTTGTACCTGGGGAAAAGTGTAGTTTAATTACTAACTTTCGGGGGAAAGTGCAGATGTAGGTTTGACATAGAAATTCCCGTAAGTTCATGTAAGATGACTGTTGAGGCCTTAGAGAGTAAGTTGGGCATGATAATGATGATGTTGCATATGTATGTATGATGTATGTTATGTATGCATGATGTTGCCTTGTACAATGGTGATAATTGTGTTTGTTGATGTTCCTGATTATGATGAATGTTATTCTTTCCTGTGGCTTTACGTGTTATGTTAATGAAGGAATTGTAAGTATTACGTAACCTAAAGTGAAAGATGATAAAAAGGGGAACATGAAATGAATGCATGCATAAATGAACGAAAGTAATGAAAGTCTTGCAAGCATTTGATAACGGGACACGCCAATTATAAGGTGTTAGCCCAACGCTGTGCGGGTTCGCTACCCCGGGAGGATGCACACTGGGGCCCGTCTTTGTGACCGACCATTTGTATAGAACCTCTACCGCTTACCCCAGTACTGCGGCACATGCTTAGCTGTCCATTTATAGACTTCGGCCCAGTAGCCATATAATTTGGGGTGTAGCACATGGTATTGGTACGGAAGATATCAAATGCGCAATTAAAGATGTAATGATGAATGAAATAATAAAGAAGATAATATTGATATTATCTATTTGTATGTATGATGTGTGATCATGCAAAAGTAGAGAACGGTTTTAATAAAAGTAAAGAATGTTTTATATTAAAACTAGAACTCACTCAGCAACGCTGAATTTTTATGTGTTTCCAGATGGCAGGTAATGTTGCTGAGGATGGCGCTACGAGGCTACTCAACTCTTTTTGATGGCATTCATTTATATAGGGCTTTTGTGATGTAATGCGACAATATATTTTGTAACTGGGTAACGATGTATTATTTGGCAAAATCTTTTATAATGAAATGAGATCTCTATTGTCACACCCCGACCAACGGCGGAATCATCGGGGCGGACGAATGGGAGAAGATTGCTCATAGCACATGGAACTAATTAAGTTGAAATAATATTAAATTTCATAATTCATTAAACATTACAAGACAAATAAGTAATTACAAAACAATCAAGATACAACCAATAACATAAGACTTTCAATTTAAACTAGGTCCAACTATAAAGTTTGGTATAAAAATCAATCAAGAATAAGAATGATAGTGAATGATTTAATAATTTAGTTAATTTAAATAAATGAAGATTTAATATGATGTGTGAAAAGAAATAATTAATTTAGAAATTAATTATTTAAAATTGAAAAAGATGATTTATTGAATACTTGATTATATGACTTGCAAAATAATATAACATTATTTAAAGTCATTTTATAAAGTTTTTATAATTTTTATAATGGTTTTATAATATCAAACCCTAAATAAAGAATAATAGAAATTATATTGTTCTATTAGTTTAAATAGTTTAAATAAAAGTTAAGGAATAAATTTATTACTAATTATGACATAACATGGTTAAATGATTAGATGAATAATTAGTTATTTATCATATAAATTTATAATGTTTTGAAATAATCAAAATTTGAACCATAATATATTTTTAGCATTTAAATTACATAAAAGAATTTATAATGTTTTATAACTTTGTTATTCTAAAAAAATAATTAAATTTAAAATCATAAGTTTTTTAATACATTTAAAATTAATTTAATAATTTCTGAAATATTTTAATTATTAAAATAACTTTTACTTTGATTTAATAACATATTAGTATAATTTTTGAAGTTCAAAATAGACAAAATTGGCTTTTAAAAAATAAATGCAGGAGGCTGGATTCGAACCCGTGACTTCTTGCATACAATGATGATATGGTAACCGGTTGGGCTAAAGCCCAGAACTTGTTTTAAATTGCAAATCAATTAATAAAAATCATCTTTCAAATAACCCCCAATCCATATGATCCCTAAAATCAATTCGATCTAATTGAACGCCGAATCGCGAATGTTAATATAATCAAACTTAGGGCTTTTGATCCCTGAGTGAAACCAAATGTTTTGGTGTGTGTAATTACCGTGATGATGATCGAATCGATGTTACAAGGTGAAGAAATGGTCGCGGCCACGGTTGAGTATGATTCGAGATTCAATCGTTGATGATACCCAAATTCGTTGCACAGGAAGCTCCTACTGGACTCGATGAACGAAAGCCCTCTATCAATTTCAACCAAAATTGCTCGAATGTTGACGAATGGTACAGTTGCAGGTCGCGGTGATAGCGGTGGTCGAACTCGATGTTTATGTGCTTTTCAGGTGAAATTGGAAGTAGTAAACGTTTAGGATAGATAGGCAGATCGTTTAGTTTCGACTAATTGGATTATTATTAGTCTTAATTGCTTGAACGGCTCAATGTTTTCAAGTCGACAGTTACTCGACTTGTTTGGTGTTCTCAACGGCTAATTAACTCAATTAAAGATTGCCATTGAATTCGAACCACGTTCGTGAACCGATTAGGATCATTTGGGTTCGAAGTTGAGAGGTTTTTATGCGGTTTTAAATGATATTTACAATTTTGGTCCCTGTGGTTTTACAAGTTATTATTTTATTACTAACTTAAATAAAGTTTCATAAATTACAAATTCACCCCTAGACTTTATAAAACCCATTTAAATAATAAACCAAATCAATTATTTGTTAAATTTTATAAAAATTATAAATCTTGCCAAATATTTATAATTTAATTGTTAAGATGGTTAATAATAATTGTCTCATATATTTATTTATCTTTTAAAAATACTCCTACAAATTTTAAAGTTTAAATAATTGGAATTCATAAATGATATATATAAAACCTCATAAGTTTAGCATTAAACTTTATAAACTTATACACTTTATAACTTTACAAGAAGAAGTATTTATATCTCCAATAAATTATTACATGTTGTTTTAAAAAAAATAAAAAAATAATTCACAATGAAAGTTGTATTTAATCCATTAAAACTATTACATTAATTTGGTAATGGAAATTCAAATTGAGTTCGGGTTTTGGGTTTTAACTCGGAAAATTGCGGATGTTACAGTCTCCCCTACTTTAAGAAATTTCGTCCCGAAATTTAACCACAAGGGGCTAATTTCAAGGACATGAGGAGGCTTGGATTTCCTTGTCACATTTGCAAGTGAACTCTTGGAGGCGTTTAAATACAATAAATTTAATTGTGATGTTTTGTTATGCTTAAGTTTGTTTAATTTCATGATTCATGATTTCATGTGTTTCTTGGCAAAGGGTACAAGATTATTAAATTTAGAATTTTAGTTGATAACTTTTATATTCCAGATGGTTCAAGACGATTAGGAAGGTTTTGTCATGAGGGAAACACCAAGTATTAGATCGATACGAACCAGGCTTAACGAATATGAGAAATAAGTTCAAGACACTTTTGAATGGTGTAAGGAATTCATAAGAGCTTCCCAAGGAAAAAACTTTAACAAACTTCTTAGATGATTGATTCTTGTTTAATTATATCATTAGGGTTTCAAGGTTTTATTAGTTTAATGTTGATACAAGGATCATGTTTTGTTATGATTAAGGATTCAATTTAGAATGAGAGCATCATTATATAGGTTTTCAGGATAAGTGCGGTTCTGAGGGGAAGACGTTTAGAAAGATTATTGAGGGTCATTAGGAGATTTTGGGTAATGAGTTTTAAGATTCAGGAGGACAAAGACAATGATGAAACAATTCAAAATAACAAGATGTTTCGAGTGTAACGTTTGGTTTACAAACCAAAACATTACGTTGACTTATCAAAGTATTAAGTCACTACAACTTTAATGAAGACATGCGTACCTATAAGCGGACACTCACCCCAAGGGTTCCCATATAAGGTAACGGATCCATCGCTTGATTTGGATTTATATGAATACCTTGCCTAGACAGAACACCTCGAGATACAGGCATCACGCTCTTCCAGCATTACATGTTTCAAGTTGTAGGACACAAACTTTGACAAGACTTGAAAATCACGAATAACGATTCATAGCTCAATTTGAAAACCATTTGATTTAGGCACATAAGGCCTTACAATATGATTTAAAATTCATCTGAGCAATGATAAGATTCTAAGTATAAGAATAAGCACATAAGGCATATAATCACATAATCAAATATAAACACATAAGGCACATAAAATCCTATCTAAGCATATAAAATACATGATAAGTCGATCATTTAGTTTCGACTAATTGGATTATTATTAGTCTTAATTGCTTGAACGGCTCAATGTTTTAAAGTCGACGGTTACTCGACTTGTTTGGTGTTCTCAACGGCTAATTAACTCAATTAAAGTTCGCCATTGAATTCGAACCACGTTCGTGAACCGGTTGGGATCATTTGGGTTCGAAGTTGGGAGGTTTTTATGCGGTTTTTGACCTCTCTGGAGCATTAGCCGAGGTTGGCCGGCGAGTCGGCCGGACTTGCGGGCAAGGGGAAGGTTTTAAATGATATTTACAATTTTGGTCCCTGTGGTTTTACAAGTTTATTATTTTATGACTAACTTAGAATAAAGTTTCATAAATTACAAATTCATCCCTAGACTTTATAAATCCCATTTAAATAATAAACCAAATCAATTATTTGTTAAAGTTTATAACAATTATAAATCTTGCCAAATATTTATAATTTAATTGTTAAGATGGTTAATAATAATTGTCTCATATATTTATTTATCTTTTAAAAAAAACTCCTACAAATTTTAAAGTTTAAATAATTGGATTCATAAATGATATATATAAAACCTCATAAGTTTAGCATTAAACTTTATAAACTTATACACTTTATAACTTTACAACAAGAAGTATTTATATCTCCAATAAATTATTACACGTTGTTTTAAAAAAAATAAAAAAAATAATTCACAATTAAAGTTGTATTTAATCCATTAAAACAATTACATTAATTTGGTAATGGAAATTCAAATTTTGTTCGGGTTTTGGGTTTTAACTCGAAAAATTGCGGATGTTAAAACTATTTTGATAATTCCGCTGCGATGTTTTATGAAAATTAAATGTAATTATATGTTTTATGTGCGATGAATGACCAACTGTAGGCGTCCCGGGAACAGGGCCTTACATGATCAACTTGGTCTCTGAACTTGCACATTGAGATCTTTAATCGGTTGTGATTATCATTTGGTAAGCTTTAGTTTATTCTATTGTTGAACCCCAATAATATTCACTATACTACTATATAAAGCAAAACCTTAGGATACAAATATAATTTTGCAAAAAGAGTTAAAACACGTAATACAACTTTTTAATCATTAGGTATAAGAGTTCAATGCAATCATTCTTATTGTAGCCCTTATTAATAAACTTCTTGTAATTAATACACTAAATAATACATTATTCAACATTGTAAGATTATTTAATTTACTACATTAAATATTATATAATTTTTAACATTTTAAAATTAGTATATAAATTTATAAAAAAGTATTTCCTTATTTGAATATTTAAGAAAATATTTTTATAATAATAATAATAAAATAATATAATAATAATAATAATAATAATAATAATAATAATAATAATAATAATAATAATAATAATAATAATAAATAATAATAAATAATAATAATAATAATAATAATAATAACAATAACAATAATAATAATAACAATAACAATAATAATAATAATAATAATAACAATAATAATAATAATAATAATAATAATAATAATAATAATAATAATAATAATAATAATAATAATAATAATAATAATAATAATAAATTTTATAAATAATTATTATGTATTTGAATACTTAACTATATAATTACAAAATACTTTTATAATAATGATGATAATAATAATCTATATCTATATCTTCTATTATTTATTAATATCTATAAAACATCTCTTTAAGACAAGATTGTAATTTTGCAATAATTTTAAGATAACATATAAAGTATTGCAAGTTTTAATCTTTAATATTATAAGAAGTTTTCCTACACTCTTATTTTGTTTCAAAAATATGTACCATATGGTTTTGTATTAATATATCAATATTGTATATATAATGTCATAACAATTTTTTTTATTGTTATAATAAAACAATTCAACCTATACTATGTCGAATGTAAATTTTCTTGAAAATATTCATTAAACTTAGTCATGCTCAACACTTATATTTTACTTAAAAGTTGAGTCATTCAATTATTATTGTTAATGCTAATGAGTTTTGTAACAATGTGTTAGCTCTAACATATAATAAACATCACAAGTCATATAAGAGATTTAAACCATAAAACAAAACAATTGATAAATTAAAGAAAATATAAAAATTATAGACTTGTAAATTGTTTATTCTACCGCAACGTGCGGGTTACCTCCTAGTATTAATAAAGCATAAACATAACAAATCAATTAACATTAAATCAAACATAACTAATTCAAACATTATTCATTCATGCCTATAAAAACAGAGCAATTGCTTTTTGTTTGACATCACAACGTGAAGAAGCTTCTAGGCGCTCTTCTTGCTTTTTCGTGAATCATAGTATGCTTTATGACATATTTCAGGTAATAAATAATTAATCATCTGTATAAATCTCTTATTCTTTTAGACATGATATGTTTTTGGGTTATTGTATGTTTAATGAAATGTAACGATGATAATTTTGGTTAAGTTTGATGTGTGGTGTTAACTAATTTTTTAACTAATTTTTTAATAAAGCATAAGTCATATAAAAGATTTAAACCATAAAACAAAACAATATATAAATTAAATAAAATATAAAAAATATAGACTTGTAAATTGTTTACTCTTGCGCAACGTACGGGTTACCCCCTAGTATTAATAAAGCATAAACATAACAAATCATTAAACATTAAATCAAACATAAGTAATTCCAACATTATTCATTTATGTATACTAGGAAGTACTCCCACGCGTTGCGGTAGGGTATTGTGGTTTACTCTTTTGAAACAATTGTCGAAATAAGTATGTAAGAGCAAGAATGCAAAAATGCATACATCAACAAAGGTAAAGGCAAATCAGATTTATAATGGCATAAGTTGTATTTTAGTTCTAAATTTTGATGACATCATTTTCAGCTTCTTCATGTCCTTCTGTTCAAGACAAGGCAAGAAAAGAGATTGTGAGCAAAAATCCTTCTTCGTGCACCCAATTAAGTGATAACATAAATGTTAAGATGATAGTGTCCCTAATTATGAGTACCTTAACATGGAAATCTTTTAATACTGTCCAATTGAGTACATGCACCTGAGGCATTAGATGTAGAAGCTATAGCTTTCCTCTTTCGTGAAGTAAGCTTCATAAACTTTTCCTTCAGAACAAAATGGGGTGCGACTATCACATGCGAGAATTAAGGAAATGAAATCAACTAAACCTAACACAACTTCTATCTCCCCAATTTAGCCTCTTAAGTTAACAAACTTAGGCATAAAAAAGATACACAACCAAACAAATTGACATTCCAGCTTAAACAAACATATGTGCTTTTGAAAGCCTATTATACGTAATAATGGGCATTAACCTATAGAAGTTAAAAAAGGTTTGTAATTTAGATTAAAGACTCATTTGAATTATGGGATGTAATAAGGTAGAAACATAAAATGTTTAAACTACACAGGTCAAGTACATTAGAACATAGTAAAATATACTTAAATTTGTGAAATAGCTAGAGATATAATAAACCGAAGTTCTTATAGTTCGCTATAATCAGTATAATTTTTTAGTTTTAAACAATTGAACTAAAGTGAGCATTAGATCAAGTACTTTACTTGCAATCCTTTTTCCATCATTAATCATAGAATTTTCATATGCTATTTCTTGCATCTTATAAGCTTAGCATAAACACCATCTTCTCCCTTTGTAAAGAGTTCATCATGAGTACTCATTCCCAAAACACCAACCGGTAGTTGTAACCCCCTAACCTGGCATAAAATCAAACCTTTACAATAATTTTATAAATTAGTAGAATTGGAGAAACAACAAAAACTAATACTTCTACCAAAACCTCTGTTTCTTTCCTTTTTTTAATGTTTATGTAATAGTTTAATATTACAGTATTTGATTTATTCCTGATGCCCAAAGGGTTCCCTTAACATGCTCCTGGTGAAACTAAATCTATGAATTTGTTCTCAATTATAGTTCATCCTAGCATTTGACTTTCTGGTCAGTTACTATCATGCTTAGTACTATGGGGTTTCACACGCATTGTTGACTCAAAAACCATGTTGTATAAAGTGTATATGCATCATTTTTATTAATCAATGTACTTACAGAAAATTTCACCACCACCCCTCAAATTTGAATTTTTACGCCTTCTTAAAACATGTGTAACCTTGCAATCAAACCTCAAAAAGAAATTTAATTTAAAAATCACATAAAAGAATAATATAAACCTATGAAAGTTATCTGTGGACAGGTGATTAGCATTGCATAGAAGGAACAAAGGCAGAAAAGGGAAGAATTATCGTAAGTGTTAAGGAAGATAAACGATGGAAACCAACATAGCGGAAAAAAGAGCAAGGCAGTTGGTTGTGCAGCTAGCATTTGAAACAACATTGATATCAGATGTGCATTCGTCCTCGGTAACTTCCACAACAAACATGATAATGGCCTTTTTGGCACCACCTGTCCACCTAATCATAAAATCATAAGTATATAAGCAAACAATTAGAGTAAAAAAAAAATATCTTTTAATATTACTTGAAGACTTTAGCTATAACTTACTAATAGCAAGAAAGGAAAATAAAAATATGATGAAATAACTCATCATGAAAAGGATGAAGACATAGATGATGAAGCACGGATTCAAATTTATTAACAAAACCAACGGTAACGTCCACACCATCATTAGTAGGATTTTTTAATAGAGTTGCAAGTACTTTAAGAGCAAGAAACTCATGAACTACTTGTTGATCAATCAAAATATGCTATAAGATTTAATTGCAGCAACCATTTGTGGCTGCATTGAGGGAAAAACATAGTTAGCAGATTTATGACATAAGCAACATAACAATTACTCATTGTACAATATATAATGCAGAGTGTGCTACTTACGTAGGACTAATAAGAAACAAAAACAAATATCACAAAAAAATGAAACCAATATATAAATATTGCAAATTAGACTATTCTTACAACTTCTTGAAAATGCAATTTATATAAATTATCTTGCTTCAACTTTTTTTTTTCCTTTTTTTGTGTTTCTAACAAAGTTCAACATTGACTTAATCAAATCTTTCTAGTAAAAAGGTGGAATCCTTTAGTTCTTTCTACCTCAAATAACATCAAGTAGTGTGAATCAAATAGTCAACACTCAAAAACTCAAAAGAAAAAACAATCGCCACCGCCACCTCTTTGTGGAGGATCGCATATCTAAAATAATTAATAGCAAACTCCTGATAGACCTCTTTATTTATCTGATTAATTTCATGGCATATCTCATAACTAAACGCTCTTTTGTAGAGAAGACCAGACCTTGCTAGCATGGTGCTCATCTGAGCATCCATCAAAAAAAAGTTTTGACTACTCACAAACCCAAATTCCAAATGGCTTCAAGAGTATAGCATTGGCTTTCTCACCGTCGCAGATCTATGTGAACTTTTTCTACAGTGATAAATCAACATGATTCTAAGATTATGACACCATAAAGATTAACCCTCAACATTCAAACTTCATCTGCCACTACATGTTAACTTTTTCTACAATATATAACATCATGACTTTTTTATAGATACTAAAATGCATCATCAAAAATATCCTGTAAGGGTAAAAGGTGTTTATCGTTTTGAGAATAAGACAAGCAAATGGTTATGCTCTTCGGCTTTGCTGATAGTTTGATCCACCATATAAATTGTAAAATTGACCCCATACGAAGGGCTAGGGGAAGGTGAATCCTAAAATAACATATGTATTAAATTTTAACATCATATAGCACCATATAACAATAAATTATACCAAAACCAAACTTGAAAAGCGTTTTAAGCCACAAATATCATATTAAAATCAGGATACATAGTTCCTTCAGCATTGATTCAAGTTACTAATTCTCATATTTCACACTTCTGTTATTAAATATATATAAACGTGCAAAATTGCTAATAGGTGGGTAGGTTTCCTAATTTCTTCATAAGATAAAACTCAAAACCAGTATAAGATTTTGCTCAAGATAACACATACAAAAAAATTCCACAGTGTTATTTATGGTTGAATGGTTGCCCAAGCCTGAAAAATGTCTATGAAAAGGAGAATAAATGTTGATTTGGTAAATAATATGCATACTTTTAAAATATTCTTTGTAAAAATCAGCTATGAAACAATCAATAGGTTATGGTTCCTACATTATTTAATAAGAAAGATTACTCTAATTCAATCTATTGATGTGTGAACCAAACATATTTTCATATATAAATATCATCAAATATCCAAGAAGGAATGCACTCTTCACATCTAATTAGTAGACTTTAATCTTCATGTACGAGGCATAGGCAAGGAAGATGCGGATGGCTTCCATCCTTGCCACGGGTGCAAACACTTCATTGTAGTCAATTCCCTCGACTTGGCGAAATCCCTGAACCACCAATCGAGCTTTGTTCCTGATAATGACCCCTTGGTCATCCTTCTTGCGTTTCAAGACCCATTTGGTGCCTATGACCTTAGGACCTTTAGGTCTATCTACCAGAGTCCATACACCTAACTTCTTGAACTGAAGAAGTTCTTCTTGCATGGCACTCACCCACGCCTCATCATTTAGTGCATCACTGACGTATTTTGGCTCAAACTGCGAGACAAAACACCGATAAGCACCATCATGAATGTAACCCTTCTCCATAACCGAGGCGTAATCAGCTGAGTATAGCTGATTTCGGGTTTGTACTCCTGATCTGACATCCCCAATGACATTGTCTAGGGGATGATAGACGTTTTGTCGTGATCCTGGAGTAGTAGGAACAGCTACCTCAGAGCCAAGATTATGAACATTTGGTTCTGCATCTGAGGTAGTTGGAGTTTGAGGTTCTGAAGTCGAAGGTGCATCACTGGTAGATGCTTGTGGACTTTTAGGAACTGGAACCTGTTCCTCCTGACTGTTCTGGTCATCTTCTTCAGCTTCATCTTCAGAGGAGGAGTCACTGTCGTCGACTACTCCCCCTGACTGAGTAGATGATTCTCCCTGTGAGCTAGATGGTGTATTCAAGATATCATACATCATCCGAGTAGCTAACTCATCATCCGAAGGACAGAGAGGGATATTGAAGGACTTGAAGAATCCATCATAGTCGAAAAAGTAGGCGGGTCCTTTGCCAGTAGGTGATGTGGTATATCTCTGAACGTCAACATTACACCACACTTCTACTAGACCAGTTGAGTTGTTGTAAACCCTCTTGTTCGGTATGTTGTATCCTAGAAAGATTCATTCATCTGCCTTCTCGCTGAATTTACCTTCTTGTGTTTTCTTCAGAAGTGTGCACGGCGCGCCAAATGGTTCGAGATACTCCAAATTCGGTTTGCGTCTTTGTAGTAGCTCGTAATGTCTTTCCGTGGCGCTTGACAATCAGAACTCGATTCAGTGTATAACATGCATTAGCCACTGCCTCATTCCAGAATTGGATAGGCAGTTTCGAGTCTGCCAGCATAGTCCGTGCGGTCTCTATCAAGCTTCTGTTCTTTCTCTCAGCAACGCCATTCATCTGAGGCGTGTAGGCAGAAGTGAATTGATGCACAATTCCCTTTTCCTTGCAGTAAGCCTCCATCCACTGGTTCTTGAATTCCGTCCCATTGTCTAAGCGTACTTGTCTTACCTTCAGCTTGTAGAGAGATTCTAGTGTGGTTACTAACTCCTTAAATGACTCAAATGTTTCTGATTTGGACTTCAAAAACATTACCCAAGTGAACCTTGAGTAGTCATCAGTAACCACAACACAGTACAAGTCGCCTGCAATGCTCTTTGTACTGACTGGACCAAACAGATCCATGTGAAGAAGTTCAAGAGGAAGTTCTATTGAATGAACTTTCTTTTCCTTATGAGACTTCTTTGTCTGTTTGCCTTTCTTGCAAGCTACACAAAAGTCAGGAAGCTGAAAGTTCTTGACATTGACTCCTCTCACTAGATCCTTCTGGATCAAGTGATTCATCTTCCTTTGACTAATGTTTCCCATTCTCCTATGCCGGGAGATGGAATCCTTCTCAGTAGCTTTAGATAGAAAGCACTGAACCTCATGATCCGTTGTAGAAGCTGTTGACAGAATCAAAACATAAAGGTCTTTATATCTTGAAGCTGTCATCAGAACTTGGTCCTCTGGAATCACGTAGTCTTTCTTCAGCACGTAACACTTCTTCTTGTCGAAGATGACTTTAAATCCCTTATCACAGATTTGGGAAACAGAAAGTAAGTTATTTTGAAGTTGTTGAACGTAGTTCACCTTATCAAACTTAACTTTCTGATTTCCCACTTCTCCCTGAGCTGTGATATAGCCTCCCTTGTTTCCAGCAAACGAAACATGCCCTCCTTTTATTTGCTTGACGTTTGATAAAAGAGCCCTGTTTCCTGTCATGTGCCTGGATGCTCCGCTGTCTACAATCCACGTGTTAGTTTCAGCACTGTATCGAACACCCTGCACATACAAAGTAAAGGATTAGTTTAGGTTAGGAACCCAAGCCTTTACTGGCTTGGGTTTCCCAAAGGCATCACACATCATGAATTCCACCCATTGACCCTTAGAGGATGAGGGTAGCTCTGGTTCCTTCTTGTCATCATTATCAGACACAGAGGATGACTTCTCTTTCCATAAGCCAGATTTGTGCAACGCCTGTTTGTGATAAATAGTCGACTGGCTGACAGGTTGAACTTTAGGTTCACTAGTTCTTCTAGGTGGAGTTAAAGAACTCCTCTTTGAAGACCTAGGTTTTGAGTCCTGAAGTTCAATCTTCTTCCTAGGTGTCTGATAGTAAGGACAAAAGGAAGCAATGTGTCCACATTCTCCACAGTTGTAGCACGACCTGCTATCAACTTTATGATTAAACTTTCTTTGTGAAGACGTGTGTGACACTCTAGTAACATCACTCAATTTAGGTTTTGACTCTGGTTCTTTTGATGTTTTCTCTGGTTTAACAAAGTTAACTGTCTTAACATGTTTAACATCTTTCTTCTTTTGGTTAACTGGTTTTTGACTTGAAACATGTGAAAGATTAACATTAGAAGTCTTTTTAGGTTCTGATTTGACTCTGTTTGACCCTGACTTTAAGTTAACCTTTTCAAATTCCTTTTCCAGATTAACACAAGGCATTTTACCTTTTGCCTTTGAAGTGGCCTGCTTTTGTTTGTTTCCAGATTCAATAGATGAACATGAGGAATCTGGATCACTAACAAGAGGAGTAGACACCACATGATCCTTGATGGGGTTATTATTAATTGGTCTAGTCTTAGTGTTCATCAAGGTCTCAGGTGGTGGTGGAACCACTTTATAACCCAACCCCTCCCCGTTGTTTCTTTCTCTCACTAAGTGTTGGACTATGCGTGATGAACTTGTCCAATTGTGCAGTTTCTGTTTTAATGAGTTTACTTCTACTTCTAGAACTGCCTTTTGCTTCTTAGTGTCTTCTAGGGAGTTTAGATAGTACCTAATGTCATTAGCTTGGTTAAATGCAACTACTTCGGTTTCCCTAAGCTGTTTAGTCAAAAGGTCTATCTTTTCTTTGTAACTATGCTCATTTTGTTTCAATACTCTATTAGCCTCAGTGCACAGTTGTAAATCTTTTACTAAGTTATCATTATGATCTAATAACCTAGCAAATTTTTCATCTATGCTATTTCTAAAAGTATCACAATCAGAACAAGCATGATTATTAAACATTAGGTCAGTGGTACTTACCTGAGTTGGTTCAGAAGAGTTAGCCATCAACGCAGCATCAGATGTCTTTGGTTCTTGTGATTCTGTCTTTTCTGTCTTTGCTGTGGTAGTCTCCTCTTTAGGCTTGTAGCTGACCTCAGTTGCAGTTGTCTCTTCAATATTTGACATCGCTATCTCAACTGCTAGATCTCCTTCACTCGCGGAATCATCGTCAATGTCTTCTACACTTGCAATGTTTGATTCCCCTGGAGAGACAAACCTAAAGCTCCAATCCTGTCCTTCATCATCATGAGCAGTCAAGGCTTTTGGATCCTTGCTTGATGAAGTAGAACTGGTAGCTTGCTTGTCTTGGCGAGTGAAGGACGAGAATGGGTTCCCGTTACCCGTCTTCTTTGGCTTAACACATTCTCTCTTAAAGAGCCCCTTCTCTCCACAGTTAAAGCAGGTCACTTTACTCTTGTCAAAGCCAAATGTGGTATCCTTAGTAGCTACCAAGTTCTGTCCGGTCTTTTTCACAAACTTCTTCGCCCTTTGGATAGCACTAGCTAAGGCCCACATTATGTCCATCCTCTCCAGCTCCATCTCGTCCACCTGCTCGTAGTCCTCGTCTTCCAGATGGCAGTTTCCAATCTTTCCAGCAACAAGTCCATCATAAGAATGAACCACTGCAGCCAAAAGATCCATGTGTTCTCGAGCTACTTCCACAGTCACATTACCGAGGTTCTCAGTCTTCAGTTTAGTAGCATTTGCTTCAGATCCAATATAGTGGGTACAAGAAGACCCCGACGTGTGTGATCCTGAAGGAGAAGCATGTGAAGGACTCGATGAGCTAGACACAAAAGCAGTCTGGAGAGGTGCTCCAGATGTCTTAGCTTGAGGCGTGGCATTGTACAAAGCTGGATTTTGAGTGTACGAAAACTTCTGAGCTCTGTACTTCATCCTAAGTGCTTCTTCTCGCAGCTTTAGAATGAAGTCATTTATATCCAGCTTTGCCAGCATTTCATTCTGTCTCAGGTTAGACACGAATGAAGCCCACTTTTCCGGCAATCCGTCTGCAAAATTTGTAACTTTCTCTTCCATGGTAGTAGCCACCCCATGTGTATGCAGTTCACTCATCAGATGGTAGAATCTATCTATAACATCGTCCAAACTCTCGTTTCCCATCGATGAGAAGTTCTCGAATTCCTTCTTTAACTCCTTAGCCTTGATTGCCTTCAGCGAAGCATTCCCGTCGTACCTCTTTTCCAGCTCATCCCAAAGTTTTTTGGACTGCTTATTCTCTGAGTACTGGTGGAAAATGTCTTTGGGGATAGATTGTGTAATCAATGCATAACTCTCTTCTCTGCATTATATTTAACTTTCTGCGCGTCTGTCATCCCTCCTAACGTATGCTTTACTCCATCTGCTCTCACCGGCGTACTATACCCAATCTCGATAGCTTCCCACAGATTCGGATCCACTCCATTGAGGTAGATCTCAAAACGTTGTTTCCAGTGGGGAAACTCATCTAACGTTAAGAGCTTTGGTGGTTTATTATGATTACCCACCTCACTCTCAAGTAACAGCAGGTTCTGGATCCTAGAGTCCTTTCCAGCAGTAAAGGCTGACATTTGATCTTCCATGGTGAATAACTTTAAGTCTAATAAAACAAACTGTCAACTGGTGCGACTGAATGATGCGATTGGGCTATCCGTGCGAATGGACTATACGACTGGTTCAATCGTGCGGCTGAACTAAGCGATTGGTTCAGTCGTGCGAATGAAGCTGATGCGTATGAACAATGCGAACGAATGGTTCAATCGTACGAATGGAGATGCGACTAGGTTTAATCGTGCGTCTGGGCTATGCGAATGAAGTCCAGTCGTGCGAATGGCTCACTCGTGCGACTGAAGCTGCTGTTTTGCGAAAATTTCTAGGTTAAACGTGTTTTAGCCGTAAAAATTCGAAATTTCGCAAGGTCTAATCGCCTAAGTCCGTAGAAACCAAACTTTGATGAGCAGGGAACGTCCAAGATCACTTTTGACACAAAAGATTGCGTTTTTAGTGCAAAAACACAAACTTTTTATCAATGTTGATTGAATCACACGTAATCAAGAGCCAAAGCTCTGATACCACTTGTTAGGACCTGGTATTTGAACGAAATACCGAGTGATTAGCGTGTAAACCAGATCAAATAGTGCGGAATCCTATTTGATTGGCCACCCAATCAGTGAGAACACACGAAGAATCAATAAAGAATAGAATCTAACGTTAGAAATCGATTGGGAATCGATCTAATGTGTTCTGTGAACTTGGAGAACGAATTGGGAGGTTTCTGGACGGCTAGGGTACGTCTGGAGTCGAAATAGAATGAATGCTTACGTTTTTCCACGAATTGGGTTGTATTTATAGGTTAGTATTGTTCATTCGGGCGACTGGACCTTAAGTATGGTTCAGTCGTGTGATTGAACCATGCGATTGATTCATCCGCACGACTGAGTGTTCAGTCGTGCGACTGAGCCAATCTTGTGTCTTAGTCATACGACTGATCCAGTCTCCTGGTTCAGTCGTGCGACTGAGTCAATCGTATGAAGTTATTCATGCGTGTGGTCCATTCGCATGGGCCATTCGCATGAGAACTTCATTATGTTAAGTTTGAATGTATTAATTAATATAACATTATGTGTAACCATTCAAACAATCACAAACCTAATTAACCAATTCAATATCGACTCATTAATGAAATATTAGACATTACAAATCACAAACAATCAATATCATTTCATTAATCATTTCAAATAACATCAGAATCAGATAAACAAGATCTATTACACTACATATCCTGATCTAGGGACATACATGTATCAACAATTTCCTCTAGGTCTTCAGGTTTTATGCAAGCTACAATCTGGGCTGCCCCCAGACCAAACACTCAAGATGATGAGTTGAGGGCAGTCAGGATTACTTAGCTGCAGACCAGGAACTATGACATAGATGAGATTATATCTCTCCCCTTAGAGCAATTAAATGAACTGGCTGACATGGAAGTGTCAAGAGAGATGAAAGAAAAAGATGATGCAAGGTTACTTCTCCAATTTAAAGAGGAGAAGAGACAAAAAAAGACTATACAAGCATGCTCCTACTCTCTCCCCAGTTCAAGAAAGCCCTGTGGAAGATGGCATCTACACAAGAACCTCAGGTAGACAAAGAAACAGACAGACAAAACATGATCAACTACCTGAGTGCCACAGGTCTCTACCAGACATCTGCACTTCTTCCCTTGTCCTTTGAGTACATTGAGTTTGAGTATCTCAAACAGCTTGAACTTCAAGTGCTCAAAGAACAAAAAGCTACAAAGAGAAAGATGAGGGAAGAGGCTGAAAAGTCAAGAACCATTATTCAAAAGAGTATGAAGAAGTCTGCTGACAGACAAAGGATGATGAGCTTCTTGAAGCTGTATGGATTCTCCGGAAGGAGACTTGGCCCTATGTCTCTATCCACAATGGATGAGCATATCAGGGTAATCAAGCAGAAGATCAAGAGTGGAGAGCTGATTGACTTATACTCTCCTCCAAGTCAAATCCCACCTGAAGTGGAGGTTAAGGTTGAACAACCTGAGACAACACAACCCAGACCTCCTGCTGAGCCTCAGCAAGCTTCATCTTCTGATCCACAGCAGGGTCAAACTCCCTCTCCTTCTGAACCTGTGAGGGAGGAACACCTGACTAAGAAAGACAAGGATTATCAACAAGGTGCTGCAGACCAGTCTTCTCAGTTAAAGTCCTCTAAGAAGAAGAAGCCTAAATCATCTACCTCTACACCTCAGGCTGAGTCAGATCAACCTAAGGAAGTGCATGAAGAGGCAGCCCAACCAACTCCTATTCAAGTGGCTCCTCTTGCAGCTGAGACACCCATCTTATCCTGGACCTTCACTACTAATCGAGAAAGATGGCATGTGATCAGAGATCAAGGTGTTGAGAATGTCTATACATGGCAAGACATAATCAACTTACCTCTGCATGATCTCTTTGAGATGAGAATATACTATGAGAGTCTGAATGAGCCTGACCATATAATGAAGAAGGGTATGGTCATCATTGTGCTGAAGACTACAAACATCTGAAGATCTTCTAAATGTTTTGGTAGCATAAGCCTAGGAGGACTTTGTAAGGATTCCTATAAGTCTGATGCAGCCAAAACATCCTAAGTCTCTCAGCAAGCATGCACTAAAGAACTGAAGTAGAAATGCTTCAGAAGTTTTACACCATGCACTAGAAATATTCTAAGTGTAAAATCTTCCGAAGCCAAGACCAATATCTTCCGAAGCCAAAAGTGAAGTCTTCCGAACCTTCAAAGACAAAGTCTTCCGAAGCCAAAGAATGAAGACAGATTTCTTCTGAAGACTTTTAGAGATATGCCTTTATCTGATGTACTTTACCATAAAGCTGGACCACCTTTCCGCTGCAACTCTGTAAAGTCACCAACTTACATGAGTTGATAAAAGGTCCATGCTTTTGGTAACTGTACATTGAGGTCTTGAGTCCATGCCTTCTACTTTATGTACTTTTATTCTTTTTGTAATATATTAGGTTGTGAGCTATGGCATGTCATAGTCACAAGTCAAAAGGCAGATATGCGTTTTGATTCTACAATTGATTTTGTTTATGTCTAGTTAATTGTATCCAGCTGGCTTTCAAAGTATAGCCGGTTGTAGGTTGTAGTATAAGTATTCCTTGTTCTTGTATCTTTCCATTATACTTTGTAACACTTGTAATAGAACTCGAGAAAGCAATATACTGCATCCTTGAAACCCAATTTCTTGTGTTCTCTTGTTTTGTCTCTTACTTATTACTTGTGTTCTTAGTATCATTCTTGTGGTTAATCCAGTTTACTATTTGATTAAGTTTGGTTAATCTCCTCTTTGTGTTGTTGTGTTGTAAGTGACCACCCTCCAACGGTCTTGCAAGGAGTAAGATTCTGGATTGAAGCCCCTAATCCCATTCGAGCAACAAAGTAAACTCCCTGCTGATGCTATAACTGTTGAATCTAATAATCAGCACAAAGGGAAAGAAAATCTAATAAGAGAGCCTAGGGCAGTTAAACCTAGAAAATTGTGGCCTCTGGGCACAACAGTGAGAGAGATTACTGAGCAAAAATCTACCCTGATAGAGCTATATGATCACATCACAACTCCCAAATCTGTTGAAGAAAACCGGATTATGGCCTTGAAATATGATCCAGACTGGGATTGTGAAATCATTAAAAGAACATCTGGAAGAATCCAATACTTCCATGATGTAGAACAAGTATTGTGCCTTCCTGAAAGTGACATCAAGGATTTACAGAGCTTAATTATCACTAATTACCCAATTCACTCAAGAGGAAGAGACTTCTCAGTGTCCGTACGAAGACTCAAGACCAAATTCAAAGATGATGTACTGAAGGAAGCAAGAAGAGAAAATGCTGATCATAAGAGAAGAATGGAAAAGGTGAAAAGAACAAGAACCAACTCCTCTATATTGATAGATGATGAGCTTTTGAAGATGGTTGGATACAACAACAAGAATGCATCATCTATCAAAAGCTTTAAGGGAAATCAATATACATCTCCCATAACAGAATGGGATTATGTTGAGAAAACAATAGAGCTAGTGCTGCTGAGGAATGCTGGATGGAGGAAAGCTGATATGATGAGAATCTTTGATCCGGTGGAGATCAAGCTGCTACACCCAAGCTATACATCATATCTTCATGAAAAATTCTTTCCAAATCTAACTAATGAAAGGGATCAGAATGACTTATGTCTAAATGTGCATATGATTCAAGTGGTTGACAAACTGCACGCAAAGACATACAAAAGAAGAAGACATGAAGCTGGCCTTTTGAAAGGAGTCAACATTGAAGAAATCAAAGAACTAAGAGTCTCAGAAGAAGATGAGTTGGAAATTGTCAATAACCAATATGTTGTGGAAACTCTGACAACAGAAGAAGGCATTCTGGGATTGAGCTTTGATACTCTTAAAAGGATATGTAGAATGGAGATCAAATAAAAATATGATGATCAAAAGGATGAAGTATCTTATTTCAACAAAAAAGATGGTGTCAAGAGTAAAGGAACTTTCAGTTTTGCAAAACTGATTAGAAGTATCTAAGCCTAAGGGGGAGTATTGTTAGATCTAGGGTCAATAGATCTTCAAGTTTTCTCATGATGAACACAATAACTTTTTCTCCAAGTTTTCTTCAGATCTTCAACAATTTTAGTAATCTAACCATAGAATCTCATCAAAATCAATATGAATCCATCAACTCCAACTCTAATACCAATTGTGTGTAACTTATATGAACGGGATCGTTGAGCTTGGATCTTAGGATTCATAACGATAATAACAAAACTTGATGATTTGAAGCTAAAATATAATAATCATGAACAAAAAAGTGTTTAATGCTTGTTGTTTATTGATTTGATGTTGAAATTATCATCCATGAAGAATGATGATATGATGTTGTTGTTGATGGAACTAATTCCCTCCCTTCGTGGAGAATTATTCACCCTTTACAATGATGATATATGTTAATATTTATACTAATCTAGCATTTACAATAATTACAAAATAAACCCTAGACTAATATTTTTGTTGCTTTTGTTCTTCAAGTCTTCAACTTCAATAATATTAGAAATCTTCAATTCCTTCAAAGGTAGAATACCCAACAATACTCCCCCTACTTGCAGATTTCCGATTTGAATTGAACCTTGATATTGGTTCTTTTGAATAGTTGTTTAAAGCCAAGAATTTTGTTGTTGGTTCAGGATTTTGTTGATTGCATTCTCTAGAGAAGTGTCCATAGAGATTGCACTTGAAGCATCTTACCTTGGACTTATTAACACCAATCCGTGATGATTTACTTGCAACAGCCAAATTCTTGTTTCTTCTGAGATATTGTTTGGCTCTATAGGCAATCATTGCCATTTGTCATTGTAGGTCCATCTCCTCCACTACATCTGGAGGTAATTCTTCCAAGTCTTATTGGCACATGTTTGCAGAGGTTAATGAGCTTCCCAGGTAAGCTTGAAAACTTGAACTGAAAGCTGCAAAAGCTGCTTTTTGTTCTTCAGAGTCCAGAATGACTGTGATGGACTCTTGTTCTGATGATGTATCTCTTTGATCATCAGTTCTTCCTTTCTCTTTTCTTAACTTACTTTGAGAAGATTTCTTAGGAGATTTTAAAGCATAGAAACTTATTTCCTCTTCATCTTCACTCAAAGTACAAGAGTTGTCACCATCATTGTTGGAAATAAAGGCACTTCCAGCACTTCTTGTTTCTTTAAAGTGATATGGTGGTACATGAGTTCTCACACTCTTGTTTCTTGATTTCTCATCCATTTCAAGAGTCTCAACTTTAGCTACTATAGTATCTAAACCAACTGCTTTGAGGTCAATGGTGTTCTTGAACATGGATACAGTTTGCTTCTAACTTTCTGGTAAAGTATAGAGCATCTTCTTGTTTAATTCCTCATTTGTGTATTTCAACTCCAAGATGTTCATCTCTATAACAAGTTGCATAAACCTATGGAATTATTGAGGAATTGATTCGCCCTCAATATGATGAAAAGTTTCATATTGTGAACGAAAGGTGTCCTTCCTAATGCTTCGGATTTCATCACTCCCTTCACATAGTGTATGAAGAATCTTCCACAAGGAATTAGCTCTTTTGTAATTTTCACACCTGATTAATATTTCATCTGGTAAAGCCATACTAAGCAAGTTGTATGCTTTAGAATCAACTTTAACCTTCTTAATATCATCAGGTGAAAGATCTTTTGTACTTATAGGTTGATTATGGTCATTATAATCCGGCCCAAGAGTGGGTGGAATAGAAGGACCTTCTGTTATTGAAACCCATAAGTCTGAATCTGTAAAATTTACATGATTCCTGAACTTAATTTTCCAGGATTTAAAATCTGCTTTTGTTTCCAACTTTGGAGGCTGGTAAGATGATCCATCGAAGTTGCTAATGATTAGTTAAGATCTAAGACTTTAACTAATGAATTTGTTCAATGGATATGAACAATTTATTGATGTTCATCAATAACTAAGATCTGCTATTCAATTGATTTGAATATAGATCCAAGTTAATCAAACTATGTACTTGCTGAATGACAAATCACTTATCACACAAAAACTATTTGCTTAAAAGAAAAACAATAGATTTGATTAATAAAAACTGACAAATCTAGAGAATTCAGTAAAAAATTAAACACAATTAACACTGATAGATCAATCGATCTAAATCAATGAGCACTTGGCTTTGATACCACCTGTGAATCCAAGGATCGCAATCAGGAATTATCAGTATTAATTCAAGTGAAGTCAACGTTTGCGGAATCAACATTAATTTGGTTTAATTGGTTGTATTAATTTCAAAATCAATAATTATTAATGAATAGGATGAACGCAATGAATAACAAATATTGAATTCAAACGTATTTCATTAAAACATGTTAATGATTACAGATGAATAAACAATGAATGAATGAATGATATTGATTTGAGTGTTTGTTGATGTGACGATTGCTAGGGTTTTGATTTGTGTGATTTGATGTGATGTTTGGTGATTGTAATGTTTCTTGGAAGTTTTCCGTCGAAGCCGTCGTTTGTTGTGAAACCTAGTATCCATATATATAGGCACGTGTGTTTCTGTTAAGGAAACACCGGATTTCTTGGGATTCACACAGTTGCCTTGTTGACTTGTTGACTTGTAACACTTTGTATTATTAAATACAAGTGTTTGGACTCCGCAGGACTATGGTCTTCCGTAGATGTTTGTTCTTCCGTAGGAGGCTTGTTCTTCCGAAGCTATCTTGTTCTTCCGAAGCAATCTTCACTTTCATCCTCAGAGCAGGTTGTTTACTCATCCGCAGGAGTCTTCACTTGACCTCTTTGATCACTTGAACTCCAGAGCTGATTGTTCATCCGCAGATGATCTTTGGATGTTTGTTACTGGTAAGAAACATATCTATGGAGAAACAAAATGTTCATCCGTAGATGTTTCTTACACTTAATCAATTTAAGTTGTTGACCAAGTATTATGTTTGTGCCTGCAATCATACATAATTCAACACACATATATGGGTTAACCTATATATTTAATGCATACATAATAATGAATTACAAGTAGTCATTACAAATATTGATTAAAGTTCTAAGCCTATACAAAATGGACTAGATCTATTGACCCTAGATCTAACACTTTGCTGATGATGTATCTCTTCGATCATCAGTTCTTCCTTTTTCTTTTCTTGACTTACTTTGACAAGATTTCTTTGAAGGCTTTGATGCATAGAAACTTACTTCCTCTTCATCTTCACTCAAAGTACAAGAGTTATCACTATCATTATTGGATATTATGGCACTTCCAGCACTTTTTGTTTCTTTAAAGTGATAGGGTGAGACATGTGTTCTCACACTCTTGTTTCTTGATTTTTCGTCCATTTCAAGAGCCTCAACTTTAGCTACCAATGTATCTAAACTAGTTGCTTTGAGGTCAATGGTGTTCTTGAACATGGACACAGTTTGCTTCCAATTTTCAGGCAAAGTATGGAGCATCTGCTTGTTTAATTCCTCATTTGTATATTTCAACTCCAAGATATTCATCTCTGTTACAAGTTACATAAATCTATGGAGTTGTTGAGGAATTGATTCAAGGAATTTACTGTTTTATACTCCTCACATCTGATTAATATTTCTTGAGGTAAAGCCATACTAAGTAAGTTTTATGCCTTAATATCGACTTTAACCTTCTTAATATCATCAGGTGAGAGATCCTTTGTACTTATGGGTTGATTATTGTCATTATAATCCGGCCCAAGAGTAGGTGGAATATAAGGAACTTCAGTTATTGACACCCATAAGTCAGAATTTGTATAATTCACATGATTCCGGAACTTGATTTTCCGGGATTTAAAATATGCTTTTGTTTCCAACTTTGGAGGTTGGTATGATGATCCACCAAAGTTACTCATGTTTTGATTTGCTGAACCAAAAAAATTGTTAATGTATTTGTTCAAATAAACTTGAACAATTGATGAATGTCAATCAATAACCAAGATCTACTATTCAATTGATTTGAATATCGACCCAAGTTAATCAAGCAATGAATCAGTACTTGCTGAAGGACAATTCACTGTTAAAATCAATGCACACAAAAACAATTTGCTTAAAAACAATAGATCTAATCAGCAAAAACTGACAAATCTAGTGAAACAAGCAAACAATTAACACTATTATCATTAATAGAACAATCGATCTAAATCAATGAGCACTTGGCTCTGATACCACCTGTGAATCCATGGATCGCAATCAGGAATTATCGGTGTTAATAGGGAATCAAGTTAATGTTTGCGGAATCAACATTAACCTTTTTTAATTGTTTTAATAAATAAATATCAAATATAATGATTAATGATTATGACGAACACAATGAGTAGAACACAATTAATAAGCAAAAAAATGGATTTGATTCAAACGTATTTTATTAAATTGATTAATGATTAAAGATGAATAAATAATGAACAATAAATGCTTCGAACGTGTTGATGTTGATGTGACGGCAGCTAGGGTTTATGTTTGTGTGAATTAATGTAATGTTTAGGTTTGCCGTATTGTTGCATGGTTGTTTTTTGTTTGTGTGTGTTTGATGTGAAACCTAGGACCATATTTATAGGCACATGTGTTTCAGTTAATGAAACACCGGATCTCTTGGGATTCGCACAACTGTCTTGTTGACTTGTTGACTTGATGACTTGTAACACTTGCATTATTTAAATACAAGTGTTTGGACTCCGCAACTACATAGTCTTCTCAAGGTACTTTGTTCTTCCGAAGGTATTCAGTCTTCTGAAGGTGTTTGCTCATCCGCAGGATTTTGCTCATCCGCAGGAGTCTTCACTTGAACTCATTGATAGACTCCACTTGAACTCCAGAGTTAATTGTTCATCCACAGATGATCTTCAGATGTATGTTACTTGTAAGAAACATATATACGGAAGAACAAAATGTTCATCCGTAGATGTTTCTTACACTTAGTCAATTTCAGTAATTGACCAGGTATAATGTTTGTACCTACAATCATACATAGGTCAACGCACATATGGGTTAACCTATATACTCAATGCATACATCAACATAATGAATTACAATCATTCATTACAAGTATAGATTAAATTTCTAAGCCTATACAAAATGATCTAGATCTATTGTTTAGATCTAACAACACTCTTCTCAGAGCTATACTTCACCATCTCCTCTTCATCCTCTTCATTCATGGGGTCTATGAGGGGAAGCTCATATTCACAAGTTCCACACCTAGGAGATCTTACATACAAGATTATGTGTGGAAGAGTTATCTCACTAGATCCTAGTCCCTACTTATCTTGATAACAAAGTTTTGCATGCAAGGATGAGGATATTATGTTCTTGAAGGTCTTTTCTTCAAGAACACATTTTTCTGCCTTGGGTTTGTTGATCACAAGCTCAGCCTGGCATTCAGTCAACTTAGTTATGAGTTCTTTGATCTGAGTCTTGTAGTTAGTGTGCTCATGTTTAAGAGTTGAAATGGTTTTCTCTAAGTCCTTTATTTTCAGCTTATAATCATTTTCAGCTCTTTTAAAATCAACCTTTAATATATTTAAGGACTCAAGTCAGATCTCATCTTGAAGTTATAGGACCTGTATCTATTTACTTTTGCAATGCATTCAAGAGTACAAAGATGTTCCAATACATTGGCTTTATCGTGGTCTGCCATAAGTGCTTGGTTTGGAGATGCATCTTCCACCTGAAAGCTCCAGTTTGGGGCGTTCTCTCAGTGTAGTTTGGTCTGGCTTGTGTTTGGCCACCATTTGTCCTTGATCCTTACACTCTCTTGCAAAGTGTCCCATCTGGTTACAGTTGTAACACTTTACTTTGCTCTTATTCAGCCCAAACTTTCCACTGGTTGAATTGCTAGGAAACTTACTGCTTGTCCTCTTGTAGAACTTCTTGGCTCTGTGAGTGAGAAGAGCCATCTACTGAACTATCTCCATGTACTCCAGATCATTTGGATGGATACAGTCCAGGTCTTCAAGGGTGAAGAGAAAGCTGTTTGTGCTCTCATCAGCAGAAACAAAAACATGAGAAGAACTTGTCTTTTGGAATAGACTTCCTTGAGTGTAGCTTTCTCTTGGAGTCTCTGGGAAGGTAATGAAAGGACCCTTTTATGAGTTGTCAAGGTAGCATATAAGATGATGCTGTGGTTTAATGCTATCCTTTTCAATCACATGAAGGGCTGAACTCTGCTGATTGCTGGAGTTACCAGATGAGTTTTGCATGTTCATCTCCTTCTAGTATCCGCTGAGAATACCATACAACTTTGTCAGAGTAAGAGTCTTAAGGATCGCAGTCCTCTTGATAATAAAATAGTTATTTGTCCATTTTCTAGGAAGAGAGGAAATGAACTTCCTTACAATATCCCTGTTCTCAAAAATTACTCCAATATCCATTAGAGTATCCACAATCTCAAAATACCTGAAGTATTGTTGAGTCATGGATTCACTTGCTTTGAAGGTTAAGTTTTCAAACTGCTACTTTAAGAGGTCCTTCTTGTTCTCCTTAGCTTTATTGGACCCTTTATACATGAGCTTTAGTGCTTCCCATAGTTGCTTGGCAGTTTTGCACTTCTTGAAGCCTTTGTAGATGGAGTTTGGAAGTGTAGTTTGAAGGGCTGTTATGGCTTTCTGATCAATCTCTATTCTTTTTCTGTCTTCATCAGAATAATCAGCCACGGCCTTTGGAATCATACCACCACTAGCAGCTGAAGAGGTGCTTGGTATGTAAGGTCCTTGAACAACAGAGTCCCACATCCTGGAGTCTTGAGACTTGATAAAGCCTTCCATTCTTTGACACCAAGTATCAAAGTCTTCAGGAGTGATCAGTGGAGACTATGTCATAATTCCAGTTTCCATATCAGCTTTAGTAATAGCTGCCATTTGAGTTGTTAAGTATTTTGTGTGTATGAGGGATCTTAAGATGGTGAGATCTTATAATCAAGAGCCTGGAATGCTCAGATACCAATTGTAGGACCGTTTAAGGGTGCTGGTCACTTACAACACAACAACACAATGAGGAGCGATCTTTAGAACACTTAACAGATCAAATAGGGAACTAGTAACTTATAAGTAAGATACTAAGAACACAAGTAAAGTATGAGACATAACAAGATTGAAAACAACACAAGTGTATGGTTTTCAAGAATGTTGTATATTTATCTCAAGTTCTTTTACAAGTACTACAAAGCATAGAAAGAAAGCTACAAGGACTTGAGATACTTTATGCTACATCCTACAGCTAGCCATACTTTGAAGGCTAGCTGGATACATAAGACTTGACAACTACAAAATCAAATATAGAGTCAAAAGGCAGATTGCCTTTGACTAGTGATTATGACATGCCATAGCTCACATCCTAATATATCACAAAAAGGATAAAAGTACATAATGTAGAAAGCACAGACTCAAGACCACAATGTACAGTTTACCAAAAGCATAGACCTTTTCACCAACTTGTGAAAGTTGGTGACTAA
This sequence comes from Flaveria ramosissima, assembly GCA_025215565.1. Classification (NCBI taxonomy): domain Eukaryota; kingdom Viridiplantae; phylum Streptophyta; class Magnoliopsida; order Asterales; family Asteraceae; genus Flaveria; species Flaveria ramosissima. The sequence goes on along the minus strand of CM046036.1, from coordinate 51,424,025 downwards.
ACAGAGTTGAGCGGAAAGGTGGTCCAGCTTTTTGGTAAAGTACATCAGATAAAGCATGTCTCTAAAAGTCTTCGGAAGAAATTTGTCTTCATTCTTTAGCTTCGGAAGACTTCAGTTTTGGCTTCGGAAGATGTTAGTCTTGGCTTTGAAAGATTTTACACTTAGAATATTTCTAGTGCATTGTGTAAAACTTCTGAAGCATCTCTACTCCAGTACCTCAGTGCTTGCATGCAGAAAGACTTTGGATGTTTTGGCTGCATCAGACTTATAGGAATCCTTAAATAAGTCTTGACATTTTCATATGAATTGAATTGTTTTCAATCTATTTAATGAATCAATATATGTGTTCAAACCTATGATTACTCACCGGCTAATTCATTAGCTGACTCGTTACTTTTTCACATAATTTTAGGAATGCAGATTTGTGGAATTCTTCATTCTTATATAGGACTTGGACCTAGTTTAATAAAATGAATTTATTATATTTAATTGGATTCTTGTTAATTGTAATGTATCATTTGATTAGTATCATTCAATGAAAACAACATTTAATATTATTACAATGTATTTACTTCCATGTGCTATGAGTAATCAATTCACATTCGTCCGTACTGATGATTCCGCTGTCGGTCGGGGTGTGACAGATTGGTACTAGAGCCATGGTTATAGGGAATTAGGTTATTAGAAATGAAATGATCTAGACTATAACTAAGTACCCTTACACATGAGTCTTCTCTAATTTTTGTTATGCTTAGATAAGATTTTATATGACTTGTATGCTTAAACATGATTATTTGATTATATGCCTTACATAATATTTCGTTGTACTTGATTCTTATCAATGGACACATGATTCTCAAATCATATTCTAAAACATTGTGTGCCTAAATCAGATCATTTTAAATTTTTGAGTTTTGATTTATTATTCATGGTTTTCAAATCTCGTCAAAGTATGTGTCGCACGACTGAACACATGCAATGCTGGAAGAGCGGGATACTTGTATCGCGAGGTGAGGCAATTATTCATATAAATCTAAATCAATCAATGAACCCGTTTACCTTACCTAGGAACCCTTAAGGTGAGTGTCTTCTTATAGGTACGCATGTCTTCATTAAGGTTGTAGTTGACCTAATACTTTGATAAGTCAATGTATTCGCTTTAGTTTGCGAACCGAACATTTACACTCGGAACACCTTATTATTATTTTGAATCATCTTAACATTGATTTTGTTTTCTAGAATTCTAAAAACTTATTATCCAATTCACATAAGTTTTCTTATATATGTTTCTGAATATCTTTCCATCAAAACCGTTCGTGTACTCGAAAACTCATTACAATCGATATTATTATTCCGAAATAGATTCTTAATCTTAGCAATCATAATTTTCCTGTCTATCTTACACTTATGCAACTTGAAAATCTCAATATGATAGTAGGCATGGATTGGTTACCAAGCTGAAGTTGTTTGTTTTGACCAAGTTTAAATTGATGATTCTATTCACATCTTCGTAGAACCTATGGAACTCAAGCGTAATCAAATTTCCTTGTTGTCAAAAATCGTTATAAGTCTAAACGTCGCATAGATTTTACTTGAAATGAATTCAAGCTTTCTCATATCTTTGAATTAGCCTACTCGTTATTAAATTTCAAGACGAAATTTCCTAAAGTAGCGAGACTGTAACATCCAACCAATTTCAAACTATAAACCCAAACTCATTTTGAATTTTCATACGTTGAAAAATTTTCATTATTAAATTATTTATTCATTTTGATGAATCAAAAGCACTGAATGTATTATTTAACTAACTTTATTAATATTATTATTCAATCTTCATTTATTATACCATTTAATCAATTTATAATAATTTCATAATTTATAAAATAAGTTTTATAAATAAATGAAGTTTATTTATCAATTATGAGTTTTAATTATTATATAGAAATCTATTTTCAACTTTCTATAAAATTTATCATGTTATAAAGTTTATAAAGTTTTAAAAAAACAATAATTTAATTTATTTAGAAAATTGGATTTTATAAGTCCAAGGTTAAATTGGTAAATTTTAAAACTTAATTTAAAATTTTCTAACATAAAATAATAACTTTTTAAACTAGAGGGTCCAAAACTACAAATTTCGTTTATAACCCAACCTTACCCCCGTCGGCCCTTTCCCTATTCTCCGGGAACCCTCCGGCCAATTTTCAGCCTAATTTCGGCGACCCCCAACCACATTAAACAACCTATTTAAACCTCATTGAACAACCCACCCTTTGTCGTGAATCAGTCTTGAACCAAAGACCTGAATCAATTCGAATTCATCAGTCGACATTCATTGTGAAACTCAAAACCGGACTTTTAATCAACGAGTGAACTGTTTCAATAAGATATTTTGTTGGTTAATCAAATGATTCAACTTCAAACATCCACATAATCGTCAAGAATGCAAATTATGTTTGATTCAAACCAAAGCACTCGAAATTTAAGTCTTAACTTGATTGATATGAAATAGACCAAATTCATTATATATAATCGAGGGGAAACCTCCGAATCACTTCCCTTGAACCTTCTGCAACTTCAATTTCATTCACAACACACACACACACCTTGCATTTGATTCCCACCTTCATCGCCACCTGTAACTCTATCGAAATTAATCTTTTGAGCATCCTAAAACACAATTTATAAATGGGTTTGAATCATAATCACCCTTAGAAGCTTCATACGAAATTAATTGGATTATCATCATCATTGTCATCTCAAACCAGATTCACCCAACCGCGACCTAGTATTCGATTCATCTCCATCAATCCAGCCTTAATCAAGTAAGTTTAACCCACACACACACTCGATTTAGTGAGGGAAATCAAATCCCCCTGTTTGATTTGATTAACAACATCAAATTCGGGTTTAATTTGTATCTAATAAATATCTAGGGTTCTATGAAATTGGGAATTTACTAAATTAGTGTTTTTATAAAATTTGTTTTGATTCTAAACAGATGTCGGGTTTTGGCCCACTGGTAAATCAACCGGATCCCAGAAAAAAAGTATTGGGTTCGACCCTTGTCCACCCCAACTTCTTTGTAAGCTATTTTTCTAAATCATTTTTAATTCTAGAAATTTTAAATGTATTATTTAATTAATATACAAATTATTTTATTAGGTAAATCTATTCCATAAACTATTAATTAGTTTTTGGAAAATTTTAAAGGTTATAAATTTATATTTTATTATCTTTTAACAAAAATAAATGCTATAAAAACATATTTAATTCCTTTAAATATTTTAAATTTCTATAAGTTATTTTAAATCAAATATAAATTAATTCAAATTATTTAAAACTAATCTTTTGTAAAACCTTTAAATAATCAATTATTCAACTTATTATTTTGATCAAGTTATAAATAATTAATACTTAATAATTATTGATTTATTTTTCATACTTTGATCTCAAATTTTACTTAAATCGTTTTATTTAACAAGTCTATTTAAATAATTACTTATTAGTATTATTCAAATATTTTATTCTAGTTTTATTTAACCAACATATATAATAAGTTACAATATTTTTCATATAATCCCACAAACTCCATTTGTAACCCTAATTTATATCATTCTTTAATCATTATATTGTCTTAATCTAAGACACCCTTCCTTAGGTTAAAACCGTTAGTAAACCGTTGATGTCTAATCTAGCATATTATTCAAAACATATTATTATACCAAGTGATTATTCATAGCCCATTTTTCATGTTTTATATATTGGGGAGATCATGTGATTAATATTCTATCATTGTTATTCATTGTTATTAAATGTTATTCTATTCTATTCTAAATTCAATTCAAGACATGCTATGTTATTACTTGTAATAATGAGTTCATAGTAAGATAAACTAGATGAGAACACAATGATTAATTCATGCAACCACGATAACAATGACAGATCAATTGGTTTGACAAACCCACCCATTTGTTTAGTCGCGTGGTGATTGGAACAGAAATCTTTCATTCTATAAAGCTTCATCTGCAGATCGAGTCAATTCAGTTATTAGGTTTGATTATGTTGGTTTGTCTTTTGTGTTACACTATTGCATTATAACTTTTGACATTGTCATGTGAATTGAATTGTTTTTAACCTATTTAATCAATCTATATATGTATTCAAACCTGTGATTACTCACCGGCTAATTCGTTAGCTGACTCGTTACTTTTTCACATGATTTCAGGAATACAGATTTGTGAACTTCATCATGCTCATTTAGGACTTGGCCAAGTTTAATAAAAGGCTTTTGTTAAATTAATTGAATTCTTGTTAGATATAATGTATCATTTGAATAGTATCATTCAATGAAAATAATATTTTATATCATTACAATGTATTTATTACCATGTGCTATGAGCAATCGATTCACATTCGTCCGCCCCAATGATTTCATCGTTGGTTGGGGTGTGACATTAACTAATTATAGGATGGTCTGATGGAATTTTGATGTTATGTTGAATGATAGATAAAGAGCCCTTGTTATATAATTCACATTCTCGTTTATTATCATAATTTCATTATTTTGCATATTGTGTTCGTCTTTATCCGAAACAGTTTTTGTTATTTTAGTGTTATGCAAGTGATAAGATTCTCTTAAGATAGAGTTTGTTATAGCTCTTGATGGGGTTGTATGTATCTGCTTCCTAGGTGTTTGTATTTTTTGTTTTTATGTGCTGACCTGCTTTTTTACTTCTTTCACTTATGACTACATTGGATTTTATCAAGTGGGATGTCACTTTCGATGTTGAATTTGGTGAAAACGATATGGAAAAAGGCCATGGTGGTGTGCTGCTAAGGAGATGTCATGTGTGACAAATGACAAATAAGTATGTGAGTATGTTAGACTTGCTACAGTTCCTTAAAAGCCAAGTGTGAAGTCATTGAAGACGAAAGATATTGTAGGAATATATAGTATGGATTCCCGTTATTCAAGCAAGAAGATAGCTTCTACATAGGGTAGCTGTAAATTGATTAAGAATGTTGTTGATGTGAAGGATGATGCGGTAGAGGACATAAACTTTGTTCCTTTGGTTTGTGGTTCAAAATCGGGTGCATTAGTTGTAAAGAATGAGGTGGTTATGGCTGAAGAGGGTACCATTGAGTCTGATGATACTACTAGTACACATATCTTACTTGTGAATGCTGCAAGGCTTGTTATCCTCAGCCCAAGGTTGTTGATAATTACAAGGTGCAGTTGAAACCTAGGAGTTATAAGATAAGCTTGGCGAATGTGATAGAGATATAAGCCATTGGGCAAAGAGCCTAAGAAGCTGACCAAAAGGTAATCAAGGCTAAAAAGGCTCAAGTGTAGGCTGAGGTGATTATATGGAAAGAATGAGTTAAAATGCTTGCAACAAAAGAGGTTGTTGGCTATCACGCCCCGACCGACGACGGCATCATCGGGGCGGGCGAATGTGAAATGATTGTTCATAGCTCATGGAATTAAATAAGTTGAAATAATATTAAACGTCATTTTCATTGAATAGTACCAACCAAATAATTCGTTACAATTCAATAAAGATTCAAACACAATATTAAAGTCTTTTATTAATCTAGGTCCAAGTCCTATATGAGCATAAAGAAGTCCTTTAAACTGCATCTTGAAACATGTTAAAAATACGGTCAACATATGATGTTGGTGAGTTCCCATGAATTTGTACATATATATATAAACAACTTTTAAGAGGCAATTCAAGTCATAGGTAAGACATAATGCAAGAATATATCGATAGCATAATGATACAATCAACCTTGACAAAAGTATGGCCACAATGATATATACGATTAGCTAAGTGTACTTGGTTCCCATGATGAACAAGAATACGTCATCAGGAGCCGGCAATAACCTCAGCTTTAGCACCAAATAGGCTTTTCAAGCTCATAGATCTATGAAGTCGCTAGGCTAGCAATAGTTAATGATTGCTTTTAAAAGACGACTATCATATAGTGCTCACCATTATCTCAAATTACCATGATAAAATTTATAAGATGAATTGCACTTGCATTACGAGTATAAAGATATTTTACAAGTGTGTATTTATACATTTAACATGCTTCACCCCAAAATAAGTGAAATAAAAATGAAAACGGGGTATGGATAACTCAAATTGAAAATAAGATGGTTTGAATAGTAAGCTAGATTGGACACCAACGATTTCCTTATGGTTTTAATCCTAAGGAAAGGTGTCTTATATCAAAACAATATAATGATTAAAGAATAGGTATGAATTAGGGTTTCAATTGGAATTTGGGGTTTTTGATAATTAGATGAAATAAAATAACGTAACCAATTATATTTTGATTCCATAAAGATGGAATAAATTGATTAAATAATTAAAATTTAAAACGATAATGAGTCATTAGTGAATTTGAATAATAAATATTACTTAAATATTAATAATAATTGATTAAGTAATGGTTGAGTATAAATCGTGAAAAGAAATAATTAATTTAATAATTAATTATTTAAAACTTGATCAACATTATTAATTGGATAATTAACTATTTAAATGACTTGCAAAATAGTTTAAAAGTATTTAGGTTTAATTGATAATGTTTTTTTTATAACTTTTGAGTAATTATTATAAATAAAATTTATGACATTTTTATGACATCTAAAGCCTTTAAAATTAGATAAAATATGTATTTTTTATATATACCTTTAAAATATTAAAAAATTAATTAATAAGTACTTCAATGACTTTAGTTAGCAAAATTACTTTTATATTAAGAAAATGATATAATAATATTTTTCCTTAATCTAAAAAATTATAAGAAAATAAGTTAAAAAAAGAATTTGGGGTTGTCAGGATCGAACCCGGGTTCCCTACACATGAGCATTGCGATTTACCGTTGGGCCAAAGCCCATGATATGTTCTAGTTGCGAAGTAAAAATTACAAAAACTAAATTTAAAGAAATCCCCAAATTCATATGAACCCTAGAATCGAATTGAATCCAATTGAACATCAATTCGACATTGTTGATAGAAATAAACATGGGGCTTTTGATTTGAACATGAAATAGATTGTGTGATTTTGTGGAATTACCATAATTGGTACGGATTTGTTTAAAAGAAGATCAATGAACATTGCGATTGGACATAGGATCGATCTGGGAGAAGATGAAGATTATAATCCAAATTAATGACTTGAAAAGCTTCTAATGCTGATGATGTTCTGAAACCCTTAGTCAATTGAATACTATGATGTTCAGAAGATGGTGTTCGACTATGTTGCAGGTTCGAGAGGTTGATGGAGTTCGAGATCGATAAGGGTGTGCATTGGTTTAAAATTTGTGATACAGAAAATTCAAATAGATGTGGTTAGAAGTATTCCCCTCATTTAAATAGTTACAATTCAATCAGTTTCGAGTAATAGAATTAATTTAGGAGTTTTTGTTTGATTCGGTGATGAATGAGTTGTTTCAACTAAGATTGATTGTCCCTTTGAATTCGAAATGGTTGTATAAACGTTTATAGTTGACTTATTCGATTAATTGTATAAAGACTTAGATGAACTGTAGAATTTTGAATGGGTTTCGGTTTTCTTGTGTTCGATCACACGTGTTGCCTTGATGATCGAATTAAAACAGGGCTTAAGTTTGAAACTGATTCGAAGGAAGAATAGGGCGGTTTAATTGAGATTAAAATAGATTGATTTACGTTGTTTGGGTGTCGTCGGAGCAATGGCCGGAGGTGGCCGGAGATACAGGGCGACGGGAAGGGGCGTTGGGTGTTTTAGAGATATTACAATTTTGTCCTTATAGTTTGAAGTGTTTATTATTTTATGCAAAAGGTCTTATAATTCAAGTTTTAAGATTTACAAATTAAACCCTAAATTTTGAAATCATAATTTTATATAATAAATGAAATTAAAAAAAACTTCATAAATTTATAAAACTTTATTTTGTAAATTATAAAATTATTATAATTTGTTTAAAAAAGAATTGAATAAAACAATTCACAATATTGGTTAACTTACACATTTAATGCATTTGATTCATTAAAATAAATACAACAATTTTGATAATGAATTTTTCCATCGTATGATAGTTCAAAGTGGGTCCAGATTTGGGTTTATGGTTTAAAAATGGGCGGATGTTACACTGTCTGAGCACGGTTTCAAGAAAGAAGTTTCTTACCTTTAGCTGAGGTTTTAAAAAAGCTTCTTTCCTAAGGTAAACATGTTCTTTTAGGTATTGTAAGGCAGGGTGACCCATTAAGCAATGCTCTGGATAACATATTTATGCTATCCAAGAGTGTAGAGTCAAAACCTTTTGTACTTATTATTTTTGTTTGTATTTTGTATTTTTATGCTAATTATTTGAAGTATTTTGTGATCAATAATAATTGAATTTTTTAATACAAAAGTATCTTGTCAATCGAAAGTTAGTCTTGATCGAAACTATGTTGTGATTAGACTTGAAACATTCAATTGACAAGTATGTTCACTATAAATAATGTAACGCCCAAGTAAACCATACTAAGATATTATCTGTTTTACCACCAATGGGTTGCCGATCCTGGCGCTCACGGTTTTATTTTCACCTGATGAGTTGCTCAACAATGCAAAATGCATCTTTTTAGAAAAGGTTTACATGCCCTTATATCGAAGGTTCCGTTATGCTTGTTAACCGATGTGGACTAAAGTTTCTTACCCCCTGAGGGAGCCCAGAGTCATCGGTGGCATAATGATTTGATCCCTTGCTCTAATAGCATCAGTAATAGTCTAAGTACCCCTTATGGGTTGCTGCAGGATCGGGTTTGTCATTTAAACACTTGGATTTCTCTCAAACTCACTTATATAACACTCAAATCAGATGAAGTAGAATCTTTTATAAGAGTTGATAATAATATAATAAGTAGCAAAGAACACACATAAATAATTTTCAAGGCACTTGTATATATTACTTCTCAACTCAAAGTATTACAAGACTCTTACAAGCATGAAACATGAGTTACAATGAGAAACTATATATACTAGATCCTACAGCCGGATATACTTTGATACCAGCTGGAAACCTAAGACTAAAGCATATACAACAATTCTAAAGTTAAGGTATCGTAGATAAAGTATTATCTAAGATATGGTAGTCATGACATGTCCAGGACTTACCTTTTGTCATCAACTAAAGTTGGCAACTGTACTAGCTTATAAAGGTAAATAGTGGAATAAAGTATGGTCAACTACATGGCTTTTGAGAAAATGCCATGCAGTATCTCAGAGGTCTGCAGCCGAGTGTCAGGGAGACCATACTTATGTCCACTGGATAATAGTAGTGTCTTCCGAAGGTAAGTTGGTTTCGGAAGAACAAGTTCTTCCAAAGCCACTTATACTTCGGAAGACGCTTCTATACTTCTGAGGCTTGAGGACGTCTTTCATACTTCGGAAGTTGACTTCGGATCTTTCACTTTAAGTCTTGATCTTCAGAAGTAAATACTTTGTCTTCGGAAGTTGGAGTTTTCATTCGGAAGTTAGTTTTACACTTTGTCTTTGGAAAAGCTCATTTTTCCTTCGGAAGTTCCACACTTAGCTTCAGAAGTCCTTTATTAGTTGTACCAAAATAGTCTAAGTGATTTGGTTTTGGTTGCACTAGCCTTTCTACATCCAACAAACTCCCCCTAGGCTGATGCTACCAAAACCTCACTTGTTTCTGCTTCTCAAAGCTTTCAACACCAGGGACAGAAGATATTTGTCTGTTTCCTTGTTCTTCCCTGAAGTGGTGGTAAGAAGCTTGTACAAGTCATTAGTAGATAGGACAGCCAGTCTATCACTCTAAATGACATGTACCCTCTGTTGCGCCCCTAAAAAGAGTTAGTTGACGAGAGTTATAGTCATACTCCCATCTAACTATGGATTCAAGTTCAGGACCTTCAACCATTTGTAGAAAGGCTTTGCCTTTGGTTGTTGATCCCTTCCTTTTCTCCTCCTCTCTCAGTTTCATCTCTTCTTCAACCTTAGTCCTACGAGTTAACTCGGCCATATGAAGACTGCTTAGATGATTTTTTATATGAGCAGCTACATCAGAGTTTGAGGGGTTGGAGAATGGCTTCTCTACTAACTCAGTAATATCAAATCTGCTTAAATGTAGCAGATATGAGGCACTTAGTCTGTTGAGCTCTCCATTCTCTCTTTCAACAACAAAGTTCTGAGAAGAGTCTTCGAACCTCCACTGGATGATCTCTTCCTAGGCACAAGAGGTTGTCTTGGCACCCGGTCACCTTTCTTAGTATCCAGCAGAGTCACCAGCCTTCTCCTTAGCTTCTTTTTTTCCTCATTAAAAGTATCTGAATTGAGGCCAAGGAGATTTGCAGCTTGGTCCAATGTTCCTCTGGGCAGATCAAGAAATTGATCTCTAGTGAGGGAACATGAGAATCCATCAACATAAGTCAATTTGACTGAATCCTCCTCACAAGAGATGTCGCTCAGGGTTGTGCAATTGATGAGCTTTGTCTTGATTGCCTTGAACTCCTCGAAGGGGATATGTTTAGAATGCTGAAGGGATGGTTTAAGAGGTTGGTGGGTAGGTTGAGGTGTTTGGGTTCTGGCTAGTGTTTTGGGTTGGAGGATGGGTATTTTAGGTGGTTGAGGTGAAGAGGTTGGTAAGGGTGATGGTGTAGGTTCAGGGGTGTATGGTTTAGTGGTAGGTTCAGTTTTTATGGGGAATGGAAAGGGAATTGGTTCAGGTTGTGGTTGGGTTTGAGGTTCGGGTTGAGTAGTTGATTTGAAGATCATCCCCTGTCCCCTTCTGTACATCTCCTTCCTCTTCCCCGAGCGAATGTCAGCGTTTATGTCACTGACATGTCGCTGGAGGGTCTTTTCAGACATAGGACCCACCTGCCTGCCAGAGAAGCCATGAGCCTGGAGATAGTTCTTCATCCATGCCTTCTTACCTATCTTCTTGGCAGCAGCTAGTCCTGCTTCTTCTTCCTTCTTCCTCTTCAGCATCGGCTTTTCCTTGGCAGCTTTCTTTCTCTCTTTCTCCATTTGATCTTGCTCTTTGTTGAAGAGCCATAAGATTGTATCATTGTTGTGTGGAGATAATTCTTCTAGAGAGAAACCTCTCAAGGTTAGGAAAGTTATCCTTTCCCTCATGAGCTGCTGATTAGCTTCTCTTTCTTTCCTCTCCCTTTCTTCCTCTAAGGCCAACCTTGCTGCCTCTTCTCTTTGCTGTTTTTGCAGCAAAGTTGCCTTTTCTAGCTCAACTAACTCCTTTAGTGGTAGCAGGAGTACATCTTCACTCGCAGCTCCTAGACTGACAAATCTATCAATGATTTCTACTCTTCTTCTATTGTTGACTGCCTCCTGGTTGGCTGCAGCTGCTTTGCTACTGGCAGCTAGTAGTTTTCCAATTGGAAGTCTACCTTTTCTTTTGAGTTTTTCTAACCTTCCTCCTGAAGCTCTTCCTTAGTCATCTTCCTCTTTCCTTTGATGTCTTTGAAAGTGCTAGACTTTGGGGGGTTCTTGGATGGAAGGTTCAAGTTGAGTAGTAGAAATGGAAGCTGGAGTTAATGCTGATGTTTTAGCTAGGGGTTGGGTGAGAAAATCCTCCCTATTAACCTCAAATGCAAGTTCTAGGATTGCATCTGTGACTATTAGATCATTGGATAAGGAGAATAGTCCTTCCGCAGCTGCAATCTCAGCTTCGGAAGATTGAAATTGTTCTTCCGAGGCTTTGACTTGTGCTTCGGAAGTCTGTGAGAATGCACTATCTATCCCAACTGTCTCAGTTGCTGGGCCATCAGTCCTTGTTTCCCCTTCGAAGTTAATCTTAGGTTCCACTTGGACCTTAGGTTGACCAACTTCCTCAATAGTGGTAGAAGGTGCATTTAACCTCTAAAGCTCTTGAGCTCCGAAGTAGATCACAGATAGATCAGGACTTGGCTGTTCAATAGAGATTCTAACAGGAACTTGTTGAAGAACCTATTAAGATCTTGGATCATCCTTTGATCCATTTGAATTACAACTGGAGAAGGCTCAAGAAAAACTAAAGCTTGTTGCATAGGGTATTTTGAGCTTAGGGAAGTGAGAGCTTGACTTTCTGGCTCCTTTTGTCTTTGGCTTTGTCCCTAAACACTCTCCCTCTTTTTGGTAGCATCATCTTGAGAGCTTGATGAGCTAGAGGAAGAGGTCAAAGAGACCTGAATTGGTACGTGCCTAACAGACCTCTAAATCTGTTTCTCAGCTAGTTTGGGCTTGAGATTTTTAATCTCAAGTTGCTGAGTGGCAGACCTATCCTCTAAAGTCCTAACCTTAGATTCAAGATTTGAGACTTTAGAAAGTAGGTCTTCAATGGGGAGTTGCAGTCTTCCCTTATTTTCTTTTGAAGAATCACAGGGAGATGAGGTAACATACCTTGTATGTTCATCCTCACCACCAGATGTGGTTTCTTGGCGCCTTGGTTTCCCTTGCTTAATGATGTCTCTTTCAGAGTCATCAAAGGGCATGGTTGCCGTAGATTTAGTCTCGGTAATGTAACCACTGTTCTGAGGATCAATTGAGGCTCCTTCAGTAGTGGCAGCTGAATCTACATGAGTCCCCTCCACATCAGTGGGACTCACCTCAGTAAAGGCTTGCTGATGGGGGCTAGAGATAAGAGATCTCTCTGGGCTCTGTTGATCCTTGAGAGGGTGTTGTGGATCAACTTCATTGCCCTAAAGAGACATAATCTCTTCATCAGCTCCAACTAGTAGGTCAGTAAAGGATATGGAAGTAAAACCTAGTGACCCGAGACTTTGATCAATGTCTAGAGGCATTGAGCCTGTGATGGGGCTGTCCTTTTTTGGCTGCTTAGGGGAATATAAAGACTCTCCCTGAGGGTTTTCAGCTATTGAGGTCAATTGTGAAGGATGGTTGGACCTCAGGCTGAGTGGGAGCCCATTGTTCCACTATAGCCTTTTTGGGTAGAACAGGAGGAGCTTGTACAATCAGAGAAGATTGAACAAGGGTTCGTTTGGGGCGTCTTTGATAAGTGATGGTAATGGGGGGAGAAGATAGATTTGGCAATGTGAGGGTAGTTGCTGGTGTGGGTTCATCACCTGTGGGGTTAACAGGGATGTCACCAGGAGCCATTGGCTCAATCATACCTGGAAGAAATGCAGTATCTCTTCCAGTGAAGTTGGTGGACACTCTCTTCAAAGTTTTGAAGATGGCCGGCCTCATTTGAGGAACAATCAGAGCAGGTGCACAAACAAGCTTGCTCTGGTCCAGCTCACAATTGATTATGTGCTGGAGAAACCTGTGATACATGAAGAATGTGTCCCGTTGAAGGTTTCCCATGAGATTGGTCAGCCCAAATCTTGAGAAGTTGAAGCGGAGGCTTCTCACCAAACCATGAACTTAGCACCCAAGTTCTTATGGGATTTGATCTCATCCCCCAGATTTGTTGGACAAGCAGTGAAAAACTACATGCAGCAGGAACTTCTAGTTGTAAGAGAAGTTGAACTTGTAAACGGTTGACCTGCTAACATCTCCACCATATCCCATTTGGATATAAGTGTTGTCCAAATCTGCTTTGGGGAATTCTATAGGAGCGCCCTCATCATGAAGCTCTAGATGCTCCCTGATGATTTGTTTAGAAATAACCAATACCTAGCCACAGATGCTCGATCTTATGACACGAACCCCATTTAGGGTTTCAATCTGACCGTTTGCCTAAAATTCAAACATATGATTTGAGTAAACTGTGGGGTTAACAGTGAGGGCAGTGTAGTAAGAGGATTGGGTTAGAAAGGAGATGATATCTGAGAAGTCGGCATCCCTTGAAGAATCAAGGAGTGCGACTTGGTTGTGCTGAGGGTTTAGTGCCATTTGAGAAAGTTGCAGGGAGATAGTTCGGAATTGGGTAAATTGAAGATGAAAACTTTTAGGGCAGTAATTTTGGTAAAAAGGATGAAAGTGATTAGCCGGAGGTATTTAAACGGGTGGAATGGCGGTTAAAAGGGGGTTTGGATAAGATGATGGGATGTTTCAGTGGATGATGTGACAGGGACGGTAAGGTTAGTCCATTTAAATAATCTGACATCATTAACAAAATCTTTACTTTTTACAGAGTGGGGCCCAAAAGATTTCCGTTACACAGTAAAATCTTTCTTCCGAGTATAAAGCATTTCTGAAGGTAATGTTCTTCCGAAGGCAAATTAACTTCCGAAGGTAAAGTTTTTACTTCCGAGAGTATATGTTGCTTTCCGAATTAGGGACTTACTTTACCTTGAATGAATGTGTTGGTGTTTGAATCTTATAGTGTGATTAGGTAGGTCTTCGAAGGCTTTACAAGGTGGAGGTCGAGGTGGACGTGGTGCTGGACCGCGTGTCACGAGAGGCAGGGCTTAGGCTGCTGAAATGGCGCTTGAGGAGCCCGAGACTCATCGCCGGGAAGGTGGTGATGAGAGTGCTAATCTAAGGGCCTCAGTAAAGGAGGCTGTTGTTGAGGAGGTTCATCAAGTCATGCAGACTCTGTAGTGACTGAGGTAATTAGAGATGTACGGGAGGACTAGAAGAAGGAAAAGAAGAAGGCATCTGAGAGAGGAGAGAAAGAGCAACCCAAGACTGAGGCGGTTGTTTGTAGTGATGAGGAGAAGGAAGAAGTTGTGCCAGAAATGACAAAGGGTTGCATCTATGGAGCCTTTAAGAGGTACAAGCCCCCGACCTTTGATGGAAATGGTACTGCTGCTGCTGCTCACCGATGGGTGAGAGAGATGGAGGTTGTGTTACATATCAGCCAGTGTAGAGAGGACCAGAAGGTGAAGTTTGCCACTCACTCATTTGTGGACTTGGCTTTAAGTTAGTGGGACAATATTGTCTCGGCCGAGGGCAGCAAGGCTATTGGGAAAATGAGGTGGAGTGAGCTGAAAAGCTGGTGGTCGAGGAGTTCTGTCCTCATCAGGAACTTGACGAGGTTGAGAGGGAGTTCCTGCAACTAGAGGAGGGAACCATGACCCACTAGCAGTACACGACTATGTTCAATGAAATGGTACGACTGATAGCAAATCAGGTGACACCCGTGTCACGAAAGATTAAGCGATACATTCAGGGTATGCTGGCAGATATTCGCAGGCACATGATCGCTGCCCGACCGAACAGTTTTAGGTCGGTGGTTTATCTGGTGGGAAGGCTGTACGACGAGCGAGAGGTGGTAGTGGCTGAGGAGAGCAAGAAAGGTGACGGTGACAAGAACTGGAGTGGGAAGCGGTTTGGACGTGGTGGGGCTGCTCCAAACAACCAGGTTGCGAGGGTGGATGAACAACCAGGTTGCGAGGGTGGATGGCCGACATGTCTCCACATTTGGTACAGGGATGAAGAGGTGTGGCAAGTGAGGGAAGGAGCAAACTGGAGAGTGTAGGTGGGGATTGAATATATGCTTCAAATATGGGAAGCCCGGTCATATGGTGAAAGAGTTTCGGGTGGCCAGATGTTTTAATTGTGGTGGAGAGGGTCATATGAGTAGGGAATGCAAGAAGCCAAGGGCTGAGACTTCCGGAGCGAAGAAGATGACTGGAACCAAAGGGCAGAGGGCAAGCCCCAGAGCTTTGACAATGACTCGAGAGGAGGCTAGGACGGACCCCGATGTTGTGTCAGGTATGTTTCTAGTAAATCAAACTCTTGCTTCTTTGTATTTATTTCTTGTGCTAGTAAGAGTTTCATTTTTGTTGCTTTCTATGCTAAATTGCATGTTAGAAGTAGAAGTATTGATGAGCCCTACGATGTAGAAACTGCCATTGGTAAGTCTACTAGGATTTCTGACCTGATAGAAGGCTGTGACATAGAACTAGAAGGTTTTAAGTTTCCTACTAGACTATTTGTGATGACCTTAGGTGGATTTGATGTAGTCCTAGGAATGGATTGGTTAGCGGACTACGAGGCGAATATTGTGTGTCGCAAGATGATGATCCGACTGACAACGCCTGACGGGAGTTCGCTGACGATCTATGGTGATCAAGTTACTACGGTTTCGAAGGGTGATTTCAATGGCGGTGGCGGAGAAGTGCATGAATCGTGGATGTAGTGCCTACCTGGCCTACGTGAAGGATGTGGACATGTCAACACCATAATTATCCAACGTATCGGTTGTGTCTGACTTTCCTGACGTGTTTCTAGAAGATTTACCAGGTGCACCACCGGATCGTGAGATTGAGTTCCAGATCGATCTGATACCTGGTGCACAACCTGTTGCTAAGGCACCATATTGTTTGGCTCCATCTGAGATGAGAGAATTGATGACTCAATTGCGGGAATTGTTGGATAAAGGGTTCATTCGACCGAGTATCTGTAAGGCCCCGTTCCCGGTAAACCTCACAGTTGGTTAATTATAGCATAAAATCATTTTTATAATCAAAACATTGCAGCGGAATTAAATAGATATTCATTAGAAACTTGGAAATCATATTGTACTCATACATTTGTCCTTTAATTGCAAACAAAACATGTTACTTGTTCTTAAATTACAATAAAGGTTTCATAAATAGGAATGCCATCCATAGCTCCCCAAGTAGCTCCGTGTGCCATCCTTAGCATCAGCACTTACCTACCAACTATTATGCATAAAAGTCAGCTTCCCTGAGTGAGTTCTAGTTTTAAATAATATAAGAAAATATAAACTTTATCCATCATATAATGACCATGCATACATCATAGTACATAGTTTCACCCAATTTTCATTGGAAAACCATGTCTGCGAAACTACCTGCGAAACTATAGTTTCGCATCATAGTTTCGCTGATTGGATATGCAATTTTGCTGGATGCATATGCAGTTTCGCAGATCGCATAAAAATTACAAACCAGACCGTTTTTAACCCAAAATCATAACTTTTTACGTCCAATCTCTTAGTTTATCATCCATGAGGCTAAATCTAAGCTTTATACATGTTTTCATACGTAAAAATGTGACCTTTATGCGATTCTTTGCAACTTTTCAAAACCCAAAACCCTAGAATCCGGGTTTGATCTACAGAAGGGTTGAGAGGTTGATTCTTACCTGGATTTGTTGCTTCTTTCTTAGGTCTTGATACTCCAACACCCACATCTTCAATCTCTTAACCTTGGAAGCTTCAAATCTTGAGTTTTGTTAACTTTCTCTCTCTATGAATTTTGGGAGCTAGGGTTCAAATGATGAAGATGGAGGCTGATTTGGGTAGGTTAAGGGCTGATTATGGGCCTTAATCACCTAGGCTCTTGCCCATAAACCCAATTTGGCCCATAACCCATTTCCCTCTTTTATTAAATACCCATTAATTAAGCCCATTATCCTTAATGACTCGTTTCGACTTTTCGGGGTGTTACAAGTCTCCCCTACTTATTTAGGTTTCGTCCTTGAAACCTGTCAGTCATCAAACAATTGAGGGTAAACAGCCTAGGGATGGTAAGCCGTACTAATATGCAGTCTAGTCCCCATTGAGTCGTGAAACCTCTTCCAGAACTTGGACGTAAACCGCATGTCCCTATCCGAAACGATAGACACTGGCACGCCATGACGAGCCACGATCTCCTTGCTAAATAGCTCTGCCAACCTCTCAGAGGGATACGTCTCACGAAATGGGCGCTCTTTGTTAGACGGTCAACAATCACCCAAATTGCGTCGCTTCCCCTCGCCGTGCGAGGTAGCTTCGGGATGAAGTCCATTGTGATGTGTTCCCATTTCCATTCAGGGATATCCAAAGGCTGGATCTTCCCATATGGCTTTTGATGCTCTGCCTTCACTTGCAGGCAAGTCAGACACTTGCTCACGTACTTAGCTACGTCTCGCTTCATTCCCGGCCACCTGTAATCTTTCTTCAGATCATGATACATTTTCGTGGCACCGGGGTGTATGGAATATAGAGTTTTGTGAGCCTCATCCATGATTTTCTCCCTTAGATCCCCATAGAGAGGGATCCAATTCTCCCAGATCGGGTTCTAACACCCAGGGTGTTTTCCCCCAAGTCTGAAACTTGTCCTTTCATCCTTTCAGAGTTGACTCTGTCCTCTCTTAATGCCTCATCCTAGAACTCCCTCACTTGTTTCATAACATCAGGTGTCATGATTATCTGGTAAGCCCTCACCCGAATTGGTTCGGGTCGTCCTTTTCGGCTAAGGGCGTCAGCAACCACATTGGCTTTGCCTGGATGATAATGAATTTCACAGTCATAATCCTTGATCAGTTCCAACCACCTCCTCTGCCTCATATTGAGTTCCTTTTGTTCAAAAAAATACTTCAGACTTTTATGATCAGTGAAGATGGTGCACTTCACCCATACAGGTAGGGCCTCCAAATCTTATATGCAAACACCACCGCAGCCAACTCCAAATCATGGGTGGGATAATTGGCCTCGTGAACCTTTAATTGTCTAGAAGCATAGGATATCACCTTCCCTCGTTGCATCAACACGCAACCCAATCCTGCATATGAGGCATCCGAGTAAACCACCAGATCCTCGTTCCCTTTAGGTAACGCCAAGACAGGGGCTTGAGTTAACCTCATCTTCAGTTCTAGGAAGGCGTTCTCATGATCAGTACCCCATTCATACTTCACGTCCTTCCGGGTCAGCTTAGTCAAAGGAGAAGCTATCTTGGAGAAATCCTGGATAAACCTCCTATAATAGCCTGCCAAGCCTAAGAAACTACGAATCTTAGATGGCATCTTTGGAGGTTCCCATTGCATCACCGCTTCAACCTTTGCAGGGTCCACCCTGATCCCCTCGGGATTAACCACATGACCCAGAATTTGAACTTCTCGAAGCCAAAATGCGCATTTAGAGAACTTAGCATATAGCTTCTCACTTCTGAGCGTCTCCAATACTTCTCGAATATGATCGGCATGTTCCTCTTCACTTTTTGAATAAATCAAGATGTCGTCGATGTTTACTATCACCGATTTATCCAACATTGGTCAACATACCCTATTCATGAGGTCCATGAAAGCAGCTGGCGCGTTGGTTAAACCAAAGGACATGACGAGAAATTTGTAATGTCCATAACGCGTACGGAATGCTGTCTTAGGAATGTCTTGTTCTTTCACCTTCAGTTGGTGGTAACCAGACCGCAGGTCTATCCTTGAAAACCAGCTGGCACCCTGAAGTTGATCGAACAGGTCGTCGATCCTTGGTAATGGAAAACGATTCTTTACAGTCAGATTATTGAGCTCGCGATAGTCAATGCACATCCGCATGCTACCATCTTTCTTCTTGACGAATAAAACCGAAGCACCCCATGGAGAGATACTCGGTCGGATGAAGCCTTTATCCAGTAAATCTTGCAACTGGTCCCTCAGTTCTACCATCTCCGAAGGAGCTAATCGATACGGTGCTTTAGCGACAGGTTGTGCTCCTGGTAGCAAATCAATCTGGAATTCGATTTCGCGGTCAGGCGGCACACCGGTCAGGTCTTCAGGAAAGATGTCAGGAAACTCGTGCACTACTGGCACGTCTGATAATCGTGGCTCTGGTGCATCCACATCTTTTACATAGGCCAAGTAAGCGCTACACCCACGCCTCAAGTACTTTTCGGCTGTGATCATCGACACGACCTTCGGTACACAGCACACCTTATCTCCACGAACCGTAACAGAACTACCGTCGGGCGCTGTTAGACGAATTAACTTTTAATACATACTATATTGGCTTCATGGGTAGCTAAACAATCCATGCCTAACACCACATCGAAACCTCCTAAGGCCATAACATGCAACCTAGCAGGGAACTTACAATCTTCTAACTTAATCAGGCAATCCTCAACCACCTCAGTTACCTTAGTGGACTTACCAATGGTTGTTTCTACATAGAAAGGCTCATCTAACTTTCTACTCTTATCATGCAACAAACGAAAAAAAGCAGCAGACACAAAACTCCTACTAGCACCAGAATCAAAGAGCACAGAAGCATATTCATGGTCTACCAGAAACATACCTGAAACTACTTCTCGGACTGCCCTGGCCTCCTCGCGAGTTATGTTGAATGCCCTCGCCTTTGCCTTTGAACCATCACTCATTCCCTTATCTCTAGCCTTAACCATTCCTGATCCTTCTGGTTTTTTTTTCTAACAGTCTCTTCCCACATGACCCATCTCGCCACACTAGTAACACCTCCCCACCTTGCAATCCCTAGCATAGTGGCCCTCGCCTCCATATTTGAAACATTTTCCCGTCCCAACTCTGCACTCCCCTGAATGACCTTTTCCACATTTTCTACAAGAACCTCCTTCACCAGTATTTCCCTGTCTCCCAGACTGATCCTCAACCCTCATCCTCTTCTCTCCACTCCGGAAGTTATCACCTCCGAACCTCTTCCCATTTCCGTTCTTGTTCCCGTTCCATTTCTCCACCTTCTTCTGTACAGGCATTGGGTCTCTCTCATCGTACAACCTCCCAGCTAAGTCAACCACAGACCTAAACGTACCTGGTCTGGTTGCAATCATGTGCCTCCTGATGTCCACAGGCAAACCCTGTATGTATCTTTTGATCTTCCTGGATGCAGGCGTCACCATGTCTGGCACAAGTCTTGCAAGTTCATTGAACTTCGAGGTATACTCTTGATGAGTCATGTCCCCAGCCTTCAAATACAAAAACTCTTTTTCAATCTTGTCTAATTCCCGATGGGGACAATAATCCTCGAGTACTAACTCTTTCAACTCAGACCACTTCATTTTGGCTATCGATCGCTTTCCTTCAGCCTGGACAATATTGTCCCACCACCACAATGCTGAGTCAACGAAGGAATGAGTGGCAAACTTAACTTTTTGATCTTCCCGGCACTCACTAATTTCCAGTAGCGCTTCCATTTCTCTAACCCAACGATGAGCGACAGTAGCATTGCCGTTACCGTCAAAGGTTGGGGGCTTGCACCTTTGAAATGCCCCATAGTTGCACCCTCTAGCAGTCTCTCTCTCGGACTCCTTATCACTGTCGTCATCATGGACTACCACCTTAGGGTTTGATGGCTCCTCTTCAGATTCTTCGGTCCTCCTAGTGGACTTTCCTGAATTCTTCTCACTTTCCTTCCCCTTCTTCTCAGCTTTCTCTCCATCCTTGACTTCTTTGATCACCTCGATTTCCACCGAGGGTAAGACATTTTGCATGACATTATAGACTTCGTCAGTGATAGCCTCCTTCACAGTGGGTTTGAGGGTGGCTGATCCCTCCCCCTTCGGGTAACTATTGAGGTCTGATTCCTCGTGAACAGTCTCGGGAGCCTTAGCTTTGCTCCGGGTGACACGTGGCTCAGTAGTACGCCCGCCACGAGCACCTCCTCGGGTTGCCTTTCCAGTTTTTCTACCAGCCATAACTAATTCCTATAAGATTCAAACACCAAAATGGTTATTCAAGATAATTGCTCAGATCATTATAAGTACGGTAAGTCCTTAATTACAGTGGCCAAGTGTGATTAACCACTTACCTTACCCTCCTGTCCCAAGCAATTACTATCCTAACACATATCAGTATTCCAATCTACAAGCACATAAAACAAATAGCACACGCATATAATTCTGGTTTACTTGAAACTTTTACCTGATGGCACGTAGCTACTTGGATTGGCATCCTTCATTCGGTACCATTTTCAGTTTAAGTTTAGGTTTTGAAAATAGTTTACCCAATTCCCTTAAACTTTGGCTCTGATACCAACTTGTAAGGCCCCGTTCCCGGTAAACCTCACAGTTGGTTAATTATAGCATAAAATTATTTTTATAATTAAAACATTGCAGCCGAATTAAATAGACATTCATTAGAAACTTAGAAATCATATTGTACTCATACATTTGTCCTTTAATTGCAAACAAAACATGTTACTTGTTCTTAAATTACAATAAAGATTTCATAAATAGGAATGCCATCCATAGCTCCCCAAGTAGCTCCGTGTGCCATCCTCAGCATTAGCACTTACCTGCCAACTATTATGCATAAAAGTCAGTTTCGCTGAGTGAGTTCTAGTTTTAAATAATATAAGAAAATATAAACTTTATCCTTCATATAATGACAATGCATACATCATAGTACATAACATAACTTGCATCATAATAAGCATGTTCATTATCTTTCATTCTTTCATTATCTTTCACTTTCATCATAAACGAGATTGCACAAAGCAAGAGCTCCATGTTGATTGACAACAAATGCCAATCCCTGTCGGTACACATGAATACGGTAGCTAACCCCCGACAGTTGATCCACACTGCAAGGCACATAGCCCGCTCATGAATACGGAACCATCATCATACATCAGACTCACATAAGTGAAGTCTATCATAGTGCTTGCAAGACTTTTCATCATCAAACGGGCCCGGGGGTAACATTCATTAAGTTTCACTTTTCATTAATATCACCTTCCACTTTAATATATAATACTTAATTTATTAAGTACACAACATACCAAGTACTAATCATCATAAAACATAAATCTTGGTCATTTAAAAACGTAAATTTAGTATGCATAATAGCCCTAAAACATGGAAAACTTATAAAAAGGGGATCTAGAACTCACCTGGATACCAAGACCAACTTCAAAACTAAGCTTACAAGGCTAGGATCACTCTATATAGCATGCAGATAAGCTGACAATTAAAGGGGTTAATTTCTACCTAAATTCGCTGCTAATTTCGCTGCAAAATCAGCAATTTCGCAGCTAGATTCGCCAACACTTTCGCTGCTAGTTTCACCAGCAGTTTCGCTGCTAGTTTCGCTACCATCTTCGCTGGCAGTTTCGCTGGCATCTTCGCTGCCAGTTTTACTGCCAGTTTCGCCCAACTTTCGTTGGAAAACCATGTCTGCGAAACTACCTGCGAAACTATAGTTTCACAGGAAGTCATCATAGTTTCGCTGATTGAATATGCAATTTTGCTGGATGCATATGCAGTTTCGCAGATCGCATAAAAATTATGAACCAGACCGTTTTTAACCTAAAATCATAACTTTTTACGTCCAATCTCCTAGTTTATCATCCATGAGGCTAAATCTAAGCTTTATTGAAGATCATGTATAGGTTGGACTCACCTTAGTTTAGATTGCTTACTTTACTTATAATAGGACTTTTGTTAGTTTCCTTTTGTATGTACTTAGTTTTGTGTGTTTTTAGCAGTCCAGCGAAACTGTGAGCGAATCTGTAAATTCGCTCACACTTTGTTGTTCTAGTTTACCTGGCGAACTTATGTTCTGCCGGGCGAAACTGTAGTTTCGGCATGACAGTTTCGCTGATAGCAAAACTGTCTGCAAAACTAAGACTGCTATATATACTCTTGCTAATTTTCATTGTAAGACAAGCTTGCAAAACCCTAATCGTGGATCATTGTTGCAAGTTACCTATTTCAAGCAGTTATTACACAGAAATATCATTGTGCTTTATGTTATTGATTGTCATTGATCATTTTGTTATCAAGAATGAGTTAGAATTGTATTCAATCTTCTCTATTGTCATTGTTTAGCATGCTTGTTAGATATTGAGCAATTCATCACATCATTTGCACTGTTTTTCGTTCACTTGGACCAACAATATGGTATCAGAGCCTTAGTGCTCTTGATTTGTTGAGTTTTTGTGGTTTTTGTTCAATATCTAGTCTCAATCAATTTTCATTGAATTATACGGTGTTTTTGACATGGAAATTGATTGAATTATGCTAGTTTTCGTTTGAGGAAGATCCTACAATCATCAGATCTCAAATTCATTGAGTATTGGATGATTTCAAATTGATTTTGAGTTGAAAAAGGGTTTTGAGATCGATCAGGGAATTTACTGTTCTTCCAGCGAAATTGCCATCTTCTTTCAGCGAAACTATGGGCTATTCTGCATCAGAAGTTGTTTTTCTAGTGGTTCTGTGAAACTAATATGTTGAACGAAAGTTCATCAGTGTTTGTGAACGGTTAACAAGCGATATTGCTGCTGAATTTGTTTTTGAACGAAAGTTCAAGCTTGTGTCGTGCGAAGTTATCAGCGAAACTAAGCCAGTGGTGTCTTTGAATTAGCGAAAGTGCTGCTGAAATTGCTAGCGAAATCAGCTTCCTCAGCGAAATTGTTAGCGAAAGTAATTCTTCAGCGAAACTGTCAGCAAAGTCATCTTTTTTTCTGCGAAAGTGTCAGCGAAATTAGCATCTTCTCTGCCGAAACTACAATGTCGAAGTTAACTACTCTCACACTTGCTGATCTTGAAAGTGTTGCTCCTAATAGGCCTCCAAGACTCATTAATGGAGATAATTTTGAAGATTGGAAGAGATGTCTCAAAGCTTTCTTCTTCTACACTGATCATAACCAATGGGAATCGATTACTTCCGGTCCTTACATACCAACGGTTACTGTTGGTGATGTTGTCTCTCAAAACAAGGACCCATCTTCCTATACTGAAAGATATCTGAAATTGATTGATCGTGATCAAAAGGCTTTTGGTGCTCTAACTCTCTGTCTAGCACCAGACATCTACAACCGTTTTGCAGAGCATAAAAATGCTAAATCTCTTCACGATGCTTTATGTGAATTTTATGATGGTAATGCAGATTTGGTAAAGGATAAGAGCATTCAGGCTGAAAAGAAATTCAATTCATTTATGGGATACAAGAATGAGAGTTTGACAGATCTCACAAACCGTTTCTTAACTGTTTCAAGCACCTTAAAGAAATATGATGAAAGGCTCTCCAACAGTGAACAAGTTAACAGGCTTCTTGATTCTCTTCCACCCAGTGGAGTCTTCAGGTGAGAATGCTTAAACAAGAGAGAGGGTTCACAGATTACAAGCTGATGGATATCATCAATAAGTTGAAATCCTTTGAGTTAGACATGAAAAGACGGGAATTTAACCAGACTATGATGCCCACATCCGGTTTTCTCAAAATGCTGCTTTATTGTCATCCGCTGCAAACTCTCAAATACAAAATCCATTTCAAGGAGGGAGCAATGCGAGTACTTTCTCGAGTGGGAACAGTCATGTTGGAAGAGATTTGGGTAATTCTAAGGCCAATGTTGAAACTTCAATTCCATCAGAAACAATGGCTCTTTTTGGAATGTTCGTTCAGAGCTATGAAGCACTTGTCGCTGGAGAACTGAAAGGAAAGGGAATGACTATGGAAGACATGTACCAGGTTGATCCTGATGATCTTGAAAAAACTGTTCAATGGCAGATGGCTATGTTAACCCTTTGGTGGTCAAACATCTACTTCAAAACTGAGGTTTGATAAGTCGAAATTGAGATGCTTTAATTGTAAAAAATTGGGACATTTCAAACGTGAATGTCCATTACCAATTGTCACAAATCCTAGTAATTCTGGAGTACCAAGACTGACAGCAGAGAAAGAAAAGGAAGATGTGAATCTAAAAAAGGAGTCTGCCTTGATTTCGAACTTTGACTGGAGTGCCGAGGTTGAGGAAACAAGAACTGAGATAAATCATGCGTTAGTTGCTGAGTTTGTGGAAAGTAATGATGAGGTATATGGTAAAGATGGATTTGAGCTGTTCAAGGAATTTAAAAGAGAAAATGTGTCATATGTAAATGAGAAAGAAGAAAAAGATGATGGAATTGGGGAAGACGGAACTGCAAGTTTAAGTGAGAAAAGAAGTTCAAGAGCTAGGCTAAGAAAGGATAATGATGTTGATGCTGCTACTGTTGAGGAAAAGAAGTCATGTACTCCAGTATGCTTGTGTGACAAAGCCTTAGCTACTGAAAGGATGGTAATGGGACTTCCGTATGAGGTAATACAGGATATGTGCTCACCTGCTTGTAAAATTAGATTATTTGGGATTTATAAGGCTAACCGTTTATTAATTGATAATGGAAAGGATTTAAAGCGAATTAATGATGAACTTAAAATCAATAAATAAAAATATTTTGTTAGATTAAATGAGGCTTTAAAAGAAAATGATCATTTAAAACGAATCGTTTTGGAAAGGAATGTCAAGATTAATACTTTGACTGAAAGGGTTGCTCTTGCTGAATTTGAAGCAAGCAAACTTCAGTCAAAGTTAGATAAATGGACTATATCAGGAATGAAACATGATGATATTTGTAAATCTCAACGGGGAGCTAGAATTAAAATGGGTTTGGGTTATTAAAATGTAAAGGTTTATCCTCCGCCTAGTACATACTGTTATTCTCCTATGCCTGTTCCTCATCCTTCTAATGATTTAATAGAAACAGATACTGACAGTATGTCTGCAGGTTTAGAGGGGATTAACTCCAAGTACATTCGTGAAGACTACGACTATGGACCAACTAGTGGGCTTGGATGCACTAGTACTAGTACACCTGATAATCAGCAGTCTGTTTTAGATCACAAGTCTAGTTTAAATTCTGTTTTTTGTTTCTAGTTCGACTGTAACAGACTCTGATGTCTCATGTTCTCATGATAGTTTTATTTCATCTTGTAATTCAGATCATGGTAGTGATGTTTTTTGTTCTAATAATGATTGTAATGCATCTGATCTTTCTCCAAAACCAACTGAGCAAATTAAAACTAATTGTTTCGAAAAGTTCTTTTCTCATCCTATTCCATGTTAGGACCTGGTATTTGAACGAAATACCGAGTGATTGCGTGTTAAACCAACTCAAATAGTGCGGAATCCTATTTGATTGGCGATCCAATCAGTGAGAACACACGATGAATCAATCAAGAATTGATTTCAACGTCAGAAATCGATTAAGAACCGATCTGATGTGTTCTATGAACTTGGAGAACGATTTGGGAGGCTTCTGGACGGCTAGGGTACGTCTGGAGTCGTAATGGGATGAATCCTTACGTTTTCCCACGAATTGGGTCTATTTATAGGTTAGTATTGGTCAATCGTGCGACTGGGCCATAAGTATGGTTCAGTCGTGCGATTGAACCATGCGGTTGATTCATCCGCACGACTGAGTGTTCAGTCGTGCGATTGAGTCAATCTTATGTGTCAATCATACGACTGATCCAGTCTCCTGGTTCAGTCGTGCGATTGTGTCAATCGTATGAAGTTATTCATGCGTGTGGTCCATTCGCATGGGCCATCCGCATGAGAACTTCATTAAGTTAAGTTTGAATGTTCTATTTAATATAACTTAATGTGCACTCATTCAAACATTCATAAACCCAATCAATTCAATCACAACTCATTAATGAAATGTTAAACATTACAAGTAACAACCAATTCATATCATTTCATTAATCAATTACAATTACATCAAAATCAGACAGACAAGTTCATTACATTACAAATCATGATCTAGGGACATACATGTATCAACAAACTCCCCCTTGGACCTAGATCTATCTATTCTCTTGTCTTCTGCATCACCTCCTTAAACTTCTTGTACTTCTCCTCTTTAGTGACTCCTGCGTGTATCTCAAAAGCAAAGCAGAGTCGTATAACATTTTGGAATTGGAGGGCTTGTACAATATCTTGCGTGTCATAGAATAGTGGCCACTTGTATAATGTGTAGACATCATTAGCAGACAAGTTGGTTAGCCACATTGGGTCGAATACCCTGATAGTATCCATTTGTCCCTCTTTATTCAATACTATGACAGCTTCAGCGGTTCTCCAATCGTAGTACCACCATTTGAAGTGGGGAGTGAAGTCCTGTGGCATTTCCCTTAGAGGGATTCTTGACATTGTTCGCGGGGGACTCCACTTCAGCACTATCTTTGGCTTTCCAGTTATGGGATCAACTTCAGAACGTCTGATATACCTCGTAGGTTGTTGAGGTTTGAAGTTGACCCACCTGGTGTGGTACTCTTTCCTCAGGGCAGCCTCAAACCAGCCTGACATCTTTCTCGGGTCGGCATACAGCAGCTTTAGTTTAGCCAGCTGGTTGAGCTCAAAACCAGGTAGAGTCTTCAGATCATGTGGGAACCTGAAATACTCTATGCCCTGCTCCCTCTTAACTGCATAAGCGTTAAGGTCTTCAAAATAAGCCCAAGAGATAATCCTGCCTGACACCTTATGGTGTTTCTTGACTCTGTAGAGCTTGGTGTAGGCATCTCTCTTTGGTGCAGTACGCTGGGCTCGTACTTCCTCAAAACAGGCAGCCCATTCAGCCTTGCGAATATCTACGTCTGCATTGGAGGCTTGGGCTGTTCCTTCAGTCTTTTCTGCTTCTTGCTCCATCTTGTCAAGTACCTCAAAAGTGTCACTGACTAGGGATTCACCCAAATTGGGGACCACATTTCCCTCGGCGTCAGCGTACTGAGGATACTCTTCTGCTGTGATGTCTTCAACCTCAACTTCATCAATATCATTCAGTTCCTCATCACTGGTTGAATCAACTGTTGGAGCGTCCTTCACTAGTTCATCGGGATTGAGTTTGAACATTTCTGCTATTTGCTCATCAGACAGGTCATGAATTATCTCCCCTTCTTCAGGGGTATAACTCACAGACCGTCTTACTATCCCTTGTAGGTCAAGAATCATGGTTAACTGAGTCTTGACCATTTGAAGGGGAGTAAAGTCAAACTCATCCCTTTGAAAGTTTGGATCTGTTTGAGATAAACATTCAACACATAAATCATTAGTAATTAATCAAACAGACATACATTAACTTAATATATATAAACATTTAATACATTCGTTTTTCATTACATGATTCAAGTACAAAGTAAATAAATACATAAAACGTCTAATCAGTACTTTGGTCTTGAATCTGTGGGGTGTCGCTCGGAGGAGCAGAAGTAGTGGATGACTGGTCTTGTCGACGTTTGGATCTCCGCTCCTGACCTGAGGCAGAGGCCGATGCAGCCGCATCCCCTCCTTCTGCCTCGTCATCATCATCATGTCCTTCTGTCCTATCTTCTTCCGTTTCCTCATCATCATCATCTTCCTCATCATCATCCTCATCTTCATCATCATCATCTCCGTCATCCCCGTCACCCTCCTTTAGCTTCAGGGGCTCATCCTTCGACCCCTTCAGCCTCAGCATGATCGTCTTGTTGGTCGTCTCCAACTCCTCAATACGTTTGACGGACTGAGCCTGAATATCTTGGAGTTGGGACACCTCAACTCTCTGCTGGTCTATGACCCGAGCTTGCTCTGCCAATTGCTGAGATTGGGCAGCAGCCAAGTCGGTCAGCTGGCGGATCTGTGCCGCCTTCTCCTCGTCAGCAGCAAGCAGACGCATAACCATCCGGTTAAGCGCTGAGAGCTGCTCCTCTACCCCAATGTGAGGTAGAGTAGATCCATGAGCATGTGAGGGCTGGGCTGACGGTCCAGCCTGATGTGTGGTGGTGGTGGCAGTGGCTGTGGTGAATATGGGTCGGTGGGCTGATGGTGGTGAAGTAGGGGTGAATGGTCTGGTGATGGATGGGATAGTAACAGTAGTGGTGGGTAAAGTGGTGGATGTGGTAGTAGGAGTAGTGGCTGTGGTGGCTGTGGTGATGGATGGTATGTCAGTAGTGGTAGTGGTGGTGGCTGTGGTGGTAGTCACGAAGGTCAACCGACGCTTCTTCTTCTTCAACCCATGTGGTTGAGCCATCCGCTTCCTCCTAGTCCCGGAGGAAGTAGATGCTCCCCCTGCAACTCTGCTACTTGACCCCGGAACGTAGTTAGGGTCAGTATCTCTCTCCGAGGCATCCCTTGGGTGCTCTCCAACCACCTTAAGCCCGTGGTCTGTGGGAACTACTTTGCTTCCCACAGTCCTGGTGAGGGGCTCCTCGTCTGACTCCTCCTCCTCGATGTCACCAGCAACAAACTCCTGATGGAAGCCGGCCATCTCTGCGACCTCTCCCGGCAGTGGCTGACCCCGGGGGATAACGTCTGTATCTGTGCCTCTAGATGGGGCAGGCATGTCATCCCCGGCATCGCCACTATCATCATCATCAGAGTCTGTCTCTGGTATAGCTATATGCTCCACATCTGAGTCACTGTCCTCGTGGCGCCACTTCCTCTTCGCTGGCGCCACGTAATCAGCCCGGGCCAGATGCCCAAATAACCTCCTGACAGGGGGCTTCACCTGCTTCCCCCTGTAGACCTTCATCCTGCCGAGAGTCGTGTCGTCCATGACCTCGAGGATAACAGCGTCCTCCTTCTCCTTCGGCAGGGAAGGAAGCTTCTGATCAATGATCATCTGTAAAAATCTAGGGTACATACAGAAGCCTTCCTTCCCCTTCCCCTCGAGGTTCTCCACCAAATAGCTGAATATCATCCTGGAGAAGCTGAACGGGTGGTTCAGCACCAACGCTGCATAAGCGTTCTGAATCTGGTCAGAGAGCTCGTCAAAACCTCCCTTCCGTGATGCTATACACTTCAGAGCACGTGCGCCAGGTACTTAAACTGGGGACAGAGGTTACTCTTGTTGAGTACCCCGGCATTGATGTCCCCAGAGTACTTGGCTCTCATGAAGCATCCACGGACTGTGAGGGGGTGCAGACGTGTGGGACACTCAGCATCATCTCCAAACTGGAGAACTATCCTCAGATCCTCCTCAGAAATAGTGATGGCCTCACCAAAAATCGAGCTCCTGATGCAGTGAGGCTCGGTGGATCTGTCTACAGATGCGCCTTCCCAGAAGGCCTGCTGCACTGATCTGTATGGTGTGCAGGGAGTGGATATAGCGTGAGCGATCCTGGATCTCTGTAGGAAAGTAATAATGCCTGTGAAGTCGGCGGCATTCCTGGAAGTCAAGTCCAGGTGAGCACATATGTTGTGCTTGGTGCTCATATTCCATCTACTCGCCATCTGTAACACATAATAACATAAACGTTAGTTTCGTTGGCTAAGAGTATAAAGCAACACTTTAACTTTGAATAAAATTTATCTGTCATGCGACTGAGGTTGTACGACTGAAGACAGTCGTGCGACTGAATAGTGCGATTGAGGTTCAGACGTGCGATTGACCTCATACGCACGACTGAGTGTGCGACTGGACTCATGCGCATGTACTCTTGTGCGGTTACCCCAGTCGTGCGACTGAGTCTCATTCGCATGGTTCAGTCGTGCGATTAATTGATTCGCACCCTTCAGTCGTGCGACTGAAGTTCATCCGGACGACCAGTCGTCTGTCTCATGTGTTCAGTCGTCCCAAGATCAAATCTACGCAGACTAAGTCTTATCACTCAATTAACCGGTTCTTTAGTGTCGCCTACTCTTCCCTAACAACCTATTTTAACCAATTTTAACATATTACTTAGTTTTAATAGGTTATTAGGGTTTGATGGTCGCGGTTCGCCTTTCACAGTCGTATTAATCAAATTAGGGTTCAATTGTTTCTGATTTCGATGGAAGACAACTGCAAAATACCTGTACGATGATGGACGAACGTTAGTATCACAGAATCAACAAGAAATCTAAGGCAAATGAAATTTCGGCAGAGTAACGGTACAATATGCGAATTAGGGGCGATTTGCGAATGAGGAGTCTCTGCGACCGACTCCCCTCTATTTATATCCACCCTAGATCCAATCGTGCGACTGAGTTCATTCGCACCTTTCAGTCGTGCGAGTGAGACTCAGTCGTGCGATTGGGTCAGTCGCCCTTCTCCAGTCGTCCGACTGAAGTTCAGTCGTGCGACTGACTCACTCGTTCGCATTTAAGCATCCGATTGGACTAATCGTATGATCCATTCGTGCGAATGGACTTCATTCGTATGGTTAGTCCATCCGTATGGTCCATTCGTGCGAATGGGTCATACTTAGTTAATTTTTCTGCTATTTTACCAATTTACCTTTAGACTCTTTTATATTAATTAAATTAACGTTATGAACTTTTGATCATCTCAGACATGATCCTTTTATCTTGAAAACACTTTGATCACCTCAGTCGTGATCCTTTTAACAATGCTTTGTCACCTCAGACGTGACTTATATAATCTTTCAAAGAACATATGGTCATCTCAGACATGACCCTTTTAGTGAGTTTATTCCTTCTGATTTTCCTGATGTAGCCCGACACTTGACTCAAGTTAAAACTTAAAACAAACTAACTAATTTAAGAATTTTTTAAACTAATTACATAATCAAACATATTTTTGGCTTTTTGTGAGAGATAAATCCAGAGATTGATATCTACGGGATTTGGATCGGGAGTAGATAGCTTCAACTTAGGTTGATCACATCTGGACCAATTCAATTTTGGAATCATACAGGCAATCCAAATCATTTGGGATTCGTTATAAAACCTTTTGATGCTCAAGTTCTCGATGTTCATCCAGAGTCATTAGCAACATAAGGAAATCACACTGAAACTCTTAGATTCTCACATTGATTTGGACCTTTGAGAATGTAGCCACAATGATTGTCAGTATGTTTGTCCACTTAAATCCATACACAGACTTTTGACACAGACTGGTGACTTATTTAGGTGTAATTATTTCAACTAACACTTGTGGATCCCACACTTATATGGTAATCAACATCCCTCAGGAGCTTTTGAGCGGTCTACGGGTATTATTACAAGAAGAGACTATTCTTAGAGCTTTCAAAGAGAAGCCTGTCCTCAGGTCAGTGCCATCGCACAGCAGAGAGGCGGCAAACAACAATGAATTCTAGAATATCTAGGTTATGCTTATCCTCAGGTCAGTGCCATCGCACAGCAGAGAGGCACATAACCTATCTCCTTGTTAGAGCAGCTTATTTTATTTTGCACAAAATGCACCAACAACATAAGTCATTAGCTTTATTGCATTTGTCTTTCAATTTTTTTCTTTTGCTTTGCTCTGGTTATGGTCATCCGCACACATTTGTGGCGTTTAATTGCTCATTACCCCTTATTGGAATATTGTTGATTGTGTTAACCAGTGATAAGATGGACGCCCACAGTCAGTTGAACACTTTAGTTTTATCTTGAAATCACCAATCCGGTCTAGTTGTCTATTGTGTTGAATCTACCAACATATCATATATGGTCTAGCAGCCTCTAAGTCTACTTTCTTTGTGTCACCTTAGGAGTTGCCAGTTTTCTATCATCTTTCCTTTTAGTATTGCTTAGACTACACAGATTTATTACTTTGAACTTTTGCATATTACTAAAACTTAAATTTTAAAGTCCCTCTTGATTTGTTCCTGTGTACTATCATTTTCCAAAGGTATTGAATCGGTATCACAGATACAATCTACCTTATTTCAGCTCGCTACTCCTTCTCCCTCATTTTTTTTTTTTTTTTTTTTTTTTTTTTTTTTTTTTTTTTTTTTTAATGTTAACTTGCTGACATATTCTCCCCCTAAAATACTAAAATCATTTCTGGTTTAATTATTTTAGGATTTTAATAAACAGCAAGAGAACATGAGTTTAAATTAAATTAAAATCAAATAGACAAATCAAAATAAATAAAATAGAATTTAAGTACCCGACATCGGACTACACATTTTCATCATCAGGAATTACCTCACTTTTCTTTTTAACACCGTTGACCTCTAATAAATATTGAAAACGTGGTTTATCAAAAGCTTTAGTATAGAGGTCAGCGCGTTGAAAATCAGTATTAATTTTAACCACATCAATTAAGTTCTTTTCAAAACAATCTCTTATGAAATGGTATTTAATACCGATGTGTTTGGTCTTAGGATGTTGGACCGGATTTTTAGTTACTGCAATTGCAGCAGAGTTATCAACAAAAATAGGAGTAGATGAGAATTTTAAACCGTAATCCCGCATTTGCTGTTGAATCCAGATGATTTGAGAACAGCAACTTGCAGCAGCAACATATTCGGCTTCACAGGTTGACAAGGCAACCGATGTCTGCTTCTTACACTGCCAGGTAACTAATCTTCTCCCAAAGAATTGACACCCTGCTGATGTAGACTTGTAGTTCATCTTGCAGCCCCCGTAATCCGAGTCACTATACGCGGTAAGCTCAAAGTCATCATCATGAGGGTACCACAATCCAAGTGTGGGTGTACCCTTCAGATAACGAAAGATCCTCTTGACCCCGATCAGATGGTTGACCTTTGGTTTAGCCTGATATCTCGAACATAGACATGTAGCATACATAATATCAGGTCTTGAGGCAGTGAGATACATGAGGGATCCGATCATTCCTCGGTACATAGTGGCATCTACTAGATCTCCATTATCATCCGGTGCTATATCATGATTAGTAGCAAGTGGAGTCCCAGCAGCAGAGGCATTTTCCATGTCAAAACGACTGAGAATGTCTCCGACATACTTGGTCTGATGTAGAAAGATCCCATTAGGTGTTTGATCCACCTGTAACCCGAGAAAGAACTTCATCTCCCCCATGGCACTCATCTCAAATTCTTTCTTCATTACTGCTTCAAACTCTTTACATAACTCTTCGTTCTTTGACCCGAAGATTATGTCATCAACGTATATCTGTACAAGCAGTAGGTCGCCATCCTTTTCCTTGATAAACAGTGTACAGTCAATTACTCCCCTGCGAAAGCCGTGTTTCACAAGATGAGTTGAGAGTTTCTCATACCAAGCTCGAGGAGCTTGATGAAGTCCATACAAAGCTTTGTCGAGCTTGTAAACTCTATCCCGATGATAAGGATCTTCGAAACCCTCGGGTTGACTTACATAAACTGTTTCTCTGATCTCCCCATGAAGGAATGCACTCTTTACATCTAATTGGTAGACTTTGATCTTCATGTACGATGCATAGGCAAGGAAGATACGAATAGCTTCCATCCTTGCCACGGGTGCAAACACCTCATTGTAGTCAATTCCCTCGACTTGGCGAAAACCTTGAACCACCAGTCGAGCTTTGTTCCTGATAATGACCCCTTGGTCATCCTTCTTGCATTTTAGTACCCATTTAGTGCCAATAACTTTAGCACCTTTAGGTTTATCAACTAGTGTCCATACACCTAACTTCTTAAACTGTAGAAGTTCTTCTTGCATGGCACTACCCACGCCTCATCATTGAGTGCTTCACTGACATATTTTGGCTCAACCTGCGAGACAAAACATCGATAGGCACCATCATGAATGTAACCTTTCTCCATAACCGAGGCGTAATCAGCTGAGTACAACTGATTTCGGGTTTGTACTCCTGATCTGACATCTCCAATGACATTGTCAAGGGGATGATAAACATTTAGTCGTGATCCTGGAGTAGTAGGAACAGCTACCTCAGAGCCAAGATTATGAACATTTGGTTCTGCATCTGAGGTAGTTGGAGTTTGAGGTTCTGAAGTCGAAGGTGCATCACTCGTAGATGCTTGTGGACTTGCTGGAACTGGAACCTGTTCCTCCTGACTGTTCTGGTCATCTTCTTCAGCTTCATCTTCAGAGGAGGAGTCACTGATGTCGACTACTCCCCCTGACTGAGTAGATGATTCTCCCTGTGTGCTAGATGGTGTATTCAGAATATCATACATCATCCTAGTTGCTAGCTCATCGTCCGAGGGAGAGAGAGGTATGTTGAAGGATTTGAAGAATCCATCATAATCGAAGAAGTAGGCAGGTCCTTTTCCTGTAGGTGGTGTGGTATATCTCTGAACGTCGACATTACACCACACTTCTACAAGACCCGTTGAGTTATTGTAAACTCGCTTATTCGGTATGTTGTATCCTAGAAAGATTCCTTCATCTGCCTTCTCGCTGAATTTTCCTTCTTGAGTCTTCTTCAGAAGTGTACATGGCGCGCCAAAAGGTTCAAGATACTCCAAATTCGGTTTGCGTCTTTGTAGTAGCTCATAACATGTCTTTCCGTGGCGCTTGACTATTAGGACTCGATTCAGTGTATAACATGCATTTGCTACTGCCTCATTCCAGAATTGGATAGGCAGTTTCGAGTCCGCCAGCATAGTCCTGCAGTCTCTATCAAGCTTCTATTTTTCCTCTCAGCAACTCCATTCATCTGAGGCGTGTATGCTGAAGTGAATTGATGAACAATCCCCTTTTCCTTGCAGTATGCCTCCATCCATTGATTCTTGAATTCGGTCCCGTTGTCTGAGCGTACTTGTCTAACCTTTAGCTTGTAGAGAGATTCCAGAGTGGTGACTAATTCCTTGAATGACTCAAATGTTTCTGATTTGGATTTCAGAAACATTACCCAAGTGAACCTTGAGTAGTCATCAGTGACCACAAAACAGTACAGATCGCCTGCAATGCTCCTTGTACTGACTGGACCAAACAGATCCATGTGAAGAAGTTCAAGAGGAAGTTCTATTGAATGAACTTTCTTTTCCTTATGAGACTTCTTTGTCTGTTTGCCTTTCTTGCAAGCTACACAAAAGTCAGGAAGTTGGAAGTTCTTGACATTTACTCCTCTCACTAAGTCCTTCTGAATCAAGTGATTCATCTTCCTTTGACTAATGTGTCCCATTCTCCTATGCCAGGAGATTGAGTCCTTCTCAGTAGCTTTTGATAGAAAGCACTGCACCTCATGATCCGTTGGAGCAGCTGTTGACAGATCCAAGACATATAGATCCTTATATCTTGAAGCAGTCATTAGAACTTGGTCCTCTGGAATCATATAGTCTTTCTTCAGCACGTAACACTTGTTGTTGTCGAAGATGACTTTAAATCCTTTATCGCAGATTTGGGAAACAGAAAGCAAGTTATTTTGAAGTTGTTGAACGTAGTTCACCTTATCGAACTTAACTTTCTGATTTCCCACTTCTCCCTGTGCTGTGATGTATCCTCCCTTGTTTCCTGCAAAGGAAACATGCCCTCCTTTGATTTGTTTGACATTTGATAAAAGGGCTCTATTTCCTGTCATGTGCCTGGATGCTCCGCTGTCTATAATCCACGTGTTGTCTCAGCGCTATACCGAACACCCTGCACATATCAAGTAAATGTATTAGTTTAGGTTAGGAACCCAAGCCTTTACTGTCTTGGGTTTCCCAGAGGCATCACACATCATAAACTCTACCCATTGACCTTTAGAAGGTGAGGGTAACTCAGATTCCTTCTTGTCATCAGTATCAGTCACACAGGTAGTCTTCTCTTTCCATAAGCCAGATTTGTGCAATGCCTGTTTATGATAAACAGTCGTCTGACTTACAGGTTGGACTTTAGGTTCACTTGATCTTCTAGGTGGAGTTAGAGAACTCCTCTTAGAAGACCTAGGTCTAGAGTCCTGAAGATCAATCTTCTTCCTAGGTGTCTGATAGAAAGGACAATAGGAAGCAATATGTCCACATTCTCCACAGTTGTAGCACAATCTGCTATCAACCTTATAATTTGACTTTCTTTGTGGAGAAATGCGTGACAATTTAGTATCATCAATCACTTTAGGTTTTGACTCTTTCATGTTTGATGTTTTCTCTGGTTTAACAAATTTAACTGTTTTAACATGTTTAACTTGTTCAACCTTTTGGTTAACTGGTTTTAGACTTGTAGCATGTGAAAAATTTACGTTTGAAGTCTTTTTGGGTTCTGATTTGACTCTGTTTGACCCTGACTTTAAGTTAATTTTTCAAATTCATTTTCCAGATTAACACAAGGCAATTTACCCTTTGCCTTTGAAGTGGCCTCCTTTTGTTTCTGTCCAGATTCAGTAGATGAACATGATGTGTCTGGATCAGTAACAAGAGGAGTGGTCACCACATGATCCTTGATTGGGTTGTTGTTAACTGGTTTAGACTTGGTGTTCATCAAGGTCTCAGGTGGTGGTGGAACCACTTTGTAGCCTAATCCCTCCCCATTATTCCTTTCTCTCACTAAGTGTTGAACTATGTGTGAAGAACTAGTCCAACTATGCAGTTTCTGTTTTAATGAATTAACTTCTACTTCTAGAACTGCCTTTTGTTTCTTAGTGTCCTCTAGGGAGTTTAGATAGTACCTAATGTCATTTGATTGATTAAAGGCAACTACTTCGGTTTCCCTAAGTTGCTTAGTCAATAGGTCTATCTTTTCTTTATAACTATGCTCATTTTGTTTTAGAACTCTATTGGCCTCAGTGCATAGTTGTAAGTCCTTTACTAAGTTATCATTGTGATCTAATAACCTAGCAAATTTTTCATCAATGCTATTCCTAAACATATCACAGTTAGAACAAGCATGATTATTAAACAATTGGTCAGTTGTACTTACCTGTGTTGTTTCAGAAGAGTTAGCCATCAACGCAGCATCAGACGTCTCTGGTTCTAATGATTCTGACTTTTCTGAATCTGACTTGGAAGTTTCCTCCTTTGGTGTGTAACTGACTTCAGCTGCAGTTGTTTCTTCATTGTGTGACATCGCTATATCAACTGCTAAATCACCCTCACTCGCAGAATCATCATCAATATCTTCAACACTGGCAATGTTAGATTCTGGGTTGACAAATCTAAAACTCCAGTCCTGTCCTTCATCATCATGAGCAGTCAAGGCTTTTGGGTCCTTGTTTGATGAAGTAGAACTCGAGGCTTGCTTGTCTTGGCGAGTAAAGGATGAGAACGGGTTCCCATTACCCGTCTTCTTTGGCTTGACACATTCCCTCTTGAAGTGCCCTTTCTCTCCACAGTTGAAACAGGTCACTTTGCTCTTGTCAAAACCAAATGTGGTGTCCTTAGTAGCTATCAAATTTTGTCCTGTCTTCTTAACAAACTTCTTCGCCCTTCGGAC
The DNA here is from genome assembly GCA_025215565.1 of Flaveria ramosissima. Taxonomy (NCBI): domain Eukaryota; kingdom Viridiplantae; phylum Streptophyta; class Magnoliopsida; order Asterales; family Asteraceae; genus Flaveria; species Flaveria ramosissima. Next base: position 51,385,621 of record CM046036.1, on the reverse strand, counting down.
AGCACTAGCTAAGGCCCACATTATATCCATTCTTTCCAGCTCCATTTCATCTACCTGCTCGTAGTCTTCATCTGCCAAATGACAGTTTCCAATCTTCCCAGCCACAAGTCCATCATATGAATGAACTACTGCGGCGAGAAGATCCATATGCTCTCGTGCTACTTCTACGGTCACGTTACCGAGATTCTCAGTCTTCAACTTAGTAGTACTTGCTTCTGATCCAATATAATGGGTACATGACGACCCTGACGTGTCTGATCCAGAAGGAGAAGCATGTGAAGGTCCTGACGAGGTAGACACAAATGCTGTCTGGAGAGGTGCTCCAGATGTCTTAGCTTGAGGCGTGGCATTGTATAAAGCTGGGTTTTGTGTATATGAAGACTTCTGTGCTCTATACTTCATCCTTAGTGCTTCTTCACGCAGTCTGAGAATAAAGTCATTTATATCCAGCTTTATAAGTATTCCATTCTGTCTAAGATTAGACACGAATGAAGCCCACTTATCAGGCAATCCATCTGCGAAGTTGCTTACTTTTTCTTCCATAGTTGTTTCCACTCCATGTGTATGCAACTCGCTCATCAAATGGTAGAATCTGTCTATAACTTCATCTAAACTCTCGTTACCAATTGATGAGAAGTTATCGAATTCCTTCTTTAACTCCTTTGCTTTGATTGCCTTTAACGATGCATTCCCATCATACCTTTTCTCTAGCTCATCCCACAGTTTCTTGGACTGCTTGTTCTCTGAGTACTGGTGGAATATATCTTTGGGGATCGACTGAGTTATCATCGCATAAACTCTTTTCTCAGCATTATACTTTACTTTCTGTGCGTCAGTCATCCCACTCAACGTTAATTTCACTCCATCTGCTCCCACCGGTGTACTATACCCAACTTCGATAGCTTCCCACAGATTAGGATCTACTCCATTGAGGTAGATCTCAAAACGTTGTTTCCAGTGAGGAAACTCATCTAAAGTCAAGAGCTTTGGTGGTTTATTGTGAATACCCACCTCACTCTCTAGCAGCAGCAGATTCTGAATTCTTGAGTCCTTCCCCGCAGTAAAGGCTGACATCTGATCTTCCATGGTTAATAAACTTAGAGTCTAATCAAATCAACTTTAACTGATGCGACTGAAGGATGCGAATGGTCTTATCGTGCGTATGAACTCTACTATTGGTTCAACCGTGCGACTGAACAGGGCAAATGGTTCAGTCGTGCGAATGAATCTGGTGCGTATGAGCTATGCGAACGAACGGTTCAGTCGGCCGAATGAAGGGTGCGACTAGGTCCAGTCGTGCGAATGAACACTGCGAATGAGTCTAGTCGTGCGAATGAGTCACTCGTGCGACTGAAGCTGCTGTTTTGCGAAAATTTCTAGGTTTGACGGGTTTCAGCCGTGAAAATTCGAAATTTTGCAAGTCCAAATCGTCTAAGTCCGTAGAAACTGAACTTCAATGAGCAGGGAACGTCCAAGATCAATTTTGATGCAAAAGATTGCGTTTTTCGTGCAAAAACACAAACGTTTATGCAATCTTGATTGAATCAACACGAAATCAAGAGCCAAAGCTCTGATACCACTTGTTAGGACCTGGTATTTGAACGAAATACCGAGTGATTGCGTGTTAAACCAACTCAAATAGTGCGGAATCCTATTTGATTGGCGATCCAATCAGTGAGAACACACGATGAATCAATCAAGAATTGATTTCAACGTCAGAAATCGATTAAGAACCGATCTGATGTGTTCTATGAACTTGGAGAACGATTTGGGAGGCTTCTGGACGGCTAGGGTACGTCTGGAGTCGTAATGGGATGAATCCTTACGTTTTCCCACGAATTGGGTCTATTTATAGGTTAGTATTGGTCAATCGTGCGACTGGGCCATAAGTATGGTTCAGTCGTGCGATTGAACCATGCGGTTGATTCATCCGCACGACTGAGTGTTCAGTCGTGCGATTGAGTCAATCTTATGTGTCAATCATACGACTGATCCAGTCTCCTGGTTCAGTCGTGCGATTGTGTCAATCGTATGAAGTTATTCATGCGTGTGGTCCATTCGCATGGGCCATCCGCATGAGAACTTCATTAAGTTAAGTTTGAATGTTCTATTTAATATAACTTAATGTGCACTCATTCAAACATTCATAAACCCAATCAATTCAATCACAACTCATTAATGAAATGTTAAACATTACAAGTAACAACCAATTCATATCATTTCATTAATCAATTACAATTACATCAAAATCAGACAGACAAGTTCATTACATTACAAATCATGATCTAGGGACATACATGTATCAACATTCCATCTTTCACTCCATTAAATATGACTTCATCTGATGAACGTATTTCTTTTTCATCTGACACCAGTACCAGTGGAACTAGTTTTACTGATATGTCAGATGAATCTTCTTCTAATTTTGTAAATAATAATTCTTGTTCAAATAAACGTCAACTCATGGGTTGTATGAGACATTCAGTGATATTGATTCTAGTTTGTCTGAATGTGATGAGGAGATTATTATTGATCCTATTTTTACCCATCACATAACAGACCTAGATTCAAACCTCATTGTTTCAGGTGTGGTCAAGAGGACCATCTTGTCAAGAATTGTCCTTCTTTGATTCAAGGATTTTCTAATAGGAACTGTTTTGGAAATAAATTGACAAAATTGGTTAATAATTTCTTCTGTAAAAAATCTGCTTCATCAAAAAACAAAGTTGTTCAATCTTGGGTTCCTATTACACCTGGCTAATTGATTTATTAATTCTTTTCAGGAGTCATCGTCAAAGATTGTAAACAGTTTATGGCATGTTGATAGCGGGTGTTCCAAACATATGACTGGATTAAAAGACTTGTTGACTAATTATCGGAGTATAGATGGAGGATATGTTGCTTTTGCTGGTGACAAAAAGGGTGGAAAGATGATTGGACAAAGAGAAGTTACCAATGGTTCTCTAACTCTGGAAAAAGTCAACTATGTTCCCGAATTGGCTTTTAATCTTCTGAGTGTTTCTCAAATCTGCGATAAAGACATTCCTGTTCTGTTTAAATCTGATGAATGTCTATTTTTAAAATCAGAGATTGTAATTTCAGACGATTTGATTCTCATGCGTGCTCCAAGAAAGCATGATACGTATCTTCTTGATATGAACTCAAGCGAGTCAAAGGCTACTGCAACTTGTCTTCTTTCAAAAGCATCAACTTCTGAGTCTCTCTTATGGCATCGTTGATTAGCCCATGTTAATTTTAAGATAATTAACAAATTAGTAAAGAACAATCTTGTTAGATGACTTCCTTCAAAAGATTTTTTTGTTAATGAAAAATGTATGGCTTGTGCCAAGGGCAAACAACATAAGAAACCTCATAAGCCCAAACTTCTAAATAGCATATCTTGTCCTCTCGAGTTGTTACATACTGATTTGTTTACCCAATTAGTGTTAAATCTATTGCTAAAAAATCATTTTGTCTTGTTGTTACAGATGATTTCTCAAGATATTCATGGGTGAGGTTTCTTGTACACAAAGGCGAGGTTGCAGAGGAATTGCAGAGATTAATTCTTTTTATCGAAACAATTAGCAAGAGAAAAGTTATGGGACTGAGAAGTGACAACGGCACTGAATTCAAAAATCAGATTCTCGATTCATTTTGTGCTCAAAAGGGGATTGTGAGACAATTTAGTGCTGCGAGAACTCCTCAACAGAATGGTATTGCAGAACGAAAGAATCGCACTCTCATTGAAGCTGCTCGTACAATGCTGATAGAATCTTCATTACCCATTATCTTTTGGGCTGAAGTTGTATACTGTGCTTCATATGTTCTAAACCGAGTGTTGATTGTGAAAAATAAAATGAAGACTCCTTATGAACTTTTTCATAAGAGGAAGCCTCTAATTGATTTCTTTTGGCCATTTGGTTGCTCTTGCACTCTTCGGAATACTCAATCTCAAAAGACAAAGTTTGGTGTTGTTTATGATGAGTGTTACTTTGTTGGTTATTCTTCTTCTCAAAAGGCATATCGGGTTTATAACAAAAGAACACGTTATCGTTCAAGAGTCATTCTATGTTGATTGGCAGGAATCTAACTCTTCTGAAGTTAGATCTGAACCAGCATGGTTCTTTGACTCCGATACCGTGTTTAATTCGTTCAATTTGCCAGTTTTCGATGATGATACGTCCATTCCAAATGCTCAAACGAATATTATTTCCTCATCTCTTTCATCTGTTCCTTCCAACTCGTTAGTAAATCATGCTATTTCAACTGATGTTAGTTCCTCGTCTCCAATGAATGATCCGACACCAACATCTGATTCTTTATCTCCTACATCTTCTCCTCTACCTGATCCAACAACAACCATCGATTCACCTTCATCTAATCTTTCACCATCTATGGGTGACATTTCTCCAAACATCTTTCCTTCAGCCAGCGATTACAAAACCTTGAAAGATCATCCTCTTGATAACGTGATTGGATCTATCTCTGATGGTGTTCGAACGCGAAGTCAATCTGGTTTAATTAATGTTTGTCTTTTCTCATGCTTCATTTCTCAAACTGTCCCGAAAAACGTTCATGCTGCTCTACAGGATCCTTGTTGGGTGGAGTCCATGCAATTGGAACCTCAACAGTTCAGAAAGCTTAAAGTTTGGACCTTGCTTGACTTACCTCCTAACAAATGTCCAATCGGTACAAAATGGGTGTTTAAGAATAAACCGGATGATCGAGGTGTAGTGGTGCGTAACAAGTCTAGACTCGTTGTGCAAGGCTTTGCTCAAGAAGAAGGGATTGATTATACTGAAGTCTTTGCTCCAGTCGCTCGTCTTGAAGCAATCAGAATATTTCTAGCTCATGCTGCTAATAAACAATTTAAAGTCTATCAGATGGATGTGAAGTGTGCTTTTCTCTACGGAGACATTGATGAGGAGATATATGTGTGTCAACCACCAGGTTTTGAGGATCCTGATTTTCCTGATAAAGTGTTTAAGCTTGACAAATCTCTGTATGGTCTTCATCAAGCACCCAGAATCTGGTATGAGACCCTTACACAGTATCTTCTAAGCAATGGTTTCTCTCGTGGTACCATTGATATGACTCTCTTCAAAAGGGAAGTGAATGGTGAAATGTTATTTGTCCAAGTTTACGTTGATGATATTATTTTTGGATCTACCAATTCTCTATTATGTAGAGAGTTCGAAGAGGTAATGAGTCAAAGGTTTGAAATGAGTATGATGGGAGAAATATGTTTCTTTCTTGGATTACAAGTTGAACAACAGAAAGAAGGAATTCTTATTCATCAGGAGAAGTATATTAAGGATATTTTAAAGAAATTTAAAATGGATGATGCTTCTCCTGAGATGACTCCATTTACTGCTCAGACTTGTCTTACTCCGGATGAAAATGGAAAACCAGTTGATCCTCATCTTTTTAGATCCATGATTGGCTCTCTCCTGTATCTTACTGCAAGCCGTCCTGATATCACTTTTGCTGTTGGCTACTGTGCTTGATATCAGTCGGCTCCAAAAGAATCTCATGAGAAAGCTGTCAAAAGAATATTTCGTTATCTCAAAGGATCATCTCGTTTAGGGCTATGGTATCCATAGTGATTCCAATGGTTGCAGGTTAAACAGAAAATCTGTGTCTGGAGGGTGTCAATATTTGGGAAATTGTTTGGTGTCTTGGCAAAGCAAGAAACAAACCACTGTTTCTCTTTCTACAGGGGAAGCCGAATATATTGCTGCCTCAAGCTGTTGTTCTCAAGTTCTCTGGATTCAACACCAAATGATTGATTATGGAATTAATTTTCTCCATACACCTTTATTTTGTGACAATGAAGAAGCCATTGGGATTGCAAAAAATCCTATTCATCATTCCCGAACCAAGCATATCGAGACACGAATTCATGCAATTCGTGATGCTCAAGAAAAGGGTTTCATCGATATTATACCCATTAATACGAAACATCAAAAAGCCGATCTTTTCACAAAAACTTTTGATAAACCCCTTTTTTATGAATTGATCTCTATGCTCGGGTTAATATCCTATTAAATTTTCATTTTCTGTCCATTATTATAAAAAAAATAATAATAATAATAAATAAATTATAAATAATTTTCATAATTTATATAGATTATCTATTCTTTGAAAATAAAATTTTGGGGGAGTAATTTCATATCCTGAGGTCGGAATTTAAAATGACGAGAAATGATTGTATATCCTCTAAGTATGTTCTTTATACATGATCGGTGCTTCAATGAGAAATGATAGTAACCGATACTGGCTTCTGTTTCACATAAACTTTTTCAAGAAGAATCGATCAGATTCTTTAACAATATGCTTGATAGACTCAGCCTGAAGAATAAAGTATACTGCAGCTCTATGATTAAATTAAAACATCATGCTTAAGAATGTCTAGAATTACTCAATTGTTTTGGCCTGCACAAAAACTGTGTCCTAACAAAAATTGGATTGAGAATGAATCTTTCACCCATTCTGCTCTTATAAGTCATATCCTTGGACCATATCTGGTGTATTCTTGTACTTGTGTATCTTGTGTTGGTGCTAATCTCCTCTGCTGTACGAAAGTACTGACCTGGAGTGATGATCTCATCTGCTATATGATAGTACTGACCTGGAGCTCTCATCAGCACATGTTTAAATGGTCATCTCCTCTGTTATACGTGAGTATAGATCTGGAGCTCTCACCATTTTGATATAATTATGTCAAATCATCTAATCGATGAGTTCTTTTCAGAATGAAACATTCTTTTTATAATCACTTGCACACTAATGCACAAGCCTTGCTCCGTATAAATTGATTCAAACTTCAAGAAATCCTGAGGTTGGGTGAGGGTTTTTGCCAAATGATTGTGGGGTCCTAGCATTCTAAAGCATCTAATTGAACCTTAACAAATCATAAGCTGTTTGTTGAAAAAAGATAAGGCATGAGTTTAAGTGGACAAATATATCAGTAATCGTTATTGATTTGTTCTAATTTCAACTGTTCCTGTGCAGATTGTGATAAGATCTTGTATTCAGTATGATCTCATTGCCGGTCGATGATTTTCGATCATCTTTATGTTCATAAATACCTAGAGGATGTGATCTCTGATTAATTTAGATCTCATTGTATGACATTCTTCATTATTCTAATAAAAAATAATAATAATAATAAAATATAAAAAATAAAATAAAAATAATAATCAAAATAAAAAAAATAATAAAAAAATTAAATAAAGGGGTGACGAAACTACTCTTTCGCTACTTGTTTCGCATGGCGAAACTGCAATTTCGCTAGGATTTCTAAATAGTTTTCAACCGGCTATCTCTTAGCGAAATTGCAGATTCTCTAGGCGAAACTGTAAATTCGCCCGACGAATCTATAGTTTCACTGTCTGCGAAACTATTTGCTATATAAGTCATTTTGCGAAATTATTCTCTCATTTTCGCAAAATCGACCTGTGTAGTGTTCTAGGGCTTATCTGTGACTTTAGTTGGCGATTCTGAGTATTTGTTGTGTTTTGGTCTGATTGATTGTTTCTTTTGCTTCGCATGTGAGTTTCGAACAGTGCTCAATCATTTAATCTGGTTAATATTAACTCCTTTTAAGACATTTGGATTTTGACCCTTCGGTGTCTTCGCTGTTCATCCAGCGAAACTGCAGATTATTTTGCGAAACTGAATGAAAGTTCATTACTTCTCAGTGAAACTGTAAAGTTATGCTGTCCGCGTGAACTTAACAGTTTCGCCAACCTATTTTCAGTTTCGCAGAATTTGGACTTAAGCTTGTACAGTTTCGCCTGGTCATATTTTCTTTTTGAACAGCGAAACTGATATGTTTTTGCTAGCGAAACTATGTTTTCGCCTGTCGAAACTACCAGCGAATCTATTTTAAATAATTTTCGCCTAGTCGAAACTGTCTTTTGGTCAGCGAAACTAACATGTTTTAATGAGCGAAACTAGTGTTCTGCTTGTCGAAACTGTTAGTTTTCATTGTTTTATTATTATTTCCTTATCTTCTTAATTTCTCATTCAACTTATATGATTTCTTCATCAGGTTATCATGGCTAATCTCAAGTTTGATGAGCGGAACAATATCACCGCTATTTTAGTTGATATTCATCTAAAGGCTGCTGGATTTAGAGATTGTATCAGATGGCTTCAAAGATCACCTATAGCCCATGCCATATCTCATTCGCCTACCATCTATGATCTTTATATCAGAGACTTCTAGTGATCTGCAGAGTATGATACTCGAGGAGATTCACAGCGGATTACTGCTAAAGTCGTTGATCAAGAAGTGACGATCACTGCTGCGACTGTATCGAGGATTCTAAGACTTGAAGAAAATTCAGGAGATGAAGTGACCATGATAGATTCTAAGGTATTCCAAGCCTTTAGAAGTATGGGATATGAGGGACCAGCCTTTGGTTCCCGGAAGGAGATCAAGAAGTCATTCTTATCTAAAGAGTGGAGATACATTGCTCATGTTTTTATCATGTGTCTTGATTACCGTAAAGGTGGATCCGATGGTCTTAACATTGATTGGGCTAAGGCAATGGTGTTATTTTGTAAAGGTGAAAAGGCCAATATTGCCAGACTAATTTTTGCGTGCATGGCTGAGAATGTGATGGCGTTATAGAAAGACAAATGGCTGCTCTATCCCCGATTTCTTCAGATGATATTTGATGATCTTATACCTCATGTTCCAAAACATGGAGAGATCAAGAGGCTAGTACAAATGAATCCCCGTATTTTTGCTTACTGCTGTGCCATTCGCCACGACTTCAGTGGAAAGATCACCCATCTTTGGGAAAACATGTATCCTCCAGAACACTGGAGCTATATTAAACGGGTGGATGAATCAGAAAATAAACGAGCTGAAGAAACTAGACTACAGCAAGCTGATGCTACAAAGAAAAGAAAGAGATATGCCAAAGAAAAGGACTATGACTTTGAGGAAGATATTGCTGCACAAGCTGAGGAAGTTAGGGTTGAAGAAGAAAGAAGGTCAAAGAAGAAAACTGACTTTGCTGAACCTGAGAGACGAACCAAGCATAGACATGAAGGATTTACAACAAGAGGAGAGGCTAGTGAAAATCTTGATGAGGATATGATACGCAATTTGAATACTTCGTTCGCTAATGAACTGAGTATGATCAAGACCAAACTCACAAACCAGGAAATCAGAGAAAAACAAAAAGATGAAGTGATTGAAGGTATACAGAAGATGTTAGTTGATCAAAACCGACTGGTGAAAAAGTTGTTTGAAGAGATTACACAGCTAAAGGCTGCAGCCGGCCTACCTAATCAACTAACTCAATCTGAGTTAGATGATTTGACTGATACATCAAAGTACCCATTTTTGAATGTGGGCACTTCATCTAAGGTAGGAGAGGGGACTTCTGGTGCAGCAACTACTGATGCTGGAGATCGGGAAGCTCCAGGAGAGGATGTTGGAAGAAATGATGAGTAGGATATTATAGAGGCTGGGTTTGTAAATATGCAATTTGACTTTGAAAAGGATCTGGTTGGTGAAGAAGTTATAGTAACAGCTACTGCTGAAGGAGTTCCTGAGAAAGGTAAAGGGTTGGTTGATGAGGAAGAGGAAGATGAACAGCTCATAGATTATGATTCAGAACCTGAGTTCTATGAAGTTGATGAACGACCATTGATCTATGTTGCTAAAAAGGGAGAGGATGATGCAGATGTGTTTGAGATGGATAAAAATGATTGGTTTGTGAAAGAGATGGAGGTAGAAGAAATCACTCCTCTTTTCCAACACTTGGAGGGATTGAGTAGGAAGGAGGCTGACAAGAAAATCATAAGCTGGTGTTATAATTCAAGCTTAAAGATGTTTATGATCAAGCGACGGGGAGGTAATATCAGTTATATGCTTAAAAGGAAGGCTTTTAAGACCTTGCCTAAATGGGATTTAAGGCGTTTGGCAACTCTACCTCTGATTAATGCTCATCTGAGTGAAAGAGCCACATTTCTTGATAAAGAGATAAAGAATGGGCTTAATGACAACTTTGAGTCTTTCGGGTATATGAAGGCAGAAAAAAAGAGATCAAAGAAGGATAAGGACTGGGAGACGGGAAAGGGAAGGATTGTTCTAAGAGTTAAACCTCCAAAGACTGTAAACAGGGTAAGATTGATTGATCCTCTTCCCAAACAACTACAAGACTTTGAGAAATGGTTTTATGATAACAACACTGGAGAAGCTGTGATCAGAGTTAAACATGGAAATGAGTTTAGAGTATTTGATCCAATGGAGCTGTTCAGTTTCTGTGATGTAGATCTACTGGTATTATGTGAAAATCACATTAAGGCTGGGGCTGGAGAGGAAACTAGGAAAGAAGCTAGTTTGTTTATGAATGTTGCCAACAAGATCAGGGGAGTAAGGTCTGAGGTAAAGAAGTTAGCCAAAAGGGTAAGGGCTCAGGATGACTTTAATATGGATGTTCAAGATCTGACCAGGCAATTTGCAAAGGCTAGTGGTCATTTTGAAGAAGCTAGTGATGCAGGAAAAGACCATGGAGGATCATTTGCTGAAGCTTCTGAGGACGTAGCTGCAGGAGGTGACGAAGACAGATCAATTGCAGCAGAGGAAACTGGAGCTGACAAGTCAAATCAAGAAGAGTGAAGACGGTGAGATCCAACCTAGGGGGAGTATTGAAGATCATGTATAGGTTGGACTCACCTTAGTTTAGATTGCTTACTTTACTTGTAATAGGACTTTTGTTAGTTTCCTTTTGTATGTGCTTAGTTTTGTGTGTTTTTAGCAGTCCAGCGAAACTGTGAGCGAATCTGTAAATTCGCTCACAGTTTGCTGTTCTAGTTTACCTGGCGAACTTATGTTCTGCCGGGCGAAATTGTAGTTTCGGCATGACAGTTTCGCTGACAGCGAAACTGTCTGCGAAACTAAGACTGCTATATATACTCTTGTTAATTTTCATTGTAAGGCAAGCTTGCAAAACCCTAATCGTGGGTCATTGTTGCAAGTTACCTATTTCAAGCAGTTATTACACAGAAATATCATTATGCTTTATGTTATTGATTGTCATTGATCATTTTGTTATCAAGTATGAGTTAGAATTGTATTCAATCTTCCCTACTGTCATTGTTTAGCATGCTTGTTAGATATTGAGCAATTCATCACATCATTTGCACTGTTTTTCGATCACTTGGACCAACATTTATACATGTTTTTATACGTAAAAATGTGACCTTTATGCGATTCTTTGCAACTTTTCAAAACCCAAAACCCTAGAATCCGGGTTTGATCTACAGAAGGGTTTAGAGGTCGGTTCTTACCTGGATTTGTTGCTTCTTTCTTAGGTCTTGATGCTCCAACACCCAGATCTTCAATCTCTTCACATTGGAAGCTTTAAATCTTGAGTTTTGTTCACTTTCTCTCTCTACTTTCTCTCTCTATGAATTTTGGGAGCTAGGGTTCAAATGATGGAGATGGAGACTGATTTGGGTAGGTTAAGGGCTGATTATGGGCCTTAATCACTTAGGCTCTTGCCCATAAACCCAATTTGGCCCATAACCCATTTCCCTCTTTTATTAAATACCCATTAATTAAGCCCATTATCCTTAATGACTCGTTTCGACTTTTCGAGGTGTTACAGTATCTCTCCTTGGGGTGCTCCAGTCTTGTTTGTAAAGAAAAAAGACGGTAGTATGAGGATGTGTATCGAGTACCTGTGAGTTGAACAAGTTGACGGTGAAGAATCGGTATCCATTACCCTGGATTGATGACTTGTTTGATAAGCTCCAAGTTGCTAGTTGGTTCTCGTGGATAGATCTTCGATCTGGTTATCAACAATTGAAAGTGAAGGAGCAAGATATTCCTAAAACATCTTTTCCTACGCGTCATGGACACTACGAGTTTCTCGTTATGGCTTTTGGTTTAACCAACGCACCAGCTGCTTTTATGGATTTGATAAATCAAGTGTGCCGACTGACGTTGGATAAATCAGTGATTGTGTTTATCGATGATATCCTAATTTATTCAAAAAGTGAGGAGGAACATGCTGGTCACATTCCGGAAGTGTTGGAGACATTTAGAAAAGAGAAGTTGTATGCAAAGTTCTCCAAGTGCGCTTTCTGGTTGCGCAAAGTTTAGTTTCTGGGTCACGTGGTGAATCCCGAGGAGATTATGGTAGTCCCGACAAAAGTAGAATCAGTGATGCAATAGAAGTCTCCAAAGACGTCGTCCAAGATTCGTAGTTTCTTAGGATTGATAGGCTACTACAGGTGATTTATCCAGGACTTCTCTAAGATAGTTTCTCCATTGACCAAGTTGACCCGTAAGGATGTCAAATTTGTATGGGGTCACGAACAAGAGAAAGCTTTTGAGGAGCTAAAGACGAGGTTGACGCAAGCTTCATTCTTGACATTACTCGAAGGAATCGAAGACTTGGTAGTCTATTCGGATGCTTCTTATTTGGGATTGGGTTGCGTGTTGATGCAACGGGGGAAGGTTATAGCCTATGCATCTCGACAGTTGAAGATCCATGAGGCTAATTACCCTACTCATGACTTAGAGCTAGCAGTTGTGGTCTTTGCATTGAAGATTTGGAGGCACTACCTATACGAGATGAAGTAAACTATCTTCACCGACCACAGGAGTTTGAAATATTTCTACGAGCAGAAGGACCAAAACATGAGGCAAAGAAGATGGTTGGAGCTAATAAAGGACTATGATTATAAGATTCCATTACCATCCGGGCAAAGCCAACGTGGTGGCGGATGCCCTTAGCCAAAAGGAGAGACCTGAGCCGATTCGCGTGAAGGCTTGTTAGTTGATTATGACCTCCGATGTGATGACACAGGTCACGGAATTTCAAGATGAGGCGTTGAAAGAAGATCGCCTTAACTCCGAAAGGATGAGAGGTCTAGTCACGGAGTTGGGTGAAAACACTCTTGGTGTTAAAACCCGATATGGGCGAATGTGGATTCCTTATTATGGGGATTTACGTGGAAAGATCATGGATGAGGCTCATAAGACAAGATACTCCATTCATCCCAATGCTACCAAGATGTATCAAGGTATAAAGAAAGATTATTGGTGGTCGGGTATGAAGCATGATATAGCGAAGTATGTGAGTAAGTGCTTTACTTGTTTGCATGTGAAGGCCGAGCATCAGAAGCCATATGGGAAGATCCAACCTTTGGATATACGCAAGTGGAAATAGGAGCATGTTACCATGGACTTTATCACAAAGCTGTCGCGTACTGCGAGAGGATATGATACTATATGGGTGATCGTTGGCCGTTTGACAAAGAGTTCTCACTTTCTACCGATCCGTGAAACGTACTCGTCTGAGAGGTTAGCGGATATATTCATCAAGGAGATTGTAACTCGTCAAGGTGTGCTGGTGTCTATTGTGTCTGACTGGGACACTCAATTTACAACCAAGTTTTGGAAGAGATTCCATGATGCGATGGGGATGAGGTTACACATTAGCACAGCCTATCATCCTCAGACGGATGGTGAGTCGGAGAGAAGTATACAGACACTAGAGGAAATGCTCCGAGATGTGTTATTAATTTTGGTGGAAGTTGGGACAAACACTTACCGTTAGCCGAATGCTCATACAACAAAAGTTATCAAGCCAGCATTGGTATGACACCATATGAGATGCTATATGGTAGGAGGTGTAGGACGCCCGTATGTTAGTTGGACAGATAGAGTTAGGGAGCATTGAAGTGATCGAGGCTACGAGTGAGAAGTTAGAGAAGATCAAGGCCTTTATGAAGGCAGCAAAACATAGGCAAAAGTCGTATGCCGATAAGAGACGTAGACCGATTGAATTCAAGGTGAGCGATAAGGTTGTGTTGAAAGTCTCACCTTGGAAGGGCATCATTCGGTTTAGAAAGCGGGGTAAGTGAAGCCCGAGGTATATAGGACCTTTCTGAATCATTACTCGAGTAGGAGAGGTGGCCTATAGGTTGGAACTACCCAATGAGTTAAGTGGAATTCATTCAACATTCCACGTATCTCATTTGAGAAAGTGCACAGCTGATAAAGATATGGTTGTACCGCTAGAGGACATTGAAGTAGACGAATGGCTCAATTACGTAGAGCAACCAGTGGCAATCATTGATCGAAAGGAGAAAATATTACGGAATAAAGTGGTTCCCTTGGTACGAGTATAGTGGAAGCATAGAAAGGGATCCAAGTCATGTGGGAGACTGAGGAAGAGATTAGACAACATTACCCACAACTGTTCTAGGAATGACAGGTTTCGGGGATGAAACTTATATAAGGGGGGTGGACTTGTAGCACCGGAAAATTTTAAAAGAAAAGAAAAATAGAGTAAAAGGAAGAAAATGAATAACCCAAGTTGAGGGGTTAATTATGTACAAGGGGCAAAAAGTTTAATAATATTTTGTACAAAAGGTGGTATGGCCACCCACACCCCTTCTACCACCACTTTTCATCGGTTTCTACAAAGAGAAAAAGTAGAATTCTCTTGGTTTTAGAGATAAGAAGAAGAAGGAGTCGACTTTCAGGTTTGTTTCTAGCATTTTAAGTTGTTCTTGGCTGAAATTCAGCCTCGTGTATGTGTTTTAGTTCGGTTATGTGTTTCTGGGTTGTTTAGGTGTTCGAACTCATAAGCATTCGGCTTTGAAGAAGTCATACATGAAAGTTGCAAGAGGTGAGTTCTAGATTCCCGTTTTGAAATGTTTTAACTTGTTTTGGGGCTGGAAATGCATGTTAAAACATTTTTATTTAATTTGGGTGTGTACCCGTATGTATGTGTATGTGCCTAGTTGGGTGGGTGTATGTTCGGGAATGATTTCTGGTTTTGCCCCTTTTATATGCTTGTTCATGATGCATTGTATGTTAGAACTAGGCTTGGAACAGGTTAGAATGATGATTTGGGGTTTGAAATTGATGTTAGTTAGAAATAGTTGGTCCTGCGCTTAAGTGCTCATACGCCTGAGGTTCATATGCCCAAACAGTGCCCATGCGCCTAGGATTATGCCTAAGTGCCCATGCGCCTAAGTCAGGCCCATGCGCCTGCATAGTGCCCATACACCTAGAAAGTTGTCTAGACAAACCAAGTGTTGGCCTTGCTCCTAAATAATGCCCATGCGCCCACTGCCCATGCGCCTAAGTAAGGCTCATACGCCCAATAGTGCCCATGCGCCTAGGATTTTCTCCAAGCGACTAAGTGTTCCCATGCGCCTATGAGGCCATACGCCCACCTAGTGCTTATGCGCCCACATAGTGCTCATGCACCTGCATAGTGCCCATGCGCCCAAAGAGTTAGAAAATATTCAGAAATTTTGGAAAGATGAATTTTTAGGCTATGACTTGGGATATTCCCGTGGAGGATGAATGATGATGTAGGATGATGTATGATGTTGCATGATGATGGGTGATGTTGTTATGTATGTGTATGTTTGTTTCCTTATGTTTCTTAGTACGTATTATTATGTGGCTTTACGTATTCCTTATGTTTCTTAGTATGTATTATTATGTGGCTTTACGTAGTGTGATTATGATAATGTACGTAAAGTATTATCATAACGTAGCGGAAGTTAATGATAACGAAAAGTGGAACGTAAAGAAATAATGAACAAAAAGAATGAAAGAATGAATGAAAGAATGAATGGAAGATTGAATGTACAAATGAAAAGTCTTTCAAGCAAACGTAAGGAGGTTCACACCCAATGAAGGGTGTTAGCTCAACTGTGTGTGGTTTAGCTAATCCAGAAGGATGCACACGAGGGTCTAATTCTTGTGATTGACCAAATGTATAGGACCCTTGTCGCTTGCCCTAGGTATCGGAGTTGGCTTTGTGCACAATGTTCGGGGTCTATTTATAGACCTCAGGCCCAGTAACCAGCTTTGTGCATAATGTTCGGGGGTATAGCACATGGCATTCGTCCGAATGTATTTGCCTCAGGTACTGGGTCAACCTTCGTGCATAATGTTCGGGGTATAGTACATGGTATCGAAAGATAATGAATGAATGATAAATGATAATGAATGATAACGAATGATGTATGATGAATGAACGAAAGGGTACGATGCGTACGAATATGAATGATGATGAAAGATAATAATAAATGTTATCTATGTGTACGTACGATTTCTAATCACAAATGAAAGTAAAGAAAAGTTTTAAACGAATGTAAAGTATAAAACTAGAATTGACTCAGCAACGCTGACATTTTATGTATTTTCCAGTTGGCAGGTAATGGTTGCTGAGGATGGCACGGGTGTAGCTACTTGGCAAGTTTTGGATGACATCCATTTTATGCTAAATGATGTTTTTGTGATGTAAATAACATTTTGTAACGATTAACAATGTTGTACTATTTTTCAAAAGCAATTATTGATATATGAAATGGTTTTGGTTAAATGATTCCGCTACGCTGTTTAAATAAAGTCTATGTATTTTAAATATTATGTGCGATGATTGTCCAATCTAAAAGCGTCCCAGGAACGGGTCTTACATTCGTTCTTCGTTCTTGTTCAATGAATTATTACTGCTCCTTGATATTCAAGAGAAGTTTGAAGCCTTTAAGCATCTTTTGGGTTGTTACTTGCATTATAAGACTTATGCAAGATGGAGTTTTGCTTGATAATAGACATCATTTCTGTTAGGACCGTTTAGGTACGCAGTACTAACTGATTTATGTGTATACCAAACCAAATAGTGGGGAATCCTATTTGATTGGCGATCCAATCAGTAAGAACGCAAGTATAATCGATCTAAGAATGGTACGATCAGGTAGGTAGGTATTCGACTTGTTCAGTTTTTCCACGAATTAAGTGGTATTTATAGGTTTGGGTTTTCCATTCGTACGACTGAACCATTAGCATGGTTCAGTCGTGCGACTGAAGCATGCGGTTGATCCATCTGCACGACTGAATGTTTAGTCATGCGACTGAGTCAATCTCCTGTCACAATCTTGCGACTGATCCAGTCTCCTGGTTCAGTCGTGCGATTGGTCCATTAACATGAAGTGTTCATGCGTATGGTCCATTAGCATGGTCCATTCGCATGAATACTTCATAAGATTAAGTTTAAACACATTTCTCAACCATTCTTGACTAAGAACTATGTAAACAACCACAAACCCATATAGCTAGTTCAATATGTGTTATCACGCAATAAACAATGAAATATTTAACATTATATGCATCATTCATATATTGTATTTCATTCATACCCATTCAATTACACATATATAAGACATAAAGACATTTATATTAAGTTCCTAAACTAGGTACACATGTATCTACAAACTCCCCCTTGGACCTAGTTTACATCATTGTCTAACATTCTTCAACAGCTCATCAAACTACTTGTGATTTTCCTCTCTTGTAACTTCGGCGTTTATCTCAAACGCGAAACAGAGTCTTATAACATTTTGGAACTGGAGGGCTTGTACAATGTCTTGTGAATCATAAAACAGTGGCCACTTGTACAATGTATATACAAGTAGACAAGTTAGTCAGCCATATTGGGTCAAATACCCGAATAGTATCCATTTGGCTCTCTTTTTTGCAAGACTATAACAGCTTCACCTGTTCTTCAGTCGTAGTACCACCACTTGAAATTTGGAGTGAAGTCCTGTGGCATTTCCCTTAGAGGTATTCTTGACATTGTGCGCGGAGGACTCCACTTCAGCACTATCTTTGGCTTTCCGGTAATGGGATCAACTTCAGATCGTCTGATGTACCTCGTCGGTTGTTGAGGTTAGAAGTTAACCCACCTGGTGTGGTACTCTTTCCTTAATGCAGCCTCAAACCAGCCTGGCATTTTCTTTGGATTAGCATATAGCAACTTTAGACGTGCCAGCTGGTTGAGCTCAAAACCAGGTAGAGTCTTTAGATCGTGTGGGAATCTAAAGTACTCTATGCCCTTTTCTCTCTTCACGGAATATACATTAAGATCCTCAAAATATGCACACGCTATAATCTTTTCTGACACCTTTAGATGCTTCTTCACTTTGTAGAGCTTGGTGTAGGCACTCGGCTTTGGAGCATTGCGTTGGGCTCGGATCTTTGCAAAACAAGCCGCCCATTCAACCTTTTTGATGTCAACATCGGCGTTTGAGGCTTGGGCTTGGCGTTTTGACTTCTCTGCCTCCTTCTCCATAGTATCCAGACTGTCATATGTACCACTGTGGAGAGTATCCCCAAAGTTAGGAACCACATTTCCCTCTCGATCAGTATACTCTGGATAATGATCAGCAGTGACGTCCTCGATCTCAATTTCATCTATGTCATTGAGCTCATCACCACTTGTAACTTCAACAGTAGAAGCGTCCTTGACAATCTCGTCCGGGTTGAGCCCGAACATCTCAGCAAGCTGGTCATCAGTAAGGTCATGAATGATTTCCCCTTCTTCTGGAGTATAACCTATAGACCTTCTGACTATCCCTTGCAAATCAAGAATCATTGTAAGTTGAGACTTGATTTGCTGAAGGGGAGCAACATCGTATTCATCTTGCTGATATGCTTGATCTGCTTGATTTAAACATGTAACACATCAATCATTAGTCAATAATCAAGACAGTTAAACATTTAATATATATAAACATTAAGTACAAAAGTTTAATACATGATTCAAGTACAAAAGCTTTCAAATACATAAATATCTAATCATTACTTTTGCCCTGAATCGCGGGCTCGTCAGTAGGTGAGGAAAAAGATGAGGCTCCTTGGTCTTGATTTCTCTTTGTACGTCTCTCTTGACCCTGAGCTGAGGCAGATGTAGCTTCATCTCCTTCTTCATCATCATCATTCTGCCTTTCCTTGATCTCTTCATCATCACTAGCCTCATCATCATCACTATCATCATCTTCATCCTCATCATCATCGTCATCACCATCGTCATCACCATCCCTTTCTCTTATCTTCAGAGGCTCATCCTTTGTTCCTTTGAGCTTCAGCATGATGGTCTTTTTGGCAGCCCAACTCCTCTATCTTCTTTGCTGATAGAACTTTATGCTCATGGAGTTGGGCAATATCTTGACCCTGAGCAACCATCTGCTGAGCCTGGTACTCTATTAGTTGGGCATGCTGTGAGATCTGTTGTGCTTGGGCAGCGTTTTGCTCCACAAGTTGTCAGATTTGTGCAGCTCTTTCCTCATCAGCTGCCAACAGCTTCAACACCATTCTGTTGCGTGCTGTCAGCTATTCCTCTACCCCAATGGGGGGCAGAGATGATCCAGTAGTGAATGATGGGTGGGATGATGGTTCGGCTTGGTGGCTAGTGGTGGTGGTGGTGGTGGCAGTGGTGAATATGGGTGGTGGTATATGAGTGGGTGGTGATAGGTAGGCTGTACTGGTGGTGGAAGTAGTGTAGATGGGTGGTGGAGTGGCTGTGGTAGTGATGGTGGGTGAGGTGGTAGTAGTGGTGGTGGTCTCTGTGGTGGTGGGTGAGTGAGTGGTGGTGGTAGATATAGTGGCAGTGGTGGTGGAGGTAGGAATCGGCATGAACCTCCGTCTCTTTGGCTTCATCCCGTGGGGCTAAGCCATCCTCTTCTTCCTCGACCCTTTCGAGGAGGATGCTCCCCCTGGGATGCTGGACCGAGCTGGGTGTAGGTAGGATCAGTCATAGTCTCCCCTGACTCACCCAGGCGTCCACCAACCGCTTGAATCCGTCGTTCGGTAGCAACCACCTTGCTGCCACCGTACGAGTCAATGGCTCCTCATCCTCCTCCTCCTCAGGAGGACACAAATCCGGATGGAAACCAGCTGTAGCAGCTTGTCCATGAGTGGGTGGTGGAGGTGTAACATCTGTAGTGGTGGCCCTAGATGGAGTGGGGCCAGAGTCTCAACCATCGCCACTGTCATCATCATCAGAAGCATCAGCAGGGAGCACAATCTGCTCTGTGTCAGAGTCGCTGTCATCGTGGCGCCACTTCCTTCGTGACGGCACCACATAGTCTTCACGGGCCAGATGCCCAAACAGCCGCCTCATAGGGGGTTTCACCTGCTTCCCCTTGTATACCTTCATCCTGCCCAAGGTGGTATCGTCCATCACCTCGAGCACCACGGCATCCTCCTTCTCCTTTGGTAGTTGTGGGAGCTTCTGATCAATAATCATCTGCATGAAGCGAGGGTACATGCAAAATTCCTCCTTCCCCTTCACCTCGATGTTCTCCACCAGGTAGGTGAAGATCATCCTCGAGAAGCTGAACGGATGGTTCAGCACCAACGCCACCTAGGCGTTCTGAATCTGGCCCGTGAAGTACTTAAAAAATTTGTTGTGTACTCTGCCTTTCTTTTTGTGTACTGACGATGTTCTAGTGATTATATAGGTAAAGTGAGGTGCAATCCACTCAAATGTCCATCGAATTGTGCCCTAAATGATTGAATATAAGCCCTAAACAGAACCGAGACTTAGTTTGCCTAAGAAACTAATAAAACTAAGCATATTGTGAAATTAAAGGTTATTAGGTGTTCTATCGGTCATTTGCGAGACTAATGAGCCAAACCATGACGTCTAATATTAAATTTTGCTCAAAATTTGAATTTGAATTGAACAGTCAGTCGCACGACTGAGCTGGGCGAATGAACTTCAGTCGCACGACTGAGCTGGGCGAATGGCTAAACCTCACGACTGAACCATGCGTATGAGTACAGTCGCACTACTGGTGTAAACGCATGAGAAAGCATACGACTAAGCCCAGTCGCATGCTTAGTCGTACGTATGAACTCATTCGCACGACTAGATCTCAGTCGCTCAGCTCATCCGCACGACAGAATAGAAAAATTTCAAGTTCTAATGAATCAAATTGTTACTCATTGGCACACACTAACTTTTATTTACATTGTGTAACAGATTACGAGTCGTTGGCCCATGATCACAAAGCACAACATTTGTGCACATCTGGATCTAACCTCACGGAATGCGGTTGATTTCTCAGGCATTATTACTTTCCTACGGAGATCACGGATCTTCCGTACCATATCGACTATATGCACACCATACTGCTCAGTTCAGCAGTCCTTCTGGGAAGGCGCGGTTGTCGACAGGTGCTCAGAGCCCCACCGTATCAGGAGCTCTATCTTTGGTCAGACTATAGAGATCACTGAGGATGATCTTAGGACAGTATTAGAGTTTGGGGACGATGCTGACTGCCCTACCCGACTACACCCACTGATAGTACGAGGCTGTTTTCTGCGGGCCAAGTACTCAGGGGATATCACCTCAGGTGTGCTCAATAAGAGCAACCTATGCCCCAAATTTAAGTACTTAGCCCATGTGTTGCTTAAGTGCATTGCCTCCAGAAAGGGAGGCTTCGATGAGTTATCTGATCAGATTCAGAACGCCTAGGTGGCGTTGGTGCTGAACCATCCGTTCAGCTTCTCGAGGATGATCTTCACCTACCTGGTGGAGAACATCGAGGCGAAGGGGAAGGAGGGATTTTGCATGTACCCTCGCTTCATGCAGATGATTATTGATCAGAAGCTCCCACAACTACCAAAGGAGAAGGAGGATGCCGTGGTGCTCGAGGTGATGGACGATACCACCTTGGGCAGGATGAAAGTATACAGGGGGAAGCAGGTGAAACCCCCTATGAGGCGGCTGTTTGGGCATCTGGCCCGTGAAGACTATGTGGTGCCGTCACGAAGGAAGTGGCGTCACGATGACAGCAACTCTGACACAGAGCAGATTGTGCTCCCTGCTGATGCTTCTGATGATGATGACAGCGACTAGAAATCGTCAGTACACAACTATCAGTGGTCTAGAATGATCAAATGGAAATCGGGCAGAGTAACGGTGTAGTCGTGCGATTTGGGGGCGATTTGGGAGTGATGAATGACTGCGACCAACTCCCCCTCTTTTTATACTAGGGTTTCCTTTAGTCGTACGACTGAGCCCAGTCTCATACTTGATTCGAGCATTCGATCATCTCAGACATGATCATTTTAACTTAGAAAACCTTTGATCACCTCAGACGTGATCCTTTTAAAACAAAACACTTTGTCACCTTAGATGTGACTCTTTTTACATGTGAAAACTAGTTTGGTCACCTCAGACGTGACCCTTTTAAGTGATTAAATCCCAGATAGAGTTTCGATGCGTAGTCCGACTTTTAACTACTAAATTAACTGAAATTAACTATCTTAACCAACTAGAAATAAACAAAACTAAAACATAATTTTGTATTTTTTGTGTGGGGTTGAAATCCTAAGATAAGTATCTACCAGATTTTTCTTTCTAGACAGTATAGCATCAGGTTACATTGATCAATACTGGATCAATTCATTATGGAATCATACAGGTTTATCAAATCATTTGGGACATGTTACCAAAGCCTTTTGATGCTAAATTCTTGGTTTTATCGAGAGTCATTAGAAACTTTAGGAAATCATACTAGTGCTGTGAGATACACACAATGATTTGGACTTTCAAGAATTGCAGCCACGATGATTGTCAGTATACTTGTCCTATTAAATCCATACATAGATTTTTTTGACACAGATTGGTGATATGTTAGATTTAATTATTTCAACAAGCCTTTGTGGATCCCACGCTTATATGGTAATCAACGTTCCTCAGGAGATTTGTGAGCGGTCTACGGGTATTTTGACAAGAAGAAACTATTCTAAGAGCTTTCAAAGAGATGCCAAGCCTCAGGTCAGTGCCATCGCACAACAGAGAGGCGCAAACAACAATGAATTCTAGAATAATTAGGTTATGCTTATCCTCAAGTCAGTGCCATCGCACAACAGAGGGGCACACAACCTATCTTCTTGTGAGAGCAATTTTCTTTTCTTTTTGCACGTAACACACCAACAACATTTGTTATTAGCTTGATTGTGTTTACACAATTTTTTTTTCCGTGCTTTGCTCTTTTTTGGTCATCCGCACACATTTGTGGCGTTTATTTTGCTCGTCGCCCCTTATTGGAACTTATTTGATTGTGTTAACCAGGGATAAGATGATAACCCACAGCTTGTTGAACAACTTAGTTTGAATTTAAGTCACCAATGAGGTCTACTCATCTATTGTGTTGAATCTACTGACACATCATATAATGAACTTGCAACCTCTAAGTCTACTTTCTCTATGTTACCTTAGTAGCATACTAGTTTTACTATCATTTTTCCATTTATTTTGCTTAGACTTCTCAGACTTATACTTCGAATTTTGCATCTTAATCAGTTAAATCCTTTTAAGGTCCCAAACTCTTTGTTCTTGTGTACTATCATTTTCCATAAACATTGAATCAGTATCACAGATACAGTCTCTTTTCTATTAGCTAGAGTGTCCTTCTCCCTCATTTTTTTTAAGTACTAAAATTAAAAAAACTAATTTAATACCAATTTAACCTATTCTCCCCCTAAAATTCTAAAACCAAAAATATTTTTTGCGTTTTTAGATTTTAAAGAGAAAAGAAATTCAAATAAGAAAAATAAAAGAAAATAAGAGAAAATAAAAAAAAACATTGTCGGACTAAGTATTTTCATCCTCTGTGATCACATCACTTTTCTTTTTCACCCCGTTGACCTCTAACAGATATAAAAATCTTGGTTTATCAAAGGCTTTTGTGTAGAGGTCAGCGCGTTGAAAGTCTGTATTAATTTTAACAACATCGATTAAATTCTTTTCAAAACAATCACATATAAAGTGATATTTAATTCTGATGTGTTTGGTCTTAGGATATTGGACCGGATTTTTAGTTATGGCTATAGCAGCAGAATTATCAACAAATATAGGAGTGTTAGAGAATTTCAAACCATAATCTCGCATTTGCTGCTGAATCCAGATGATTTGTGTACAGCAGCTTGCAGCAGTAACGTATTCAGCTTCACAAGTTGACAGAGCAACCGATGTCTGCTTCTTACACTGCCATGTGACTAATCTTCTCCCAAAGAATTGACAACCCGCCGAAGTTGAATTGTGGTTCATTTTGTAGCCGCCGTAATCCGAGTCACTATAGGCTGTAAGCTCGAAATCATTATCATGAGGATACGACAACCCAAGTGTTGGGGTACCCTTTAGATAACGAAATATCCTTTTGTTAGTTCTCTAAGAAAGATTAACATGTTGTCTTAATGTGTATTTTTACTATTTGTAATAGTATAGGGACTAGTTTTGTAATTTTGTTAGTTCCTTCTGTTTCATTATAAATAGCTTAGACTTGTAGCAATTAGTATTACGAGACTGCTTACTTACTTTGTAATTGTCTTTGCTTGATATTAATGAAACTCTGATTTTTGTTGATATCTTGCTTAATTTGATTACATTGTTTGTATTTCTTTGAATTGTGTTCATACATCATCACAGATTGATACATTTGATCCTATCAAATGGTATCAGAGCTGTTGGTCCTCTATTCGTTGAGTGATTTTTGAGATTTGTCGAACATTCAAACTCAAAAAATTCACTGTATCTGTGATTGATAGACAATTCAATTGAAATTTATGGATTTCAGATGTGTTTCATCATCAGAAACATGTTTTGAACCACAATCAACATAAAAATTCATCAAATTCGAGATAATTTTTGAATTTGTGTTCGAAAAGGTCAATATTTTTCGAATTGAAAATCACAAAATTTATTGATTTGTTGTTGATATTGAAAGAAATTGATGTTAGATGAATGATTATCGGTATAAAACATGTCTAATTGGAAAGTTTCAATCCAATTCATCAACTTTTGAAGAATTTCAGAAGATTTGAGTCAGTTATATTCATATGAACATGATGAATGTGGCTAATTAGAGTTGAGGTTCGCTGAAAAATTGTCTAAGTGTTAGGCGTTTGACTACTGTTTAGTCGCTTTAACACTGTTTAGACGTTTTCAGTTCAGACGTTTGACTTCTGTTGAAGAGTAAAAGTCCAGACGGTTGATAACTGTTGAGGCGCATTACAACTGTGTAGGCGCATTTCAACTGTTCAGGTGTTTTACTACTGTTCTGACGCATCAACTTAGGCGTTTTGGAAAATTTTTCTAAGGCATTCCCTTAGACGTCTCTCAACTTAGGCGCATTAACTGTTTGGGAGTTTGATTACTGTTCAGGCGTATCACCCTTGATACTTAGAATTTTTTTTTAAGAAAATTTTTCAAAAAATCTAAGAAAAACAACAAAAATATAAGAATGGTGAAATCAGAAGATTCTGAAAATAAAGTTCCAAAACTTAAAAATATAGCTGATTTCAAAAATTGGAAATCTATAGAGAAAGGACCATACATTCCTATAATCACTGATGGGCCTGACATAGGGTTTGTTTATACTAAAGATTCTCTAGAACCCTATCCTGAAGATGGTCTTCAAGGAGATGATTTGAGAAGAGTAAAGAATGATATCAAACCATATTCCTTGATGTGTAAAGGACTACCACTGGAAGTTCTTGCAAGGCTTGATGCATATCAAACTGTATACACCATATATAAAGCCTTAAAGACCATTTGTGAAGGAGGCAAGGAGATTCAAAATATCAAGAAACAAAAGTTGAAAAGGAAATTAGAATTGTTTCAACATTTGTCTGGAGACACCATAAATCAGATGATGAACAGATTTGTTTAACTTACACCTGAGATGTCAACAGCTGGTATTAAGCCTGATCTTGAAGATCTAAATCTTAGACTACTCAATGCTTTACCCTCATCATAGAAACAAACAGTCCCTTACTAAAGCATACTGAGAAGTTCCCTATGGATCTAGATCTACTCATTGTCAAGATAGAGTCAGTAGAGATTGATGAAAGCTCAAGGAATAATGATAGAGCAGCATCAATGTCTCAGTATCAGTTTGTTGCTTCTCCTGCAACTACTATTGAAAATGCTTTCATGGCAAAAAGTGAGAAAGTTACAGAAGAAGAGGGAGATTTATTTGTTGGAGCAGGATTTTTCATTGATTCATCATTTACTAATGCTCCTGCTTATACAACTCAGTCTCATTCTCAATCTCCTCCTAAATCTCAGTCTCAAACATCTAATGTTCAAACAGAGACTTCTTCATCTAACTCTGCTAAATCTAGCAAAGTTAAAGATATGATAAACATCCTATTAGAGGATGAAGAGTCTAAAACTGCAATCACTGCATTTATGGCTAGTTTTCAAGCATATCAAGATAGCCATTTATCTCAATTAGACTTTGTTTTGCAGGATTTGTTTGAAATGGATCCTGAAGATGTTGAAGAGATGGACTTAAACTGGCAAATGGTGATGATTGCTTACAGGACACAAAAACACTCATATGTCAACAGGAAGTACATGCCAAGTGCTAACAAGATTGTTGGGTTTGATAAGTCAAACTCAAGGTGTTTTAACTGTAACAATTATGGACATTTCTCCAGAGAATGCAAAGCTCCAAGGAATAATGGAGGAAATGCTCAATCAAGTTCTAGCAATCAAAGGTTTCAACCAGCTCAGAAGACTTTTCAAAAGCCTTATCAAAGTCTTCCTATGCCTGAGCTTAAAGATGAAACAAAATCATCTGATGAAACCAAGAAAGCTTTAGTAGTCAGCATTAAAGATGGTTATGATTGGAGTGCATATGTTGAACAGTTTACTAATGATTTAACATCAAGTTTATCTCTTGTTGCAAAAATCCAGGGAGAAGATTGGTCAGAAAATAATGATCCAAAGGTGGAAAGTGAGAATGAAGAAGATGACTATGATTGGAGTGACAAATCAGATCCTAAGGAGGATACAGATGAAGTAGCTCTAATGGCACAGTCTGATCAACCTATGGTTGACACTTCATCTTCAAAATCTGAAACCTTATCTTCAAAATTCCCTGAAATCCCATTTGAAGTGAGAGAGAAAAACTCTGCACAAAATCATGCTATAAACATGTTGAATACTATAGAAACTACTCATATAAAATTTGTGAGAAACTAAAACAAGAAGAGTCAATGCATAACAAACTAACATCTGATCATAAAACAGCAGATCAAAAAATTATTTGTCTTCAAACTTCATGGAACAAAACACTAAAAGAATTAGAAATTGTTTCTCAACAATTAGAAGAGATGACCAAAAATCTTGAACATGAGAGGATAGCACATGCTGCTACTCAAATGGATCTTGCTAAAGTAAAAAGTTCAAAAATGATTGTAGAAAAATTTGTAAGTGAGAGAAAAGATAAACAGAAAGCAGGGTTAGGTTTCACTCATGAACCTATGCCTAAATCTATTACAAACACTTTACCAGAGAATTTTAATACACATGATCATTCTTCTGAGAATAAAGCTAAACTTAAAGCTTTTCAGGTCAACAACAAGAATTCAGAAGAAGAAAAGGAAAATGTCAAAGTTTTTGTTGAAAATGATCAAGAAAAGATTAAACATGGTCATCCAATCAAGATAAAATCTTATGAACCAAAACAAACAAAACAAAACACTTCTGATCAAATTCATTTTGTAATAGAAGAAGTGTAAGTTCAAAGGAAAGATAAAGATAAACAACAGGTAGGAACATTAGAAGATTCAAACAATATTAATCTAAAACAAGTTCAATCTGAAAAGGAATCTTCTTCTGACGATGTTCAATTTGGAAGTAAACCAAGTTCTTCTAAGTCAAAGAATCAAATAAGAAGAAAGAAATCATCAAAAACAAAATCTGAACAAAACAAAAGTTCAGAAAAGTTGATCAAAGCAAGAAATCAGGCAACAAAACTTAAACCGATAAAATTTGTGTCAGTCGGTTTATTAAATATGAATTCTATTCAAAACAACAAGGTAAATACTATGAACAAATCTCACTCTGATCTGAAATCAAGTTCAGATTCTAAGACTTCCGCTGTAGCAAAAAGATTTGTTTCTAATGAATTCAAGAAAGAAGTTCATGTTAAACAGATGCAAAATAATCTGGCACAAAATCAAAATGTGAAAAATGAAAAACAATAGTTTAACTATTTGACACAAAATATAAAAATGAATCCAATACTGTGTCAATGTCAAAAGTTAATAAACAGTTGTTTTTAACTCCACAAAAGTACTGTGAAATATATGATATGAAAAATCACAATACTGCTGAGTGCTATTTCAACAAGTACTGTCACATATGTGACATGAGAAATCATTCCACAGGAGATTGTTATTTTAACAAATACTGTACTTATTGTGATGAGAAGACTCATAATACTGCAAATTGTTATTTTAAAAAGAGATCACATACTAGAGGATTTGCAAATTCAAACATGAGCAAAGGTTATGTTAATCCTCAATATATGAGAAATGAAACTGATGGATTTCAAAAATTAACTAATCAACCTTCTTTAGGTTTGAGATCTTTTCAAAAAAACAATTATGTGAGATCTAAACAAAATGTGCAAGAACAATTCATACCAAGATCTGTAAGAATGACAAATAAAAAAGTTAGTCATCAATACATGTCAAAAATTGATCAATCAGATGGTATGAATGTTCTCAAAAATAACTCAAACAATTTTCAAAATAATTTTCAAAACAATTTCCAAAACAAGATTGGTAAATTCATCAAGAATAAACCTGATTTGAATAATCTTAATTACAAACAATTTACCATTGTTGATAAATTTGGAAAACCCAAGACCATCTCGGCTTGGGTGGATATCTCAACTTAATTTTCTTGTTGTGCAGGTACGCCCAAGAAGACCACTTAATACATGGTATGTGGATAGTGGGTGTAGCCAGCATATGATAGGCAATCCTGCCTTGTTACAAGATTTTAAGTTAAAGGATGGAACACACGTCGCCTTTGGTGGTGATGCTGGAGGAAAAATAACAAGAGAAGGAACAGTATCAAATGGGATAATAAGCTTTGACAAAGTCAACTTTTGTTCACAGTTGAACTTTAATCTTTTAAGTGTATCACAAATATGTCATAAATCATACTCTGTTCTATTTGATGATTCATTCTGTTATGTTTTAAAGCCAGGTTTTCAGATAAGCAAAGATTGGGTAATTATTACAGCTGAAAGGGATAGAGATGTATACAAGCTGGGTATGTCTCAAGTTGATCCTTCAACTAAAACAACATGCCTAATTGCTAAAGCATCAAATGATGAAAGCCAGCTTTGGCATAGACGTCTCGGACATTCAAATTTCAAGAATATGAACAAGCTTGTATCAGGAAATCATGTCACTGGACTTCCATCTAAGAAGTTTGCAACGACTGATCACTGCTCAGCATGTTTGAAGGGAAAGCAACACAGAGCGTCTTATAAGACCAAGCTCATAAACTCAACTTCCAAACCTCTTCAAATGTTACATATGGACCTTTTTGGACCAACAAATGTCAAGAGTATTGGTCGAAAATCATATTGTTTAGTTATCATTGATGACTATACAAGATTTTCATGGGTTTTCTTTTTGTATGCTAAATCTGAAACGACTGATTTACTGAAAGAATTTATCATTAAAGTTGAAAATCAATTAGAAAATAAAGTGAAAATAATAAGAAGTGATAATGGAACGGAATTCATAAATGCTAACATTGAAATGTTTTGTGCACAGAAAGGGATAGCTCATCAGTTCAGTGCTCCCAGAACTCCTCAACAAAATGGAGTTGCTGAAAGGAAGAATAGAACACTGATTGAAGCTGCTCGTTCTATGTTAGCTGATGCAAAAATTCCTATCACTTTTTGGGACGAAGCTATATCAACTGCGTGTTTTGTTCAGAACAGAATCTTAATTGTGAAAGATAAAACGAAAACTCCATATGAGTTAATGTTTGGCAGGAAACCGAACATAAACTTTCTAAAATCATTTGGTTGTCCTGTTATGATTCTTAATTCAAATGATTAGTTAGGAAAATTTGAATCAAAAACTGATAATGGATTTTTCGTTGGATATTCATCTGTTTCAAAAGCCTATCGAGTGTATAACTCTAGGACAAATATAATCCTTGAAACATTCAACGTTAAATTTCTGGAAAATTCTTTTCCATCAGTTTCAAATGGTCCTGCCTGGTTATTTGATTTAGAATCATTATCAAACTCTCTTCAATCTAACTTGTTTAATCAATCAAATTGTCTTGATTCTACAGGTAAGAAGAACTCTAGAGGAGATCTTGGATCTTTCAGTGAAGATTCAGATTCTACGACCCAGATGATTCTAGCTCAGACTACCCATTTTTATCATTTGTCAAGGACTCAACAATACGATTCAATGACAATAATCATGCTAATACAGCTTCAGATCATTCAGTCTCTTTTAATCAGGAAGACTCACAACCAATTCCTAATGATGTTAATGTGTTTGTGGAACCTGAGTCTGGAACATCATCCATCTCTGGTGATGCCGTTAATATTGGTAACTTTGATTACTTTATTAACTCACCGACTCAAGCTCCAAACTTCAATCCACATTCTTCTAATTTGTTACATCAGCTTTCCAACTTAAACCAAACAAATCTGGATGTTAATGTTCATGTGATGAGATTCCAACATCTCGTATTCACAAGAATCATCCAATTTCTCAGATTATTGGTCCATTGAATGAGAGAACAACAAGGAGTAAATCAGAACAAGCAAAATTGTGCTTATACTCTTGTTTTCTTTCTCAATTTGTTCCTAAAAATGTTACCGAAGCATTAAAGGACAATGGTTGGATAGAAGCTGATGGGTCTGCGGATAGTATAAATATTTGATAAAGATTTATTGCACAGATTCAGTTTTAATTGGTTGTTACTAATACTAAACCACACATACAAAAGGCAGTGTACCTGTCGTGTGGTAATATAGTGTTGGTAAGAACCGAGTATCAATCCGTGGACACACCTAGCCTACTCAACAAACTTGATGTTTGACTATCAGATTTGGTTTTTGTTAAAGAAAGTGATATTTTGTTTTGGAAAGATTTTTAGGGTTTAAAAGTAAACAATAATAAAAAGAAAGTAAAATAAGAATTGAAGCGTTTGGTTTTAAAATCAGGGAATAAAAGTTATCATCCTAATTAGAATCCGCTTATGCAATTGTGATGAATTGGTGGTGTGATGTGATTATGTTAATGTTTATAAAGATGAGCCGGCGCGATTTCTCGACTATCCTGCTGCCATAGTGACTTGATCCTGTCAGGCTGATTTTACTGCTCAGATCAAAGCCCTAGTAATGTAGGTAAATCTCTTGTGTCCTATTTGACATACGATTACTGAAAACATAATTTAATGTTAAAAAGAGAGTTGATCAGGTTCCTTCCTAACATACCATTAATTTTAGAAAACCATAACAATTACTGAAGTTTCCGAACAAATAAAAGGGAACCCGCAAATGATTAGAAAGTTAAGGTGATATGATTTCTAATAACCATTTCTAGTTCATTAGCCATGGATTTATTATGAAGACCGGTTTCGCGAATGAAAGTTAATCATACGGTTTTCAACCTTGTATGACAATCACAATCACAAACCATAATGTTATAACTTCCCGTTCAAATGTAGATGCTACCCATCAATAGTTTTCCCAAGACCACCATAACATTAACATAATACTTATCACACCATTAGTTTATTACAAATTACATAAGTTTCATCCTATTAGGATGATAAATAGAGTTTAGCTCATGATGAGCTTTAACATAACAACGGATAACAAAGAAGATAGATAAGTGATCATCGGTGAAATGGAACAATCAAACCGATAATCCACAATGGATGACGTTTAGGTGATCCCAAGCTTCTTCCAAGTGTTGTTTGCACCTCCTGAGCCTCCGAATGATCTTGAAGTCTTGATTCCCGAGAGAATTTAGCAGAGTAACTCTCCCACCAAAGCTTGCCAAAAATGGTGAGCTTAGGCTTCTATTTATAGGCTTTCCGGAGTGTTTATGCACGGCCCCATGCCTTAAAGGCACGGTCCCGTGTTAGTACAATGCTTACGAAAGTTGGTCGGCTCGTACGTGCAAGTTGTGTAGGGCACGGCCCCGTGCTAAATGGGGCACGGCCCCGTGTTGGTGGTGGGGCACGGCCCCGTGCCTTATGGGGCACGGCCCCGTGTCTACTTTTAGGGGACAGTACTTTTTGTCCTGTCAAATGTCCAAGCACGGGGGTGTGTTTCTGGCAAGGCATGGGGGCGTGCTTAATGAGGCACGGCCCCATGCTTGGAGTCCAAAGCTCGGATTGCTTCAATTTCTTGTTAAATATGCTCCTTTTGTCCATCTTGCCCTTTTAAACGCCTGAAAACACAATTTAACACTTTTAAGTACATTTTCATCATTTTAAAAAAGATATTAAGGAATAATTGATGTGCTTTTGATAGGATTTTTATGTATAATTTGGAGCACATCAAACATCCCCACACTTGAACTTTGTTTGTCCTCAAGCAAAAATCACTTAAAATGACAATTCCACCAAAAACCAAATAAATCAAATTATAAACATGTCTTTCGAGAAGTATGCAAGTAAATACTATTTTCATCCAAATATAAATATTCTAAGCACATGTAAAATGATATCCTAGCAAGCAATAGGTTGGTTAGTAAAGATTATTATCATGTAAAAATCCACACTTCTCACAAGATGCACTCACACTCGGCTAAATATATGGAGTCATACTCAAGATTAAGTATGACTAATACACTCAATTGCCTAGTATGAATACGTGTGAAATCATATGCTTGTCAAGGGATCAAATCTCCACCTACTTAGATATTTATTTGCATAAATCATTGGGTCTTTGATGGGTTGTAACTTGGCTCGGGCTCGGGTATGGAATATTTGGAAAGAGTGGCTAATTGCTAAAGACGACGGTCTTGGCTTATTTTTCTAACATAAACTACAAGGAAAGCAATAAAGGTTCCCTATACAATACTTCAAGCTAGAAGGGATATGCTAGCTTGAGGACTCGTTTAAGGTCAGATTGTCAAGACCGTATTTTGCTTTCAAGAATCGCACTTCATCTTTTACCCGAAGATACACAAAACTTTCCTTTCTCAAGGATCGTTCGGCTTGAAGCCTAATAGCATCCAATCGGATTAATTCTGTGTATTCGTATTGAGATTCGGTTTGATTGTTTTTGCATTTTCCATTATGGGACCAATTTCCACAATTCGGGCATTTTTCATATCTTTTCGTCCGTCTCTTTATTGCACTTTTTGAAATCCCACAAAATGGCGGAACTTGTTCCTTTTTTCGCCATTTCTTTCTTGCGTCAAACGTGAGATTGAAAATTTGTTCGCGGATTTCCGGGGGAAGTCCCGGTTTTGCGTGATGAAGGCAACAAAGCAAATTGAAATCAAAAGAATGCATCCAGTTCTTTAAGGTCTGCCGGTAAAAGACCAAATACATTTTTTTATAAGCCAAAAATGTGTCTTTAACGAAAACGGGTTTTGTTGAAGGCTTTTTGGTTAAGTGACTTGGTGACTCGGGTGATCGAGAGATAAAAACGTTTAAGCTCAACGGGGCTAACTAGGGTTGACGTTCGGGTAAGGAAAATTAAAGACAATGGTTGGGGCTTGAATGGTTAAGGTTTCCTAGTGCCTAACTCATTTTTATGCAACAAATACTAATTAAGGTCTTGAAATGTATACCCAAAGCAAGTTCTAATCACACGTATCATATGGCACCCTCAATTAAATCCAGAATGAAAGTAGAATTGCAACTTGCAAAAGCTTGTTTAAGGCTCAAAAATAAACTCACATACGGATGGAATTGAGTAAAAGTGTTTCATTTTACATGATTAAATATTTTACTAGATTATTGCCTTTAAGGATATCACAAAAAGCATTTTCAATTTTTATTTGGACGTCATGGATTTACTTCTCTATTTCCCGAAAACGTATATTTATAATTTGGTTTATCAAAACTTATATTAAGTTTTTGGTTTCTTGTCACAAAAATTATTTGGTAAGTGATCTTTTCTTGAAAATTTTAATTTGGACCTTTTTAGCAAAGTCAAATGCATTACTCCCATCCCCACACTTAAAATTCACATTGTCCTCAATGTGATTAAAATATTCATGATCGAGAAAGGGTAACGAAATAACTCCCCTAAAAATGATGAATTTTCGCTTGTGTTTGGTTGCCCGCGCGTTGTTAGAATCTTCGGTATCACCTGAAATGTCACCAATTTATTGAAAGCATTAAAATCCTAAGCACACAAAATAAAAATAAAACGACATAAATTAAAAGATAGATTGGCACAAAACAATTGTGCCGGGGCCCCGAAAATGATACGGTTTTCAAGGGCTTTGTGGTGGATATCCCCCCACTCGTGGTACATTCGGTTTCTGATATACGTGACATCTCTGCTCAAGTCATCAACTCGGGAATTCAAATTTTCGACTCGGTTGAAGGCTTGTTGGGCATATTCAAATGATCGCCTTGCATGGGTTTTGGTGGTTTGGATTGACTCATAAAGGTCTAGCATGGTTGGAAATTCCCTCGTACGTGAACTTGAAGATCCAGCTCCAGCTCCTTCCGGCTGTATTGGCTGTCGAGATCCATGATAATTTCTTCGGGATCCGCTGGATCCCAGATTTGTCCTTTCTTATCCATGAATCTTGGCTGCCTATTTGGTAAACTTGTCACCATGTACATACTTCGGTTCCCTCAGTGTTATAACCATAGCTTTCATATAAGTTCAAAATCCAGCTTCCTCCAAACATGGGTGTTAAAGCACCTGCAATCGCGTTCCTGGCAAAAAGGTTACAAAACAAATACCCAATATTACATGGCAACTGATTAACCATACAATATAAAATAAACAAGTCCCTCAAATTAAAAACTCCCTCGCTTTGACCACGAGCTGTTATGGAATGGCTGAGTAACCGATGAATGTATCGTAGTAGCGGGTCTCGTATCTGACTGCTTTTTGTTTTGATCGAGTTGAACCCTCCGGTTCCAATCCGCTCCCAAAATACTTTCCTTATTGCACCACTTTCCGCGTCTCTACTTTCCTCGTCCGGGAAGGTATGATACGCCGGCATTCCAGATATAGCCTCCTCCTCCATTTTTTGTTCTGTGTATATTCCAAGATATACACCGAACAAGGCAATGGATGTCTTATGCCAATTCCCAGCTAGTCTGAATGAAACTGCATTTTCATCCCAAGGATCAGAGTCTTTCATGCTAAATTTAAAAGTTGCTAAAAATTCAAGATTTAGTTCATAAACGGAAGGTCTATTTTGTGAAAATAAACGTTTCCACTGGACACTTAATAAATTATTATATCTTTCTAGCTGTCCGACTGCCGCCAGTGTTTCTTCATCTGCTTGTAAGTGGGATCTTTCGACCCTTTGTAGCAATCTTTGAAGTCTATCATGACACCATCTCTCGCGGTTCCCTTCAAAATGTAAGTAGGGATGCTCCATGATCCTGAAATTTAAAAATAAATTAATCTATACAAAACAAATTTCTTAAGCAGTCTCATGATGTTAGTGAAAATCATATGTTTTTCAAGACATAACATTATAATGATTCAATTCATGTTCAAAAATAGTTAAGAATTTATCATCCAAGAAAAAAAAATTTGAACATGGGGTTGCGCTTTATACAACGTGGGGGTGCGGTTAACATGTTTGGGCATGAAATTTTGACTCGAGCAATCGTGGTTTTGTTTGTAAATCATTGATTAAGCATGGGTTTAACATTTTCTTGCTTCAAAAATCAAAGATTATACGTTGAATATTTTAATCATTTGTTAATAATTCAAGATACTCAAAATATGTATTGTTTTACATCACTTGAGAATTCTTGTAACTTGAACATGATTAACAAAGGTTTCACCACAAGTTATGAAGATAGTCTTGTTAATAATAAAAGAAAACAACTAACTAACCAACTAAACATACTAATATCTAACAAAACACACTAATTAACACTAATCTACTACAAGAATAAACATGAACAAGTAGGTTAAAAACATTCATCATTCCATAACACGTTTAAGAACAAGTGTTTACACATAATTGCTAGGATTTCGGTTGTTTAGAGACCTAATCACCTAACTACATGTAAATGACTTTCATAATCAAAGGAATTAGTATGCTAACCTCTTGGCCAAATACTCTTGCAAGAACACTTGAACAAATGAAAGAAAAATGGAAAAGAAGAGAGAATTGAAAGTGGATACGACTTTGCAGGCACATTAGCTCGGTTTTTATCATGCCACATTGATTGGAAAAGGACAAAAGGCTGAAAGTTGGCTGGTGGTGTCAATTTTTGTCGAACACGGGGGCGTGTCCCTTTGAACACGGGGCTGTGTTCATGCACAAAGTTCGGTTTCAGTCTTTTGTTGTTCCGTTTTTCAGTTTCGCGCGTTGTGTAATTTTCCCGGTTAAGTTTAATCACTTCCAAATCATCAGAAAAGATACGAAAATAGTCCTATAGTTAAATAACACAAGCCAAATTGAAAATTACATTCCCTTGAATCCTACAGTTACACGATACGTTAAAAGCCGAGAATCTGAAACAGCAAAACCAGACCCTTTAACGCGCAACAGCGCACTTAACACATCACGGCATGTTTCTAAAAGAAACCCCCACACATTTCGTGTGGAAGGTTTGGCATGGGATAGTGAGAAGTGCGGTTGCTCAATTCCGCGAGCTGCGGGTTAATGGAAATAAGTTCCTCGCTCATTTGCTGAACTTTTTGGATTAGTTCAGCCAAGCGTTGGGAAGCAACGAGGTTCATTTCTATCAATTGCTTGATCAGTTCATGCATTTTGAAGAAATACTCTTGAGTCGTCGGCTCTCGCGTTTCGGAACGCGGTTTCTTCGTTGGATTCCAGTTTGAGCTTCCGTGACTTGATTCTTTCATTTTTTTTCGTTTTTGAGCAGGAATGAGTGTGATGAAAGAATGGAACAAGTGTGGTATTTATACACAGGTCGGGAAGAGTGAACACGGGGGCGTGCTTAGCTAGGCACGGCCCCGTGCTTGTCAGAAGTCGTCTTAAATTCGACCTGCAACGTTCCTGAGTCGTCAGCGGAGATCGTGGAAAAATTTTGTCAGAGGCACGGGGGCGTGCTTGATGAGGCACGGCCCCGTGTTTGTGCTTGTGAAGTCCTAAAAATTTTCTAAAAAGTGAGAGAAAAAAATGTATGTACAGGTGCCGCGTTTAAGTTTCGGGTCTTCGGCACGACCCTTCCCCACACTTAGTTTTCGTTGGGGTGGAGGTTTAATTCCTCCGAAGAAATCTTGGTTGGTCCATCGTTATACGGTTTCAAACGATGACCATTTACTTTGAAACTTAAACCTGCGTGGTTGTAAATTTCAATTGCACCATTCATAAAAACGTTTTTGATCGTATAAGGTCCATACCAACGTGATTTCAGTTTTCCGGGAAATAAACGTAAACGAGAGTTATACAGTAAGACACGTTCTCCCACATGAAATTGTTTTGTGCTCTTTAATCGAGCGTCGTGGAATTTCCTTGTCTTTTCTTTATAAACCCTAGCGTTTTCGTACGCTTGTTCCCTCAGTTCCTCCAATTCGTGAATTTGTAGGAATCGATTCTTTCCTGCAAGGTCTTGGTCCAGGTTTGCTGCTTTAAGTGCCCAAAAGGCCTTATGCTCTAGTTCTACAGGTAGATGACATGACTTCCCATAAACTAGTTTAAACGGTGTTATGCCGATGGGAGTCTTATAGGCTATTCGAAAAGCCCATAATGCATCATCTAACTTGATAGACCAGTCCTTGTGATTTTGACCTACAGTTTTCTCAAAGATTCGTTTGATACCTCGGTTAGTGACTTCGGCTTGTCCATTCGCTTGTGGATGGTAAGCAGTTGTAAAGCGATGGTGAACTCCATAACGTGCCATTGCTCTTTCAAGCTGATTGTTACAGAAATGAGTTCCTCGGTCACTAATCAGAGCTTTGGGGGTACCAAAACGAGAAAATAGTTTGTTAAGGAATTTGACAACGTTCCTGGCATCATTGGTAGGCAGGGCTTGAGCTTCAGCCCATTTTGAAACATAATCAACTGCAACCAAGATGTAATGATTGCCAAATGACACCGGGAATGGCCCCATGAAATCAATACCCCATATATCAAATATCTCGCATACTTGAACTGGTTTCTGAGGCAGCTCATCCCGTGTTGAGATATTGGTTGCTCTTTGACATGCATCACAGGTGCGTACCATGTTATGAGCATCTTTGAAGATCGTGGCCCAGTAAAATCCAGAGTCTAATACTTTCTTGGCTGTTAAGGTTGCTCCATGGTGTCCTCCTGTGGGTCCTTCATGACAGTGCCTTAGAATTTGTTATGCTTCACTTCCATGTACGCATCTTCGAATGAGTTGGTCTGCACCGATTCTGAACAGATACGGATCCTCCCAATAGTAATGTTTGATATCAGTAAAGAACTTCTTCTTTTGCTGATAAGTCATTCCTTTGAGAAGGATTCCTCTTGCTAAGTAATTCGCAAAATCGGCGAACCAAGGGTGTTCATCGATTGAGGATTGAATGTGCATAAGGAATTCATGAGGAAAATTGTCGTTTATTTTGGTTTCCTCAGTTTGTGAAGGACTTGAGTCCTCAAGACGCTAGATATGATCAGCCGCTAGATTTTCCGCTCCTTTCTTATCACGAATTTCGATATCAAATTCTTGAAGCAGAAGAATCCAACGAATCAATCTCGGCTTTGCATCTTGTTTGTTGAACAAATAATGAAGGGCTGCTTGATCGGTGTAAACAATTGTCTTTGAAAGGATGAGATACGAGCGGAATTTATCGAACACGAAAACTACCGCAAGAAGTTCTTTTTCGGTGGTAATGTAGTTTTCTTGTGCGTCGTTTAGGGTTTTGCTCGCATAATGAATTGGGTGAAATTTCTTGTCTTTCCTTTGTCCTAATACAGCTCCCACCGCGAAATCGCTTGCATCACACATGACCTCAAATGGTAGTGTCCAATCAGGGGAAACCATGATTGGAGCAGTTACCAATCTCTCCTTAAGCAATTTGAATGCACTAATGCATTCATCAGAAAATACGAATTGCGCGTCTTTCTCCAGGAGTTGAGTCATTGGTCGAGCGATTTTTGAGAAATCTTTAATGAAACGACGATAGAATCCTGCATGTCATAGGAAACTTCTGATGTCTTTCACGGTTGTGGGATGCGGAAGTTTAGAAATAGTATCGACTTTGGCTTGATCGACTTCAAGACCCGCTCGAGAGATCTTGTGTCCTAATACTATTCCTTCCGTAACCATGAAGTGGCACTTTTCACAATTTAAAACAAGGTTGGAGTCTTCACATCTAACCAGCATCTTTTCCAAGTTTTCAAGACATTGCTCAAATGAGTTTCCAAAGATGGAGAAATCATCCATGAAAATTCCATTGAGTGTTCAATCATGTCATGAAAAATTGCTACCATGCATCTTTGAAATGTAGAAGGAGCATTACACAAGCCAAAGGGCATTCGCCGATAAGCAAATGTGCCATATGGACAGGTGAATGTTGTCTTTTCTTGATCTTCGGGAGCAATAGGAATTTGAAAATAACCTGAGAAACCATCCAGAAAACAATAGAACATTTTTCCAGACAATCTCTCAAGCATTTGATCGATGAAAGGAAGAGGGAAGTGATCTTTCCTTGTGGCGTCATTGAGTTTGCGATAGTCTATGCAAACTCTCCATCCTGTAACCGTACGAGTGGGAATAAGCTCATTCTTCTTGTTAGTTACAACAGTCATTCCTCCTTTCTTTGGAACAACTTGGACGGGGCTGACCCAAGGCGAATCAGAAATAGGGTAAATCAAACCGGCATCTAGCAGTTTGATTACTTCTTTCTTCACCACCTCTTGCATGCTCGGGTTTAAACGTCTTTGAGGTTGAATGACGGATTTGAAGTTCTCCTCCATTAATATTTTATGAGTGCAAAAGGATGGATTGATTCCCTTGATGTCCATGATTTTCCATGCAATTGCTCTTTTGTGTGCCTTAAGCACATTGAGCAACTTGTTCTTCTCATCAATTGATAAGGCGGATGAGATTATGACAGGAAGTTGAGATGTGTTTTCAAGAAAAGCGTATTCGAGATGAGATGGAAGTTCTTTGAGCTCTAAGACTGGAGGGTCTTCGATAGAAGGTTTGGCTTTTGGTTCTAAGTCTTGCTCAATGATCTCAAATGCTTCTTGATGAAATGATGTTTCGTCAACTTCAAGTTCTGGAATGATTTGGTTTTCACAGATGGGTTCGGTGATTATGACTTCTATTAATTGAGTATTGCAAGCTTCATTTTGAAGGGCTTCCTTCAAATGACGGCTTATGATCGAATCACTAGCATCAACGTAATAGAGTGAGTCATCATGATGCTGAGGGTGTTTCATGGATTGGCCTATATCGAAAGTTACTTCCTCCTCGTCTACTCTAAGCGTGAGTTTGCCTGTACAAACATCAATGAGGGCTCGAGTAGTCGCTAAGAAAGGTCGACCTAGGATAAGAGGAACATTTTTGTCCTCATCCATGTCTAGGATCACAAAATCAACGGGAAATACGAATTTGTCAATTTTAACTAAGAGATTTTCAACGATGCCCCTCGGATATTTGACAGAACGGTTAGCTAACTGGATGCTCATACGGGTAGGTCTAGGCTCACCTAAGTTTAATTTTTCAAAAACCGCATAAGGCATAAGGTTAATGCTAGCACCTAAATCAGCTAACGCATTACTGACAGAAAGATTTCCTATTAAGCAAGGTATGGTGAAACTTCCTGGATCAGTCATCTTTTGAGGTAGTTTGTTTTGAAGAACTGCAGAGCATTCCTCATTCAAAACTACGTGTGATAACTCTTCCAGCTTTTGGCATTTGTGCTAAGGCTTCCACCAAAGGCAGATTGATGTGCAGTTGCTTGAACAACCCAAGGAATTTGCCATATTGTGCCTCCATACTTTGTTGTCTCAAACGACCTGGATATGGAGGTGGTGGAACATAAGGTGGTGGTGGAACATATTTCTTTGCTGGTTCTTCAATAACAACGGGTTGCTTTTGCTTATCACTCGTATTACTTGGAGCTTCAGTTTCTACTTCTTCAAGGATGGGTTGTAATGTGGGTGCATCACCTTGAGTGGTTTTGCCACTCCTGGTGGTGATGGCTTTGACTTGGGCATTAGGATTTGTCACAGTGTTGCTGGGCAAAGCTCCTTGAGGTCTTTCAGAGAGTTGTTGTGCTATTTTACCTACTTGGTGCTCTATGGTCTGTAATGATGCTTTGTTGCTTTTGATGTCAGCTTCGTTTCTTTGGAACCACTCCTCATTTCTTCGATCGGATTTCTGGATGTACTCATCTGTGGCTTGTGTGGTTAACAACAATTGCTGCAATAAGTCTTCCATTGATGATGCTCCACGATCTTGGTTACTACTGCTTGGACCTTGGTATGGTGGTTTTTGTTGTTGGTAAGGTGGCCTTCGGTTGAATCCAGATGATTGTTGGTTACTGCCAGCATCTCTGTAATTCGAGTTGTTTCTCCAATTTGAATTGTATGAGTTGTTTGGGCCTCCTACGTAGTCAACATCTTCAACCATCATAACGCCTTGTGGGCACTCGTTGGTCTTGTGTGAATTTCCACATGTGTTGCATCGTGTTGGAGTTAGCTCGCTTTGTAATTGTTCGAAATTTTTGGTTAGAGCTTCTAATTGGGCTGCAATTAGGGTTTCAGAGTCTACTTGATGAATAGCTT
Organism: Flaveria ramosissima; assembly: GCA_025215565.1. NCBI lineage: Eukaryota > Viridiplantae > Streptophyta > Magnoliopsida > Asterales > Asteraceae > Flaveria > Flaveria ramosissima. The sequence goes on along the minus strand of CM046036.1, from coordinate 51,344,079 downwards.
TAGAACTGGGTTTGGTTCTTAAAGGATTGTAAGCAAAGCTCTTCTTAGCTGCTCTTTCTAAGGCTTGATATGCTTCTGTTGGCGTGACACTTCCAAAATCTCCTCCCGTACTTTGGTCTACTGCTTGCTTGTGGGCTCCGCTAATCGCATCGTAAAAGGTTTGACACTGTAGCCACAGATCAAGTCCGTGATGTGGGCATCTCCGAAGGAGACCTTTATATCTCTCCCATGCTGCGTGTAGTGATTCATCGTGGTCTTGAAGGACACTTGTGATGCTACTTCTTAATTTGGCAGTACGATCGGGTGGAAAGTATTTCAAAAGGAATTGTTCAGTCATTCCCGCCCATGTGGTGATGGAACCAGGCGGAAGTGAATCAAGCCAATCGATGGCTCGGCCTCGAAGTGAAAAGGGAAAAAGTCTTAGTCGAATGGCGTCGTCTGAACAGTTATTGATTTTGAAGGTCGCACAGATACGAAGGAATCGTGAGATGTGAGCATTAGGGTCTTCGTCTTGTAACCCATGGAACTGAACAGAGTTTTCTACAAGTTGGATAATACTAGACTTAATCTCGAAATTTTTGGCCGCTATTGCTGGTTGGACAACACTAGACTCATAACCATCTATTGATGGTGTGGCATAGTGTGTCATCTTCATTTCCTCGTCTTGGTTAGCCATGTCTTCTTCGGATGGTGTATCTTCCAAAATGTCTTCTTCAATGATTGGTGCTTCTTGTTGTGATCTTTTGCGCAATCTTTGACGGAAAAGTCGTTCGGGTTCCGGAAGAGGCGGAACAAGTTCAGAACTAGACAAGTCGGACATACACTAACTTAAAGAAGCATAAACTAACTAAGGCTTAAAAATGAATCAGGCAAAAATAACTAAACTAACTAAGGCAAACTACCTACAAATAAAAATGAAGTTTAAACAAAAATATATTAACAGGTTATATGCAAGATAGTCAAAAATTTAGTTTGTTTTTCAAACTGTCGTGTGTCCCCGGCAACGGCGCCAAAAACTTGATGGGTCTGCGGATAGTATAAATATTTGATAAAGATTTATTGCACAGATTCAGTTTTAATTGGTTGTTACTAATACTAAACCACACACACAAAAGGCAGTGTACCTGTCGTGTGGTAATATAGTGTTGGTAAGAACCGAGTATCAATCCGTGGACACACCTAGCCTACTCAACAAACTTGATGTTTGACTATCAGATTTGGTTTTTGTTAAAGAAAGTGATCTTTTGTTTTGGAAAGATTTTTAGGGTTTAAAAGTAAACAATAATAAAAAGAAAGTAAAATAAGAATTGAAACGTTTGGTTTTAAAATCAGGGAATAAAAGTTATCATCCTAATTAGAATCCGCTTATGCAATTGTGATGAATTGGTGGTGTGATGTGATTATGTTAATGTTTATAAAGATGAGCCAACGCGATTTCTCGACTATCCTGCTGTCGTAGTGACTTGATCCTGTCAGGCTGATTTTACTGCTCAGATCAAAGCCCTAGTAATGTAGGTAAATCTCTTGTGTCCTATTTGACATACGATTTCTAAAAACATAATTTAATGTTAAAAAGAGAGTTGATCAGGTTCCTTCCTAACATACCATTAATTTTAGAAAATTGTAACAATTACAAAAGTTTCCGAACAAATAAAAGGGAACCCGCAAATGATCAGAAAGTTCAGGTGATATGATTTCTAATAACCATTTCTAGTTCATTAGCCATGGATTTATGATGAAGACCGGTTTCGCGAATGAAAGTTAATCATACGGTTTTCAACCTTGTATGACAATCACAATCACAAACCATAATGTTATAACTTCCCGTTCAAATGTAGATGCTACCCATCAATAGTTTTCCCAAGACCATATTAACATTATAATAATACTTATCACACCATTAGTTTATCACAAATTACATAAGTTTCATCCTATTAGGATGATAAATAGAGTTTAGCTCATGATGAGCTTTAACATAATAACGGATAACAAAGAAGATAGATAAGTGATCATCGGTGAAATGGAACAATCAAACCGATAATCCACAATGGATGACGTTTAGGTGATCCCAAGCTTCTTCCAAGTGTTGTTTGCACCTCCCGAGCCTCTTGATGATCTTGAAGTCTTGATTCCCGAGAGAATTTAGCAGAGTAACTCTCCCACCAAAGCTTGCCAAAAATGGTGAGCTTAGGCTTCTATTTATAGGCTTTCCGGAGTGTTTAAGCACGGCCCCGTGTTAGTACAATGCTTACGAAAGTTGGTCGGCTCGTACGTGCAGGTTGTGTCGGGCACGGCCCCATGCTAAATGGGGCACGGCCCCGTGTTGGTGGTGGGGCACGGCCCCGTGCCTTATGGGGCACGGCCCCGTGTCTACTTTTAGGGGACAGTACTTTTTGTCCTGTTAGATGTCCAAGCACGGGGGTGTGTTAATTTAGCACGGGGGTGTGTTTCTGGCAAGGCATGGGGGCGTGCTTAATGAGGCACGGCCCCATGCTTGGAGTCCAAAGCTCGGATTGCTTCAATTTCTTGTTAAATATGCTCCTTTGTCCATCTTGCCCTTTTAAACACCTGAAAACATAATTTAACACTTTTAAGTACATTTTAAAGAAGATATTAAGGAATAATTGATGTGCTTTTGATAGGCTTTTTATGTATAATTTGGAGCACATCAGAAGCCATGCAAGAAGAATTACTTTAATTTCGCAAACAAGAAGTGTGGTATTTAGTGGATTTACCTGAAGGAGAAAATGCTATAAGCACGAAATGGTTGTTTAGAAATAAGACTGATGATCGTGGTGTAGTAATAAGGAACAAAGCGATACTTGTTGCATAAGGATACACACAGGAAGAAGGGATAGATTATGATGAAGTGTTTGCACCAGTTGCAAGACATGAATCCATTCGAGTTTTCCTGGCTTATGCTTCATTCATGAAATTTAAGGTGTATCAAATGGATGTAAAGGGTGCATTTCTATATGGTCCTATCACTGACGATGTGTTTGTGAAGCAACCTCCAGGCTTTGAGGATGCAGAATTTCCACATCGAGTATATAAGCTGAGTAAAGCTTTATATGGACTTCATCAAGCCTCTAGAATTTGGTATGAGACATTATCACAACACTTAATCCAACATGGATACACAAGAGGGAAAATTGATCCAACTTTATTCATAAAGAAGGATAATGACGATCTCTTATGTGTACAAGTGTACGTTGATGATATCATATTTGGTTCTACCAGTCCAAATTGTGCAATGAATTTGACGAAATCATGAAATCTCGGTCCCAAATGAGTTCTATGGGAGAGATTAATTTTTTCCTTGGACTTCAAGTCAAGCAAACTGACGACGGAATTTTTATCAATCAAGAGAAGTTTATTGACAAGCTCTTGAAGAAATTTAAGTTGCAAGACTGTCAGTCCATACGAAATCCAGCAGATGTTAACACCAAGATTTGTAACATCTCGTATTTTCATTAAATTAAAAGTTAACGTTGTTTATACTTGTAGGGTTTGTTATTGTCAATTTTGAAATCATGTGTTGTTTGTGCTTATTTACAATTGTCATTAAGTTTCTAAGTTAAAAATATAAATATTAAATAATAATAATTATGTTAATATTAATAAAAGTAACAATAATAATAAGTAATAATAATGAATAATAATATTAGTAATAATAAGATTACTTATAATAATATTACTTATAACAATAACTTATAAGAGTTATTAAACTTAATAATGTCTAAAACATAAACTTAATTAAGAATGGGGGGTTGTTTTTGTTATTTTATAAACTTTAAAAACAAGGTTAGTACATAAAATGTTAAAACTACAAACCACGGGGACCAAAGATGTAATTAACCAAAACCCAAACCCCCATCCCCTTTCAACCCCGTTTTTCCGGTGGCTCTCCGGCCGCCCACCGGCCGAGCTCTGGCGAGGCCAAAAGCCTCGATTTTTTCGAATTTCAGCCAAGGAAAAAGATTTCTAACCGTCCACAAAAGGGATTCGAACCGATTGTTGTGTTTCATTGAAGATCTAACATCGGTTACAGGAGCTTCCAAACTCGAGTAACCGCCGGTCTTTAATCATCAACCGTTTTGGCATTTAAACCTAATAATAACCTAATTAAACCAACTTGTTCGATCATATGACAACCTCTAATCGATTACAACGTTCAATTGCACCTGAATCAAGCCCAAACAATCGAATACAATCATCATACTCATCGCGACCTGCACACGAGTCGAACACAACCCTCTGCACGATTGGAAATACAATTGATTGAGGGTTTTCAATCAAACTCTCTTGTGGAAGCTTCCTGTACAACGAATTTGTTTATCAACATCGTTTGAGCAACCACCAAGGTTGTGCGTAGGCCGCGACCTGTTCATCACTCGATCTCGTGCTAACACTTTGAAATCGGGTAATTGATTTCACCTACACACTCGGTTTTTCGTAGGGATTAAAATCCTTAACCTTAATTCGGCTATCTTACACGAATTAATCCTCAATTTTGGGTTCGTTTGATCTAGGGTTCATGTGGAAATTTTGGGATTGTTTGAACTTTGGTATTAAAAGATTAAAAACCCAAACTAAACGCGGCTGAGTGCCTTGGTTTACTGGTTAAGACTTTGCACCTTGAACATGAGGTCCCGGGTTCGAACCCGGGCAACCTCATGTATTTTTTAAGGCTTTTTAGCCAATGAAATAATTATGGGAAAATTTGAATAAATATAAAAATATTTTTTTGTAAACTTTAAATATTTTTAGAGACATCAAATTATTTTCTGTAATTTTTCTAAATTTAATTAACCAATTATTTTTTCAATAAAGCATTTTAACAAAGGTCGTTCTTGGATTATCTCTATTAAAATAGATTTTGAATAATAAAATTTATAAATTATTACTAGTCTGAATATTACCATTAACTTATTATCGTTAAAATCATGATTATTTCAAATGATTATTCAAGTTTATATTTAAACTTCATTAGCTATTATGGATGATTTAATGTTATTTTTTTATAATAATTTACATAAATGGTATATTTCTTTGTTACATTATTTAGAGTACTACAAAGATCTCCAAACTTCACTTGATACTTTAGTTCTCGATAAATCAATAATTCTACCATTAAACTTAAATCTTGTAATATTTATATATTTAGGTGCCTTGTGACGTTTTATCTTGGAACGACGATTATTATTATTCTTATTAATCTCCATTCTTGCACTTATTTTGACATGTGAGTTTTCCATGTGAGTTCTCCATGCCCCCTTTTTACTTTATTTCATACCTTTTGGGGTGAAACATGTTAACCTTATAAACTTACACTTGTAAACATTTTGATACTTGTAAATGCACATGCAATTCATCTTTACCTTTTTGTCATGGTTATTTGTGTTATTGTAAGTCTTATATGAGATACATATTTTGTTTACAATCATTAACTACTGCTAGCCTAGCGACGTCTTAGATCTTTGGGCCTGACAAGCCTATTTGGTGCTAAAGTCGAGGTATTGCCGACTCCTGATGACGTATGCTTGTTCATCATGGGAACCAAATACACTTAGCCGATCTTTTATACTTGTAATCAAGTTGAGGTTTGGTTGTAACGATATGTGTTCTATAACCTTACTAACTTATGACCTATGACATGAATTGCTACTTGTAACTTTATCATATTATGTATGAAAACCTTGGAAACTCACCAACTATTTATAGTTGACCTTTTATTTTTATCATGTTTCAGGTAACCCCCAAGTTTAAAGTGAACTTTTGAAGCTTGCAATAATCTAGGACTTGGACATAGTTAATGAAATAAAAAGACTATGTTTTGTCTTGTTATGTTTGAACTTATTTCATGTTTGAGACTTATGTTTGTAATGCCTTTTGAAACTTATAATTTTAATATTTACATTTAAATATAGCGTTATGTGGTTGTGAACAATCTTAACCCTCACATCTCGATGTTTCCGCCGTCAAGGTTGGGGTGTGACAAGATTGAACCTGATCCAAAAGGAAAATCTATTGACCAAACGTTATACAGATGAATGATTAGTTCTTTGATGTATCTTACTGCATCTAGACCAGACATTACGTATGTTGTTTGTGTTTGTGCCAGGTATGAATCAGACCCGAAAGAATCTCAATTGCTGTCAAAAGAATATTCAGGTATCTCAAAGGTAAACCAGCTTTAGGGCTTTGGTATCCTTACGAGGGTAACTTTGAACTACATGGATATACAAATAGTGATTATGGTGGATGTTGTCAAGATAGAAAATCTACTTCGGGTGGGTGCCAATTTCTTGGTCCCCGATTAGTCTCGCGGCAATGTAAGAAACAAACAAATGTCTCTGTTTCAACTGCAGAAGCTGAGTACATTGCTGAATCAGCAGGATGTTCTCAAATCCTCTGGTTGCAAAATCAACTACTGGATTATGGGTTCAATTTTCTTAAAACACCTATTTACATTGATAACACTGTTGCTATGTTCATTACAGCTAATCATGTTCAACATTCAAAAACAAAACATATCAAAATTCGATATCATTTTCTCAGAGATAACTCTGAAAAAGGATTTATCATATTGATTCAAATTGCAACAGAAAAACAGTTGGCGGATCTACTTACTAAAGCCTTCCTACCAGGACGGTTTGAATATTTAGTGGAGTCAATTGGTCTTATTAATAATATGTAAACTCTCTAAATCAAAAGATCATCATAAGTGTCACACCCTGGGCCCAGCTAGGGTGGGACGTCACAGACTAGCAACAACATATGCAGCGGAAACAAACCATTACAAGAGCTCAAAGGAGAGAATATCACATGGCATTAAATGTTTTAAAAAGGTACCGGGGCTAGAAACAAATCAAGCCCCCAAATGAGTTTTACAACCAATCATAAAAATAAGTTGTACTTGTTCAACACAGATATAAAATTGTTCAAATGGTTCATTAAGGAAAATATGCCAATGCCATGGTCGCGGGGATAAGTCTAGGTCTTCACAACAGCTAGGATCTCTTCATAAATTACCTGAAACATGCTCAAAAAGAAATTTGTGTCAACTAAAAAGTTGGTGAATTCAAGTGCTTAAAGTTTAAAAACAAAAGGACTTAACAAATCCTTCTTTGATAAAAAGGAAATAATCATCGTTTCAACATCGTGGGAAAATCATAATCAACCCTGCACTCAGTCCCGGTTGGCCTCTTCTAAAGTTGTGTTTAACCGGATATTCCCGAAGGAAGAACTGAGCCCCAAACCAGTGAACCATACCTGCCCGGATGGTTCACCATAGTTTCTTAACAAAACTTGTTACATGCCACAAACGACCCCTTAGGATCTCAGTGGGGTACCCTTCCTGGAACGGAAGCCACTGTGTGTGGGGTATTCCCCAAATTAATATATCTATCCATATAAAACAAGCGGTTCACGAAAGAATTAATGATCATGATATAAGTATCAGCAGGTAACCATAAATCCCACATACAATCACCAAGTAAAGCACAAATATTGTTCAAAAATAACAGAGCATGTTACACCCCCAAAACAGTAGTAAAAAGGGGAATCACTAGAACTCACCTTAGGTTTTAAGTCAAAATAACTCTTCGTGTGCCGGGAGTGTCTCAAGTCTAGCACCCTACATGTACATATTAAGTGATAAGCTACTGTTCTAAACTCATTTAATGTGCAACAAGAGTGTCAAGAATTTAGTTATCGGATAAGGCTTTGATTTCGCGAAGGTTTGTATAAAAAGTTTCCTTTTATGGCAGGTCATGGTTTCTTCATGTAATTTGGGATTTTTACATCATTAGGTTTATCCCCTAGGAGTTATTTCAAGTGATTATTAGTTTCATAGGAGTCGGTTATAAAGTTTGGTAAGATTTTACAGTTTAGCCCCTCAAGTTTCAAAAATGACAGTTTCTACCCTCAAGTTTGGTTTCTTGTCCTTTATTATACTTAAGACCAAAAATCAGGTTCTTAGAGTAAAAATTGAATTATTATAGAGTAAGTGTTCCAAAATTTCAGTTTACGGGTCCTGTTTAAAAACTATGCGTTTAACGCTCCCGGTTGCGGTAAAACCGGAGAGTTTTAACGGTTAATTTAGGGTTTTCATAAATTTGAGTCTTGGACCAGTAGGTATCATCAAAAAAATATTTTTATAATTTTTAAGTCCTTAGGTTGTGAAATTTTGCCTCTAATAGTTGAAAGTCTCGTTTTTACGTTTGACCCGTTAAAACGTGTTTTTGACCGTATTTGACCATTTAAAGCTTGTTTGACCAATTTTTCAAATCCTTTAGGTCCTTTATTATTTAACTCTCTGAAATTACATGATTTTTATAAATTTTAGCTTTAAACTCCTTTTTCTTGGATTTTTCTCAAAAACGATGCCCGGTTGGTACCCGTTTTTAGTTAAAACGCCATTTAATTGTTCTCTTGACCATTTAAATTACCCATTGACTCCAGAATACTTTATTAACCATTATTAAGCCTGGAATACTTTTCAATAGGGTTAAAACCATGTTTTACTATTTTTAAGGTTGTTTTACCATGTTTCGGGTCCCGAAATTAACCAAAATAAGTCTAATCTTAACATGTCCTTAGTTTCCAGAGATTAACCACTTGTCACACACTTAATTTTCATCAATACTTTCTGAAACTTTATCCAAACTCACGGCTAGGTTACCCATCACAACAATGAACCATCAACTTAGTGATTTAGCCATAACCGACCATAACACATGTGTAAATCATTGCAAGCTTGTATTCAAACATTACCAAAGCCTCATTTAACTTTAATATCATATTATTAGTGTGTTACAAAGTCGTTCATGAGCAGGTTGTAAACCTTGGTTAAGAGGGTTTTCAAACAAGTGCTTAGCTTGCAATAATTCTTGTAAAAAGAAGGTTTTTAAGGTGTAACTTGAGCTAAAACCACATATCCACGGTGTATATTCTTTTGTAACATTCAAAACAGGTTATTAAGAGTTCATTAAACTTTTAACAAGCAGGTTATAAGTTTTGCTTTCAAGGGTTACAAGATCTACAAGTTAGATGGTGCAAAAAGTCCAAAAATAGGGTTTTCATGGTGGAAATCGGTTTCCACCTTAAGAATGACAAGTATAACGAGTGAGATACCTCTTGTGAAGTTGAAAGCTCCTCAAGAACAAGGTAATGGTCTCGGGTTTCTGCTACAACAAAGAGAGGAGGTGTTTTTAAAAGAGAAGTGAAAGAAACACATGAAAAGACCATTTTCGGGTGACATGAAGCTTACACTTGGTGTTGTTCACGTTTTGGAGAGTGTAGATGGTCTTGGATAGCTCGAAACTCCTTGGACAAGGCTGAAGAATCTTCTAACAAAGCTGGAAAAGTCGAACAAGATGTAGAGGTGTGTCCAAACATGCGAATATGGCCACCTCCTTGTGATTTTCGGCCGACCGAGAGTGGGAATGCCTTGTTCTTCGATGAACAAGGCTGGAAATCTTTGAGAGAATAGTTTGTGTGTGTTTCGGAGTGTGAAGCCATCTGAAGAAGGTTTGAAAGAATGAGAGAGAGAGAGAGAGGTGTAGAGATAAGTCTTTGCATGAAGTTTGAATGGTGAGGGTGTGGGTGGTGTAGAGGAGAGGTGAGTGGAGGGAGAGGGGGCGGCCGATCTTGGCATCTAGTGTGGGTGTTTTTGATTTAAATTTTAATGGTAAATGATTATTAGGTAGTGTAGTTTTGTAGTATTGGGTAGAATATATTATTTGGTGGATGATGTAAATTGTAGTATCTTGTGCATGTCCATGCATGCATGAACCGAAAATTTAATAGTGTGAATATATGCTCATATTTTAATTGTTTCTCTTGAGATTAAATTTTGTAAGGGTGACTAGTTAACATTCCCGGGATACTAATTTTTAAAAAGGTAAAACCTAAACTAACTAAAAGTCAATAGAATCATATGAAATCATAAATTGGATCAAATAGCAAGAAATGTTTCTAATTTCATGATAGGGTTGGATTGTTTCTATTATTAGTACTTATAAGACGGATAATGATGCAAGTAAATTAGGGTTAGAATAACAACCTAGAGGCCGGTTGTCACATTCTTCCACCGTTTAGGAAATTTCGTCCCGAAATTTTAGCTTCGATTAGAGTCTGAACGGGTGGGTTTGAAGAGGTGTGGATAATTCTTCCTCATCTCATCTTCACGCTCCCAAGTAAATTCAGGTCCTTGCTTGGAGTTCCATCTAACCTTGACCTTGGGTATGAAGCTCCGCCTGAGTTGCTTGACCAAGCGGTCCGTGATCTCCACGGGTTCTTCCACGAAATTCAGCTTGTCATTGATTCTTGCTTCTTTCAATGGTAGCTCTAGGGTTTTGTCTACCATACTCTTCTTCAAGTTCGACAGACGAAAGGTGTCGTGTATGTGGCTCAAGCTCTGGGGTAGTTTTAATTTGTAAGGCACTAGGCCAATTCTTGCTAGTATTTCGAATGGTCCAATGTATCTCGGGCTTAACTTTCCTCTCTTTCCGAACCTTACGGTTCCCTTCCATGGTGCTACCTTCAGCATTACTCTGTCGCCCACTAGAAACTCTAAAGGTTTCCGTCTCCTATCAGCGTACTTCTTCTGCCGGTCTCTGGCTGCTTTTAGTCGCTCCTTTATTTTAAAGATCTTGTCAGTGGTCTCCAACACGATGTCGGGTCCCATCACTTGGCTATCACCGATCTCATTCCAGCTCAATGTTGATCGGCATTTCCTGCCATATAGAGCCTCATACGGAGCGGCTTTAATACTCGCGTGGTAACTATTATTATAGGCGAATTCCACCAAAGGGAGATGGTTGTCCTAGTTTCCGCCAAAGTCAATCACGCAAGCTCTTAACATATCTTCCAACGTTTGAATAGTCCTTTCGCTCTGACCGTCGGTTTGAGGGTGGTATGCGGTGCTTAGATCCAAACGGGTTCCTAAAGCCTGCTGGAATGATTTCCAGAAACGAGAAGTGAAACGGCTATCACGGTCAGAGATGATCGACAAAGGCACTCCATGTCTCGTTACTATCTCGTCGACATATTATTGGGCCAATTTCGTCATGTCGTAGTCTTCTCTTATTGGCAAAAAGTGAGCTGACTTCGTTAGCCTATCTACTATCACCCAAATAGCATCGTGGCCTCTAAACGTTCTGGGTAACTTTGTAACAAAATCCATCGTGACATTATCCCATTTCCATTCAGGGATTTCGGGTTGTTGTAACGTTCCTGATGGTTTTTGATTTTCAGCTTTTACCATGGCACAGGTTAGACATTTCCCAACATAAATAGCGATTGATTTCTTGATTCCAGGCCACCAGAAAAGCGCCTTTAGATCCTGGTACATCTTATCACTTCCAGGGTGAACCGAATACCTAGACTTATGTGCTTCGTCGAGGATTACTTCTCGAATTCCTCCGTGCTTCGGCACCCAAGTTCTCCCTTCGTACCTGTATGTACCATCGTCCCCTATCTCAAATCGCTTTTCCATTCTGGTTAACCCTTCTTCTTTTAACCTTTCTTCCTTTAATGATTCGTTTTGAGTTTCTTTCAGTTTTGCGATAAGGTTGGTATACACACTCATCCTTAAGGCTCGTACACGAAGAGGCTTTTCTCTCTCCTTTCTGCTCAACGCATCCGCCACAACATTGGCCTTACCGGGATGGTAGCGGATTTTGCACTCGTAATCGTTTAACAGCTCGACCCATCTTCTCTGACGCATGTTGAGCATCTTTTGGTCAAGAATGTGTCGCAAGGTTTTATGGTCAGTGTAGATGATGCACTTCGTGCCATAGAGGTAGTGCCTCCATATTTTGAGAGCAAACACCACAACACCCAATTCCAGATCGTGCGTCGTGTAGTTCTTCTCATGATCATTCAGCAGTCTAGATGCATAAGCAATCACCTTGTTGCGTTGCATCAATACACATCCTAGTCCTTGACGCGAAGCGTCACAATAGACCATGAAGTCGTCTACTCCTTCTGGAAGAGCAAGGATAGGTGCACTGCACAACTTCTCCTTAAGCGTTTCAAACGCCTCGTTCTGCTCTCGCTCCCACACAAAAGTTGTGTTCTTCTTGGTTAGTGCGGTTAAAGGTTGCACTATGCGCGAGAAGTCTTTTATAAATCGTCGGTAGTAACCAGCCAGCCCTAAGAATTGCCTTATCTCCGTGGGAGTTTCAGGAATCTTCCAATTTTTTATGGCCTCAATCTTGTAAGGGTCGACTTGAATCCCATTCTCATTCACCACATGCCATAAGAATTGAATCCTACGCATCCACAATTCACATTTAGAGAACTTGGCATATAGTTGAGTTTAAGTATTAGCCTGAGATGCTTCTCGTGCTCGTCTTTACTACGGGAGTAGATCAGTATGTCGTCGATAAACACGATCACAAACTTGTCGAGGTAAGGGCGGCATACGCAATTCATGAGGTCCATGAATGCTGCTGGAGCATTCGTCAGTCCAAAAGGCATGACTAGATACTCATAGTGTCCATACCTAGTTTGGAAAGCCGTTTTGGGTATGTCCTCTTCTCTTATCTTCAGATGGTGGTATCCTGATCTCAAATCTATTTTGGAGAAATAACTTGCTCCTTGCAGTTGATCAAATAGGTCATCTATCCTCGGAAGAGGGTAACGGTTCTTTATGGTCAGCTTGTTCAATTCTCTGTAATCAATGCACATTCGCAGGGTTCCGTCCTTTTTCAAAAACAGTACCGGGGCACCCCATGGAGAGACGCTCAGACGTATGAATCCCTTGTCCAGTAGTTCTTGAATTTGCGCCATTAGCTCCTTCATCTCAGGTGGGGCGAGTCGGTACGGTGCCTTGGCTACTGGTGCAGCACCAGGCAGCAATTCTATCTGGAATTCGACTTGTCGGTTCGGGGGAAGTCCCGGTAGGTCTTCCGGAAACACTTCTGGGTATGCAGAAACCACGGGAATATCTTCAATCTTCTTCTCCTTTTGGGATTTCATCACATAAACTATAAAAGCTGGGCATCCCTTCATTAAGCTCTTGGAAGCTTTTAAGTGGGATACTATGGGGTATAGGGTGTTACTCCTTTCGCCTTCTACCACTAACACTTCCTTGTCGCTTAACGGTATATTGAGTAGATGCTCATCACATACGATTTCGACTCTATGCTTAGCTAGCCAGTCCATACCAACACCACATCGAATCCTCCTAACTTAATGGGCATCAGGTTTATCCTAAATGTATTTCCCTTTAGATTCAGCGAGCAATCTCTGATGACTTTGTTAGTTTCTAAAATGTTACCGTCAGCTAATTCTACGGTAAACGTATCGGTCAAGGCACACACGTCTAAGTCAATCAAAGGCCTAAAAGTACTAGAGACAAAACTAGCAGTCGCTCCAGTATCGAACAGAACAGTAGCAGGATGATTGTTTACAAGGAACATACCATTAACCACGTCAGGTTCCCTACGAGCTCTAGCTGGGTCCATAACAAATGCTCTTCCCTTTGGCTTGTTGTTCTTGGCATCCTTGTCTCTACCCAGCTTAGGACACTTGTTCCTCATGTGCCCTGGATCTCCGCATTCATTGCATTGTTTTCCTGGTGCGTAAGTGCAGTCTTTGATTATATGGCCTGTTCTCTTGCATCTAAAACAGGGCATCGGGTTACATTCTCCTTGATGGTGTAGTTTGCACTTGTTGCAAAATGGGCTTGTTCCTGAGTACAATCTCCGGGTCTTGCTTACCTGATCATCACGCCTTGCACCTTCAGAACTCTTTCTACCCGACCCGCTACTACTTCCAACCGCTGTTTTTACTTCAAACCACTTTCTTTTCTCACCAACAAACTTCCTCTTCTCATCATCCCTTGCTTGCTCAGTCCATCCAGCCCTAATTAAGTCATCAGTCAAACTGCTGGTAAGGTCAACAGCAGCTTGTAGGGTTGAAGGCTAGGAGGAACGGACCATTCCCCTAACTCTTGGGTGTAGCCCCCAGATGAATCGTGCTACTCCTTTAGCTTCAGGCGTCACTAGATGGGGAACAAGTCGGGATAGGGCTAAGAAACGATTGATATATTCCGTGTAGTTGGGACCTTTCATTTCCAGACTTAGGAATTCTGTCTCCAGCTTCTCGAGTTGATTAATGGGGCAATAGTTGCTGGTCATTAGCTCTCTGAATTCGATCCAGCTCATTCGATTAGCCACATTTCTTCCACGGGTTTGAGTAATTGACTTCCACAATTCAAGAGCTGATCCCTTGAGGCATTGCGATGCGAACCTCACCATATGATCCATCTTTCACTCGCTAATGTCCAAGATAGCTTCCATTTCATCAATCCATCTGTAAGTCTCTATAGTACCCTTGGTGCCGTAGAAGTCCTTAGGCTTACATGCCATGAAGGTCTTATAGGAGCATCCGTTCTTTAACGCCTCGGCTTCCTCGTCGTGGCCCTCGTCATTCGCTGGCCGATCATTACCATTAGCATTATCCCGATCAGCATTTATCTGGGCGATAATGGTCGGGATGGCGTTAGCCAGTTGCTGAGCTACGAGGTTAGCAATTCTCACATCGCTTTCTTTATTAGCATTTTCCCTGGCGGGAGTTCCTGGTGGTGTAGGTTAGTCCGTTTGGCTTCCTCACGGCGGCCCCTAGTGGCTCCTCGCCGTCCAAATCGTGTTCCTCTGTGAGTCGGCATTCTGATAGTATCACAAATAGATTTGTTTAGCATCTCAAAATTTGTTTCGAATAGCTTATGCATCATTACCCTATTACACCATGCCTCGGGAAGAGGGATCATGACGTGCACATATGTATATACAACCCACTAAGAAAATCTTACAAGGTCCAATTCAAAACATGACATAACAGTTAGACAACCAATTAGAAAGGGCACTGACCAATTTCAAGGCAAAACACATCATATTGCAATTCAATACAAATAGTCCAATAAATCTAGCATCCAAACAAACAGTTAATAGATAAATAGAGATAGTAGTATCATCCAGCAAAGTTGAATCAGAGTCAAGCTCTTACAAATTGGAAGGTGCCATCACCCCCATGATAATAATAATAATAATAGTATCGAATACTAATTCAAATAGTTTCCTTCTACTGTCTAAAAACAGATAATCCTGCTGCGTACCCCTACTCTCACATCCACTTTTTCTTTAGCCATCCAAACCATCATGAACTCTTCTTTCTCTGCTCCTGCTCCAAACGTTGCACTCCCTGCGTAGCCATCATAGCCTGGAATTGAGTAGACTGGGAGGTCCGAGTGGCATGCTGAACAGTCAACTCATGACGACGAACAGTCCTCAAGATTTCATCCAGTGTCGCATCAGAGGGTCCTACGTCACTTGGCCGGCGGCTCGACTGGGACTACCTATCACCTGCCAGTACGCTAGGGCCATCATACATACTGTGCCTCAGCGGCATCAGGTGCTCATCACGTGGGTCAAACAACGGAGGTACCGGTGTCGAAATCCTAATAGGCGGGGGAGGAGGAGGAGGCATCCTAAAGGATACTGAGGATCCTAGCCTAACACTTTTGCGAGGACGGGTGACAGTACGCGCACCCCTATTCCCAATAGGTGGGATGGGTGAGTGGGTAGAAGCAGGTACGTGAGGAGAGTGGGAACGCGTTCGGCTTCTGGATGGTGATGTGGAGGAAGAGTCCTCAGAAGCTTCGGTGCACCTGACGTGATGGATATCCATCCTGGATGTCCGCATCTAAGGAGGTACGCTTCATACTGAGTCTGAGGCTTCGCCCTTCTTAAGGTTCCGGTAGGACTGGTCTCAGTGTCGGGGTGAGCAGGCGCCTTACCTTTATCAGCCATAGTCGTTACGTCCTGTAAGAAATACATCATGAGTAATTTGGTTTCTCATAGCTCATGATTATAATAATAGTACTAGTAATAGTAGTGATGGCAATAGTATGTGTTATTCCAACATATAATTGTCCGTGTTGCTCAAATCAATAGTCTCTTCGAATAGTATCGGATAACATAGTTCATCATAAAAATCATTTAAATCCCCTTTTTGAAATTAGTTTCAAAATCTTCAATATAAATCAGAAAAAGTCCAACCATAACCTAAAGATCCGTGATGGAAATTATGCGTCCGATAAATTCATGATTACGTTGATCAAGTGTAATCATCAATTTACCCAACCCGATCATCCCAACACTTCCAACAAGGACAGTCCTAGGGTATCAGGTGTCACACCCCCGCTAAAAGCGGAAACACGGGGATGTAACGAGACCGGGATCGTCATAACACATGGTAAGCGATAGAGATGCAATATAAGTAAATGATGACAAGCGTGTCATGACGACACCCGACAACAAGGGGACTTGTGTCGTGTTTAGTCAATGTTCACGACAACATAGCCATAAGCAACATGATAATGATACACATATTCACATAAAGATGAAATCGTAAATGTTGACTCCCACAACCCTGGAACAAGTTTCAAAAGATGATAATTGTTTACAAGCGTTAACATTGTTCAAAAGATTGTTTATCAAAATATGTTAAGTCCCAAAATGCATCCTAGGGTCTCCACTAAGGCAGCACACCTAGATTCCTGGACTTGCATGATCACCTGAAAAGATATGCTTAAAACGGTCAACATAATTGTTGGTGAGCTCGTAGGTTTATGTAATAAAAATGTAAGTGATGCTGTATAAATAAGCGTAATGGAATACCGTGAATAAAGTTATATACACAAGTAAATTCACATGACATGAGCTTTGCAACCAAACCTAGCGACGTACACAAAGAAATTGTCGGCATATATTCACCCAAGGGCCCGTTCCTGGCCACTGATGGTACCAACTAGTATACAATCGAACGAGGGTGGGGGTGTCAACCCAGTAGTACTACCAATACCTAACCGTTGGTTCCCATACTGGAATTAAATAGTTGCAAAGATAGAACCACACAGCAGACCCAAGCATGTATCAAATAGTACTTGCAACACAGTATCACGTTGATTCCTTGTATGTAAAATGTAAGTAAGTTGTACAACATTGAAAATGAGTAAGCATACTTTTCCCCTAAGTTGTAAATGATTGAAATATTGTATAAGCCTAAAAAAGGGCCACAAAACTCACTTGTTAAGTGGTAAGTATGTATGATCGATGTATTCCCAAATGTTGAATGCAAATAAACAGTCAAACACCTATTGACAGTTATTGTAAAGCATTAATGATATGATATAATATAAGCACGTCATAATGATGGGTCGGTTCGGGTCATATCGACTGGGTCGCGTATAACACACACAAACTGACACGGGTACTAGATCTTATGTAGATCCAAGTACAAGACATTGTCGCCATTAATGATGATATTTGAGTAAAAGTCTCATTGTTATTGAAGGAGTAATAAGTATGTGTCAATAGTTATAAGTCAGTTGATAGTTGTAAAACGTTAGTTCAATTTGGTTAGAAATAGTATTTGTGCCCTTTTTCGCGTTGACTTTAATATTTGTGGCCGAACAATGGCTTATTGTGTTAATGTTACCTCAACATCACACGTCATACTCACACCACGTACAAGGGAGATCAACACAACAGTTTCAGTCGCATAACAAGGCCAGACGCACGACTCAACCTCCATTCGTATGAATCAACCCTCAATCGTGCGAATCTGCTTCACTCGTACGATTGAGCCTGCATTCGTATGACTAGCCTTCAGTCGTACCACACAACACCCAATCGCACGACTCAACCTCCATACGCACGAATCAACCTCCATTCGTACGAATCAGCTACTTTCGTACGATTGAATCTTCATTCGTGCGATTGGACTCCAGTCGTGCGAATCACGCACAATCGCACACATTCAGTCGGTCACCTGACTCAATCGCACACAATCACTCATACGCATGACTCAATCGCATACACTCATTCGCACGCATGACTCAATCACATACAGACACTCAGTCGCACGATTGACTCAAACGCATAATTCAGTCGCACGACCCACTCAGTCGCACGGCTCAATCGCATGGTTGACCCAGTCGCCTGATCTGCAGAATCGCGACTATGGTCGGGCTGAGCAGCTCCCCGAGCTGCTCTAAACATGGGTTTTACACCATAAGGACCTCCAGAAACACTCAACAAACATACACAAACATGAAACACAAGCAAAGAGACCTCACACGCACCCATACGACCTTGTGTGTTCGGGTTGAACCCGAACACCCGAAACCCTAGTTTTGGACAGCCGTGAAATGGCTAGAAAACGGACAACCAAAGACGACTACCTGCTAGAAATGAGTAGTCTAAGCTGTAGATGGTGTCTAGACGAAAAAAACAAGACCTCTCGGGTAGGATTCGGTGCTAGAATGAAGATTTTGTGTGTGAAGAGAGGATGAGGATGAAGAAGATGGTGAAAGTGAAGGCTTAGGGCTGGTAAGGGGTATTTATACCCAGCTCAAGTTTACAAAATTACAAGTTTAGTCCCTGCACTTAACCCCCGAGTTTCCCAAATTTGGTTCGGTTGAAAAACGACTTTATTAGATGTTTTATTTTAATTGCAAAAGTACATTTAATGTTGTTATGACTTAAGAAATGGTTATGTTAAAAACATTTAATATATATATAAATTGATATATTTGACGGTTTCGAAAAATGAAAGTTTTAAATGTCTTTTTAGGTTAACATATGATTATAACGAATACACACACAATGATAATAATGCACACATGATATCCACATAAAGAGTCAAATAAGGACGAGGAATGATCGATCAAAGAGTAGATAACAGGCAATCACGTTAATTGACGGACCTTAAGGTGACGGATGTCACAGTATCCCCCAGTTGAGAGAATTTCGTCCCGAAATTCAGCTGGAGTTAGGTCCAAGAGTGTCATCCTCGAAAAGATGTGGATATTTGAGTTTCATCTGATCATCACGTTCCCATGTAAACTCTGGCCCTCGTTTTGAAGTCCACCTTACGCGAACAATAGGTATCCTACTGCGCTTCAGTTGCTTGACCTTTCGATCCATGATCTCAATGGGTTCTTCAACAAAATGAAGCTTGTCGTCAATCTTGATTTCTATGATTGGCACGTGAAGGGATTCATCGGCCAAACACTTCTTGAGGTTGGACACATGAAAAGTATCATGCACACCGCTAAGCTCTTGTGGCAACCTTAACCGGTAAGCCACTGGACTGATTCTTTCAGTGATCTCAAATGGTCCAACGTATCTTGGGGCTAACTTCCCTTTCTTTCCGAATCGAACGACTCCCTTCCAAGGGGAGACTTTGAGTAACACACGATCCCCAACATTGAATTCTAGAGGCTTCCGACGATTGTCGGCATAGCTCTTTTGGCGATCTCGCGCGGCTTTAAGTCGGTCTTTGATTTGGAAAATCTTGTATGTTGTTTCTTGGATGATCTCGGGGCCTGTTAGTTGACTCTCACCAATTTCGGCCCAACAAACGTGCGATCTACATTTCCTCCCATACAACGCTTCAAATGGAGCACATCCAATGCTTGTATGGTAGCTGTTGTTGTAGGAGAACTCAATCAACGGTAGATGAGCATCCCAACTACCACCAAAATCGATAACACACGCTCTCAACATGTCTTCTAGCGTCTGTATAGTTCGTTCACTTTAACCATCTGTCTGAGGATGATAGGCTGTACTCATGTCTAATCGAGTGCCCATCGCTTTCTGTAGCGTCTGCCAAAAACGTGAAGTAAATCTGCTATCACGGTCGGATATGATTGACACTGGCACCCCGTGCCGTGTCACGACCTCTTTGATGTACAATCTCGCCAACTTATCCATCTTGTAATCTTCTCGGATAGGCAAGAAATGCGCGGACTTTGTCATTCGATCTACAATGACCCATATCGAGTCATGACAGCTGTTTGTTCTAGGGAGTTTGGTAATGAAATCCATAGCTATGTTCTCCTATTTCCACTCGGGTATCTCAGGTTGCTGTAATAATCCCGATGGTTTTTGATGTTCAGCTTTGACTTTCGAACACGTCAAGCATCGGCTGACGTATAAGGCAATGTCTTTCTTCATGCCTGGCCACCAGTATAGATCCTTAAGATCGTGATACATCTTGTCTGCACCAGGATGAATAGAGTATCGCGTCTTGTGGGCTTCATCCATGACTAAGGTTCGAACACCTCCCCATTTGGGTACCCATATGCGATCCATAAAGTACTGAATACCGTCATCCTTGCGTATCATCTGTTTATCCAACCCCCGGAACTCTTCTCCCGCAAGGTTTTCTTCTTTCAATGCCTCACTTTGTGCAATTTGGATCTGAGCTTTCAAGTTGGTTTGGATGGTCAATCCCAACGCTCGTGCACGTAGTGGTTTCACACGTTCTTTGCGGCTCAAAGCATCAGCCACCACGTTAGCTTTCCCCGGATGATACCGGATTTCACAGTCATAGTCACTAAGAAGCTCTACCCAACGTCGTTGGCGCATATTAAATTCCTTCTGATCTAGAATATGTTGACAGCTCTTATGATCAGTGAAGATGATGCATTTGGTTCCATATAGGTAATGCCTCCAAATCTTGAGTGCAAATACTACAGCGCCCAACTCAAGATCATGAGTGGTGTAGTTCTTTTCGTGCACTTTAAGCTGTCGCGAAGCGTAGGCAATCACCTTATCCTTCTGCATTAGTACACATCCCAATCCTTGATGTGACGCATCGCAGTAAACCACAAAATCATCGATTCCGTCAGGGAGAGACAATATCGGCGCGTTGCACAACTTCTCTTTCAACGTTTGGAACGCTTGCTCTTGTGCATATCCCCAGTCAAACTTCTTGTCTTTCTGAGTAAGCAGGGTTAACGGTTGCGCGATCTTTGAAAAGTTCGCGATGAAGCGACGATAATAACCGGCCAATCCTAAAAATTGCCGTATCTCTGATGGTGTCTGGGGCGTATCCCATTTCTTCACCGCTTCAATCTTGCCAGGATCTACGTGAATCCCGTTCTCATTAACCACATGACACAAAAATTTCACTTCTCGCAACCAAAACTCGCACTTTGAGAATTTGGCGAAATGTTTTTCTTCTCGTAGCAGCTCCAGAATTGCCCGAAGGTGTTCTTCGTGATCCTTCTTTGATCGGGAGTAGATAAGTATATCGTCAATGAACACGATCACGAACTTATCCAAGTAAGGTTTGCACACCCGATTCATTAGATCCATGAACACAGCTGGTGCGTTGGTCAATCCGAACCGCATGACCAAGAACTCATAGTGCCCATAGCGAGTTCTGAACGCAGTCTTCGGTATGTCATCCTCGAAAACCCTTAGCTGATGATAACCAGAACGAAGATCGATCTTTGAAAAATACGAAGCCCCTTGCAGCTGATCAAATAAATCGTCGATCCTGGGGAGAGGATATCGGTTCTTCACCGTCAACTTGTTCAGTTCACGATAATCGATGCACATACGGAACGATCCATCCTTCTTCTTGACAAATAGTACCGGCGCTCCCCACGGCGAATGACTCGGTCGAATAAAACCCTTCTCCAGTAGTTCTTGTAACTGACTAGACAACTCTTACATCTCGGATAGAGCTAGTTGATATGGCGTTTTTTGCTACCGGTGTAGTTCCAGGAACCAACTCTATACGGAATTCCACCTGTCGTGGAGAAGGCAAACCAGACAAGTCATCTGGAAATACTTCCGGGTAATCCCGTACCACTGGAATATCCACCAGTTTCCTCTCTTCGTCTTTCTTTTCAACCACATGGGCCAGAAAAGCGTAGCACTGCTTTCGTAAACTATGGTGTGCTTTCATGCAGGAAATAAGCTTTAAGTTCTTACCCGGTCGTTCTCCCTGAATCTTGAGTACTTCGTCCTTTGGCATAGGGATACGTACTACTTTGTCTCGACAAACAATCTCTGCTCCATTTTGCGACAACCAATCCATACCCACAATCACATCGAAGCTTCCTAACTCAAAGGGTATCAAATCTATATCGAAGGTATGATCCTCCAGCGTCAACGAACACTTCCTAATAATCTCATCGGCCTGAACAACTCTACCATTGGCCATTTCTACAGAGTAGCTAGTTTCTAGCCTACTAGGACTCAAATCAAGCAATTGCACAAACTCGGAAGATATAAACTATTGTCTGCTCCAGTATCAAATAATATAGATGTGAAGTGATGGTTGAGTAAGTGCGTACCCGTGACAACATTCGGGTCCTGACGAGCATCATTGGCTCCAATGACGAATGCACGTCCCCGAGCTGCATTCCCCTGATTAGTCGGGCCTTGATTCCCAGCGATAGCCATCACCTGCTGCTGGTTGTTCCCCTGTTGACCCGGTGCCCGATTCAGCCTGGGGCACATGTTTCTGTAATGATCAGGGCTCCCACACTCAAAGCAAGCCCTTACATTCCCGGCGGGGTTAACCGCGTTGACGGGTGCTACCAGATTCGGCGCAGTTCTGCAATCTCTTGCCAAATGTCCCGGGCGCCTACAGTTCGCGCACACCCGGCACTGCGTCCCTGGGGGATGATGATAATTGCACCTGTCATATTTGGGGTGCGGCCCCACATACTCTCTCCTTGCCTGAGACACGGCCACAAAATTCCTGGTCGGTTTAGACCTCTTCTCAGATTTCCTGGCACTCGACCGGCTCGATTCCCCAACATCCTTTCGCTTCTCGGCTCCTCTGCCCAAAACCCCAGTTCTAACCATCTCATCAGTCAAAGCGCCAGCTTTCAGAATTGCGGTTTGGATAGTAGGAGGAGCGGCGGCTGTAACCATAGCTCTAATTTGAGGCGCGAGTTCCCAAATATACCTCTCAATTCTCTTTGATTCCGCGTAACCAGATGCGGAACCAATCTTGCCAGCTCATGAAAACGATCAGTATAAGCTGCATGCCCTGCCCCCACCATAGCATGATTCCAGAATTCATGCTCCAACTTCTGCATCTCGTTGAGAGGGCAGTATTCCTCAGTGATCAAGGCTTTGAATTCGTCCCAAGACAGCATCGCAGATTCTCTTCCTCGAGCTTGAACCTGGGTGTTCCACCAGGTTAGGGCCTTACCCTGTAGTGAACAAGTGGCGTACTTGATCCTTTGACTGTCGAGGCACTCACTAATATCAATCACTGCCTCCATCTTCTCTAGCCACCTGGTTAGGGCTATCGCCCCACCTTTCCCATCGAATTCCCTCAGTTTACAAGCCACAAACTCCTTGTACGAACATTCCCGACGAGCATTAACCACTCCAGTCTCGATACCGGCAGTACCACCATTCCCGGTTTCCTGGTTGCTCTCGTTTCCGGTCGGGTTTCCGTTTCCCGTCTCAGTTTCGATCCCACCTTGGGCTCCATCATCGTTGCCACCATCCCCATGAGGTTGGTGTTGTTGGAGTGCGTCGCTCACTTGGGCCACGATAGTAGGAATCAGCGCGGCCAATTGCTGAGCGATCAGGGCTGCCATGTCGGCGTTCCCTGTTCCTTGACTGTTACTGGCAGGAGCATCATTTGTTCTCGGTGCTCTGCCTCGGCCTCGTCCTCTGCCCCTTGGGGCTTCACTCCCACCACTATTGCTACGGGTAACTCTTCGAGGCGGCATGTTCTAATCATAGAAAAGTAAACACATAAGCTTAAATCAATTGAAAGTGTATATCCATAACACTCATCAAGTCCAGTATTTCATGTTAATATCACACTTATTGTCACCACACATCGCATGCAATTCGTGCAGTTCTCACACCATGAATTGATAATGTTTCAACGATAATCCATCACATCAGTTGTAAGTCCATGTATACAATCACGTTTAGTCTAGCGGAGGTTGTCTATTTCCTCCTCTTTCGAGGTTTCAGACATAACCTCCTCAGGGTTAATCTCAATGTCCAAGGTCAAGCGCAATAGCATGATCTGTGAAGATCTCTTCGGGTTTAATACCCGGATCTGATAAACTAACTCGGCGCGCAGAGGGAACGGAAGATTCAATAGAAGCATCCCCATAAAAGAGTGAGCACAAGGGTTCTCTCATAGGGCAGAAAGATCACATAACAAATAGATGAACAAATCAAGCAGCGAGGAACACATACACGAGATATAATATGCATACAGAGTCCTAGCATGCAAATCTACATGAAGGTTCCTAGGTTATAGTCTAGGTCAAGCGTATTGCCTAATTCTCTATAACCAATGGCTCTGATACCAATCTGTCACACTCCCGCTAAAAGCGGAAACACGGGGATGTAACGAGACCGGGATCGTCATAACACATGGTAAGCGATAGAGATGCAATATAAGTAAATGATGACAAGCGTGTCATGACGACACCCGACAACAAGGGGACTTGTGTCGTGTTTAGTCAATGTTCACGACAACATAGCCATAATTAACATGATAATGATACACATATTCACATAAAGATGAAATCGTAAATGTTGATTCCCACAACCCAGGAACAAGTTTCAAAAGATGATAATTGTTTACAAGCGTTATCATTGTTCAAAAGATTGTTTATCAAAATATGTTAAGTCCCAAAATGCATCCTAGGGTCTCCACTAAGGCAGCACACCTAGATTCCTGGACTTGCATGATCACCTGAAAAGATATGCTTAAAACGGTCAACATAATTGTTTGTGAGCTCGCAGGTTTATGTAATAAAAATGTAAGTGATGCTGTATAAATAAGCGTAATGGAATACTGTGAATAAAGTTATATACACAAGTAAATTCACATGACATGAGCTTTGCAACCAAACCTAGTGACGTACACAAAGAAATTGTCGGCATATATTCACCCAAGGGCCCGTTCCTGGCCACTGATGGTACCAACTAGTATACCATCGAACGAGGGTGGGGGTGTCAACCAGTAGTACTACCAATACCTAACCATCGGTTCCCATACTGGAATTAAATAGTTGCAAAGATAGAACCACACAGCAGACCCAAACATGTATCAAATAGTACCTGCAACACAGTATCACGTTGATTCCTTGTATGTAAAATGTAAGTAAGTTGTACAGCATTGAAAATGAGTAAGCATACTTTTCCCCCAAGTTGTAAATGATTGAAATACTGTATAAGCGTAAAAAGGGGCCACGAAACTCACTTGTTAAGTGGTAAGTATGTATGATCGATGTATTCCCAAATGTTGAATGCAAATAAACAGTCAAACACCTATTGACAGTTATTGTAAAGCATTAATGATATGATATAATATTAGCGCGTCATAATGATGGGTCGGTTCGGGTCGTATCGACTGGGTCGCGTATAACACACACAAACTGACACGCGTACTAGATTTTATGTAGATCCAAGTACAAGACATTGTCGCCATTAATGATGATATTTGAGTAAAAGTCTCATTGTTATTGAAGGAGTATTGAGTATGTGTCAATAGTTATTGTTGATGCATGTATGTCCCTAGATCATGATATGTAATGTAATAGATCTTGTTTGTCTGATTATGATGTAATGTGTAATGATTAATGAAATGAGATTGATTGTTTGTGATTTGTAATGTCTAATATTTCATTAATGAGTTGATATTGAATTGATTAATTGGGTTTGTGATTGTTTGAATAGTTACACATAAAGTTATATTAACTAATACATTCAAACTTAACTTAATGAAGTTCTCATGCGAATGGCCCATGCGAATGGACCATATGCATGAATAACTTCATACGATTGACTCAGTCGCACGACTGAACCAGGAGACTGGATTAGTCGTATGATTGACACATAAGATTGGCTCAGTCGCACGACTGAACACTCAGTCATGCGGATGAATCAACCGCATGGTTCAATTGCACGACTGAACCATACTTATGGTCCAGTCGCACGAATGAACAACACTAACCTATAAATAGACCCAATTCGTGGAAAAACGCAAGCATTCATACCATTATGATTCCAGACGTACCCTAGCCGTCCAGAAGCCTCCCAAATCGTTCTCCAAGTTCACAGAACACATTAGATCGATTTCCAATCGACTTCTAATGTTAGATTCAATTCTTGATTGATTTTTCGTGTGTTCTCACTGATTGGATCGCCAATCAAATAGGATTCCACACTATTTGATCTAGTTTACACGCTAATCACTAGGTATTTTGTTCAAATACCAGGTCTTAACAAGTGGTATCAGAGCTTTGGCTCTTGATTACATGTGATTCAATCAAGATTGCATAAAAGTTTGTGTTTTTGCACTAAAAACGCAATCTTTGGTGTCAAAAGTGATCTTGGACGTTCCCTGCACATCAAAGTTTGGTTTCTACGGACTTAGGCGATTAGACATTGCGAAATTTCGAATTTTTACGGCTAAACCACGTCTAACGTAGAAAATTTCGAAAAACAGCAGCTTCAGTCGCACGAGTGACCCATTCGCACGACTAGACTCCATTCGCATTGCCCATTCGCACGATTGGACCTAGTCGCACCTTCATTCGTCCGATTGAACCGTTCGTTCGTATAGCTCATACGCATCAGATTCATTCGCACGACTGGACCAATCGCTCAGTTCAGCCGCACAATTGAACCAGTCGCAGAGTTCATACGCACGACTAGACCATTCGCATCCTTCAGTCGCACCAGTGACAGTTTGTTTGATTAGACTTAAAGTTATTCGCCATGGAAGATCAAATGTCAGCCTTTACTGCTGGGAAGGATTCTAGGATACAGAACCTGCTGTTGCTTGAGAGTTAGGTGGGTAATCATAATAAACCACCAAAGCTCTTGACTTTAGATGAGTTTTCCCACTGGAAACAACGTTTTGAGATCTGCCTCAATGGAGTGGATCCGAATCTGTGGGAAGCCATCGAGATTGGATATAGTACACCGGTGGGAGCTGATGGAGTTAAGCTAACATTAGGAGGGATGACGGACGCGCAAAAAGTTAAATACAATGCAGAGAAAAGAGTTTATGCATTGATTACACAGTCTATCCCAAAAGACATCTTCCACCAGTACTCAGAGAATAAGCAGTCCAAGAAACTTTGGGATGAGCTAGAGAAGAGGTACGACGGGAATGCTTCGCTGAAGACAATCAAGGCCAAGGAGTTAAAGAAGGAATTCAATAACTTCTCATCGATTGGTAACGAGAGTTTAGACGACGTCATAGATAGATTCTACCATTTGATGAGCGAACTGCATACACATGGGGTGGAAACTACCATGGAAGAGAAAGTTAGTAACTTTGCAGACGGATTGCCTGAAAAGTGGGCTTCATTCGTGTCTAACCTGAGACAGAATGGAATGCTTGCAAAGCTGGATATTAATGACTTCATTCTTAAGTTGCGAGAAGAAGCACTTAGGATGAAGTACAGAGCTCAGAAGTCTTCGTACACTCAAAATCCAGCTTTGTACAACGCCACGCCGCAAGCTAAGACATCTGGAGCACCTCTCCAGACTGCATTTGTGTCTAGCTCATCGGGTCCTTCACATGCTTCTCCTTCAGGATCAGACACGTCAGGGTCTTCGTGTACCCACTATATTGGATCTGAAGCAAGTGCTACTAAACTGAAGACCGAGAACCTCGGTAATGTGACTGTGGAAGTAGCTCGAGAGCATATGGATCTTTTGGCAGCAGTGGTTCATTCATATGATGGACTTGTTGCCGGGAAGATTGGAAACTGCCATCTGGCAGACGAGGACTACGAGCAGGTGGACGAAATGAAGCTTGAGAGGATGGACATAATGTGGGCCTTAGCTAGTGCTGTCCGGAGGGCGAAGAAGTTTGTTAAAAAGACCGGACAGAACTTGGTAGCTACTAAGGATACCACATTTGGCTTTGACAAGAGCAAAGTGACCTGCTTCAACTGTGGAGAGAAGGGGCACTTCAAGAGAGAATGTGTCAAGCCAAAGAAGACGGGTAACGGGAACCCGTTCTCGTCCTTCACTCGCCAAGACAAGCAAGCTTCTAGTTCTACTTCATCAAGCAAGGATCCAAAAGCCTTGACTGCTCATGATGATGAAGGACAGGATTGGAGCTTTAGGTTTGTCTCACCAGGGGAATCAAACATTGCAAGTGTAGAAGATATTGATGATGATTCTGCGAGTGAAGGTGATCTAGCAGTTGAGATAGCAATGTCACACAGTGAAGAAGCAACTGCAACTGAGGTCAGTTACAAGCCTAAAGAGGAGACTTCCACGTCAGATACAGAAAAGGCAGAATCACCAGAACCAGAGACATCTGATGCTGCGTTGATGGCTAACTCTTCTGAACCAACTCAGGTATGTACTACTGACCAAATGTTTGATAATCATGCTTGTTCTGATTGTGATACCTTTAGGAATAGCATAGATGAAAAGTTTGCTAGGTTATTAGATCATAATGATAATTTAGTAAAAGATTTGCAACTATGCACTGAGGCTAATAGAGTATAACACAAAATGAGCATAGTTATTAAGAAAAGATAGACCTATTGACTAAACAGCTTAGGAAAACCGAAGTAGTTGCCTTTAACCAAGCTAATGACATTAGGTACTATCTAAACTCCCTAGAAGACACTAAGAAGCAAAAGGCAGTTCTAGAAGTAGAAGTAAACTGATTAAAACAGAAACTGCATAGTTGGACTAGTTCTTCACACATAGTTCAACACTTAGTGAGAGAAAGGAATAACGGGGAGGGATTGGGTTACAAAGTGGTTCCACCACCACCTGAGACCTTGATGAACACTAAGACTAGACCAGTAAATAATAACCCCATCAAGGATCACGTGGTGTCTACTCCTCTTGTTAGTGATCCAGATACCTCATGTTCATCTATTGAATCTGGAAACAAACAAAAGGAGGCCACTTCAAAGACAAAGGGTAAATTGCCTTGTGTTAATCTGGAAAAGGAATTTGAAAAGGTTAACTTAAAGTCAGGATCATACAGAGTCAAATCAGAACCTAAAAAGACTTCTAATGTTAATCTTTCACATGTTTCAAGTCAAAAACCAGTTAACCAAAAAGAGAAAGATGTTAAAACAGGTTAAAACAGTAAACTTTGTTAAACCAGAGAAAACATCAAAAGAACCAGAGTCAAAACCTAAAGTGAGTGATGTTACTAGAGTGTCACACACTTCTCCACAAAGAAAGTTTAATCATAAAGTTGATAGCAGATCATGCTACAACTGTGGAGAATGTGGATACATTGCTTCCTATTGTCCTTTCTATCAGACACCTAGGAAGAAGATTGAACTTCAGGACTCAAAGCCTAGATCTTCTAAGAGGAGTTCCTTAACTCCACCAGAAGAACTAGTGAACCTAAAGTTCAACCTGTAAGCCAGTCGACTGTTTATCACAAACAGGCCTTGCACAAATCTGGCTTATGGAAAGAGAAGTCGTCCTGCGTGTCTGATACTGATGACAAGAAGGAACCTGAGCTACCCTTACCCTCTAAGGGTCAATGGGTGGAATTTATGATGTGTGATGCCTCTGGGAAACCCAAGCCAGTAAAGGCTTGGGTTCCTAACCTAAACTAATCCTTTACTTTGTATGTGCAGGGTGTTCGATACAGTGCTGAGACTAACACGTGGATTGTAGACAGCGGAGCATCCAGGCACATGACAGGAAATAGGGCCCTTTTATCAAACTTCAAGCAAATAAAAGGAGGGCATGTTTCGTTTGCTGGAAACAAGGGAGGCTATATCACATCTCAGGGAGAAGTGGGGAATCAGAAAGTTAAGTTTGATAAGGTGAACTACATTCAACAACTTCAAAATAACTTACTTTCTATTTCCCAAATTTGTGATAAAGGATTTAAGGTCATCTTCGACAACAAGAAGTGTTACGTGCTGAAGAAAGACTACGTGATCCCAGAGGACCAAGTTCTGATGACTGCTTCAAGATATAAAGACCTTTATGTCTTGGATCTGTCAACAGCTGCTACAACGGATCATGAGGTTCAGTGCTTTCTATCTAAAGCTACTGAGAAGGATTCCATCTCCTGGCATAGGAGAATGGGACACATTAGTCAAAGGAAGATGAATCACTTAATTCAGAAGGATCTTGTGAGAGGAGTTAATGTCAAGAACTTCTAGCTTCCTGACTTTTATGTAGCTTGCAAGAAAGGCAAACAGACGAAGAAGTTTCATAAGGAAAAGAAAGTTCATTCAATAGAACTTCCTCTTGAACTTCTTTACATGGATCTGTTTGGTCCAGTCAGTACAAAGAGCATTGCAGGTGACTTGTACTGTTTTTTGGTCACTGATGACTACTCAAGGTTCACTTGGGTAATGTTTCTGAAATCCAAATCAGAAACATTTGAGTCATTCAAGGAGTTAGTAACCACACTGGAATCTCTCTACAAGCTGAAGGTTAGACAAGTATGCTCAGATAACGGGACAAAATTCAAGAACCAGTGGATGGAGGCATACTGCAAGGAAAAGGGAATTGTGCATCAATTCACTTCCGCCCACACGCCTCAGATGAATGGAGTTGCTGAGAGAAAGAACAGAAGCTTGATAGAGACAGCACGGACTATGCTGACAAACTCGAAACTGCCTATCCAATTCTGGAATGAGGCAGTGGCGAATGCATGTTATACACTGAATCGAGTCCTGATAGTCAAGCGCCACGGAAAGACATGTTACGAGCTACTACAAAGACGAAAACCGAATTTGGAGTATCTTGAACCTTTTGGCGCGCCGTGCACACTTCTGAAGAAGACACAAGAAGGTAAATTCAGCGAGAAGGCGGATGAAGGAATCTTTCTAGGATACAACATACCGAACAAGCGAGTTTACAACAGCTCAACGGGTCTTGTAAAAGTGTGGTGTAATGTTGACGTTCAGAGATATACCACACCACCTACTGGCAAAGGACCCGCTTTCTTCTTCGAATATGATGGATTCTTCAAGTCCTTCAACATCCCTCTCTCTCCCTCGGATGACGAGTTAGCCACTAGAATGATGTATGATATCTTGAATACACCATCTAGCTCACAGGGAGAATCATCTACTCAGTCAGGGGGAGTAGTCGATGACAGTGACTCCTCCTCTGAAGATGAAGCTGAAGCAGATGACCAGAACAGTCAGGAGGAACAGGTTCCAGTTCCTGAAAGTCCACAAGCATCTACCAGTGATGCACCTTCGACTTCGGAACCTCAAACTCCGACTACCTCAGATGCAGAACCAAATGTTCATAACCTTGGCTCTGAGGTAGCTGTTCCTACTACTCCAGGATCACGATTAAACGTCTATCATCCCCTAGACAATGTCATTGGGGATGTCAGATCAGGAGTACAAACCCGAAATCAGCTTTATTCAGCTGATTACGCCTCGGTTATGGAGAATGTTTACATTCATGATGGTGCTTATCGGTGTTTTGTCTCGCAGTTTGAGCCAAAATATGTCAGTGATGCACTAAATGATGAGGCGTGGGTGAGTGCCATGCAAGAAGAACTTCTTCAGTTCAAAAAGTAAGGTGTATGGACTCTGGTTGATAGACCTAAAGGTGCTAAGGTTATCGGCACCAAATGGGTCCTGAAATGCAAGAAGGATGACCAAGGGGTCATTATCAGGAACAAAGCTCGACTGGTGGTTCAGGGTTTTCGCCAAGTCGAGGGGATTGACTACAATGAGGTGTTTGCACCCGTGGCAAGGATGGAAGCCATTCGTATCTTCCTTGCCTATGCATCGTACATGAAGATTAAAGTCTATCAATTAGATGTGAAGAGTGCATTCCTTCATGGAGAAATCAGAGAAACAGTCTATGTCAGTCAACTCGAGGGATTTGAAGATCCTTATCATCGGGATAGAGTTTACAAGCTCGACAAGGCTTTATACGGGCTTCATCAAGCTCCAAGAGCTTGGTATGAGAAACTCTCGACTCATCTTGTGAAACACGGCTTTCGCAGGGGAGTCATTGACTGCACGCTATTCATTAAGGAAAAAGATGGCGACCTACTGCTCGTACAGATCTATGTTGATGACATAATCTTCGGTTCTAAGAACGAAGAGTTATGCAAAGAATTTGAAGCAGTTATGAAGAAAGAGTTTGAGATGAGTGCTATGGGGGAGATGAAGTTCTTTCTCGGGTTTCAGGTGGATCAGACTCCAAATGGGATCTTTCTACATCAGACCAAGTATGTGGGAGACATTCTCAGTCGCTTTGACATGGAGAATGCTTCTGCTGCTGGGACTCCACTTGCTACGAATCACGACATAGCACCTGATGAAAATGGAGATCTAGTAGATGCCACGATGTACCGAGGAATGATTGGATCCCTCATGTATCTCACTGCCTCAAGACTTATCATGTATGCTACATGTTTATGTTCTAGATATCAGGCTAAGCCTAAGGTCAACCATCTGATCGGGGTCAAGAGGATTTTTCGTTATCTGAAGGGTACACCCACACTTGGGTTCTGGTATCCTCATGATGATGACTTTGAGCTTACCGCGTATAGTGACTTGGATTACGGGGGCTGCAAGATGAACTACAAGTCTACATCAGCAGGGTGTCAATTCTTTGGGAGAAGACTAGTTACCTGGCAGTGTAAGAAGCAGACATCGGTTGCATTGTCAACCTGTGAAGCTGAATATGTTGCTGCTGCAAGTTGCTGTTCACAAATCATCAGGATTCAACAGCAAATGCGGGATTACGGTTTAAAGTTCTCTTCTACTCCTATTTTTGTTGATAACTCTGCTGCAATTGCAGTAACTAAAAATCCGGTCCAACATCCTAAGACCAAACATATCGGTATTTAATACCATTTCATAAGAGACTGCTTTGAAAAGAACTTAATCGATGTGGTAAAAATTAATACTGATTTTCAATGCGCTGACCTCTATACTAAAGCCTTTGATAAACCACGTTTTCAATATTTGCTAGAGGTCAACGACGTTAAAAAGAAAAGTGAGGTTATTCCTGATGATGATCATGAGTAGTCCGATGTAGTTTTGTTAAATTTTTCTGTTTTATTTTATTTTATTTGTTTATTTTAGTCTGTTTAATTTAAACTCATGTTATTTTGCTGTTTATTAAAATCCTAAAACAATTAAACCAGTTATGATTTTAGTATTTTAGGGGGAGAATAAGTCAGCCAATAACATTAAAAAAAAACGAGGGAGAAGGAGTGGATAGCTGATATAAGGTAGATCGTATCTGTGATACCGATTCAAAACCTTTGAAAAATGATAGTACACAGGAACAAATCAAGAGGGACTTTAAAAATTTAAATTTAGAAAAGATGCAAAAATTCAAAGTATAAGTCTGTGTAGTCTAAGCAACATAAAAGGGAAAATGATAGAAAAACTGGTAACTCCTAAGGTAACACAACGAGAGTGGACCTAGAGGTTGCTAGAGCACAAATGATATATCGGTAGATTCAACACAATAGACGATTAGACCTTACTGGTGATCTCAAGATAAAACTAAGTTGTTCAACTGACCGTGGGTTTCCATCTTATCACTGGTTAACACAATCAACAATATTCCAATAAGGGGTAATGAGCATGTAAACGCCACAAATGTGTGCGGATGACCATAAATAGAGCAAAGCAAGAAAAAAATGAAATACAAATGCTATAAAGCTAATGACTTATGTTGTTGGTGCATTTTAAGCAAAAGAAAATAAGTTGCTCTAACAAGGAGATAGGTTGTGTGCCTCTCTGCTGTGTGATGGCACTGACCTGAGGATAAGCATAACCTAGATATTCTAGAATTCATTGTTGTTTGCCGCCTCTCTGCTGTGCGATGGCACTGAACTGAGGACTGGCTTATCTTTGAAAGCTCTAAGAATAGTCTCTTCTTGTAATAAATACCCGTAGACCGCTCAAAAGATCCTGAGGAATGTTGATTACCATATAAGTATGGGATCCACCAATGTTAGTTGAAATAATTAAACCTAAAACAGTCACTAGTCTGTGTCAAAAGTCTGTGTATGGATTTAAGTGGACAAACATATTATTGACAATCATTGTGGCTGCAATTCTTGAAAGTTCAAATCAATGTGAAAAGCTAAGAGTTCCAGTATGATTTCCTAAAGTTGCTAATGACTCTGGATGAACACCAAGAATTGAGCATAAAAATATTTTGATAACAAGTCACAAATGATTTGACTTGCCTGTATGATTCCAAAATTGAATTGGTCCAGGTGTGATCAATCTAAGTTGAAGCTATCTATTCCGGAACCAAATCCAGTAGATTTCCATCTTAGGATTTATCTCTCACAAAAAGCCAAAAACAAGTCTCGTTTTGAGTATTTAGTTTAAAATTTTCTAAGTTAGTTAGTCGTTTTAGTTTGTTAGTATGTCGGACTACATCAGGAAAATCAGTAAGGAATCAACTCACTAAAAGGGTCATGTCTGAGATGACCACATGTGTCTTAAAAGTTTAAAACAGTCACGTCTGAGGTGACAAAGTGTTTAAAAGAGTCATGTCTGAGGTGACTAAATTGCTTAAAAGGATCACGTCTGAGGTGATCAAAAAGTTTTCAAGTTAAAATGATCATGTCTGAGATGATCAAAAGCTCATAACGTAAATTTCAAAAGTTAAAAGGGTTTTAAAATGTAAATTGGAAAAAAATGGAAGAAAATCAACTAAGTGTGACCCATTCGCACAATTGGACCATGAGAATGGACCAACCATGCGAATGGCTTCCATTCGCACGAATGGACATGAGATTGAGCCATTCACACGAATGGCTTATCAGAATGACCCATTCGACTGATTGGAAGGGGGCGAATGAGTCAGTCGACCGACTGAGACTCATTCGGTCAACTGAACATGCGAATGAAAGGTACGATTGAGTCAGTCGACCGACTGAACCTCAGTCAGTCAACAGCATGCGACTGACTGGGCCAATCGCACGACTGAGCCTCAGTCGCCTGAATGAACTGAGCGAATGAGGCCAGTCGGCCGATTGAACTCAGCTTCAGTATTTAATGGGCACAGTCGATCGCATTTCACTCATCACACCCCAATCTCTCTCAAATCGCACACCCTACCGTTACTCTGCCAAAATTTCATTGGACCCTGTTTTCATCTTGATTCTGATTCAGTGACTCTGGTTATTGATTATACAGGTAGTTTAAAGTTCCATCTGACTGAAAACTGAAGGATTTAAAACCTAATTTGGGTTATTCGACTGTAAAACAAGAACCGAGACTTAAATGACCTAATAACCTACCAAAACTATGCAAAATGTTAAAACTAAGTTTAATAGGTTATTAGTAACAAGAATGCGAGTCTATTGAACCGGTTATCCATGTTAAAACACTTGTTTTGTTAAAGATTCGAACGGAAGGCGACTGAACTATAGGACAGGCGACTGGTCGCCCGGATGAACTCCAATCGCACGATTGAAACTTGCGATTGGGTCAATCGCCCGAATGAACCATGCGTTTGAGCTCAGTCGGCCGACTGAACCATTCGCAGACTCAGTCAGCAGACTGAACCCAATCGCATGTCTCATTGACCAGAATGAGCTCAGTCGCATGAAAGGACAGCCGATTGACTTCAGTCGCATGATTCATTCGCACGAATGAATCAGAATGAATTTCAACATTACACTTAGAACAGAATTTTAATGTTTTATGTACTAATGGTTTTGTGTCATGTGTTTTCAGGATAATGGCTGAGAGATGGTCCATAAATCGTAAGCACAACATCTGTGCTCATTTGGATCATACTACTAGGAACGGGGCCTAGTTCACCGATATTATAGCCTTCCTCAGACGTTCCTGGATCCATAAGGCTATCTCTACTCCTTGCACGCCCTACAGATCACTACACCAGGCATTCTGGGAGAATGCCTCTGTGGATCGCTCTCGTGAGCCCTACAGTATTCGGAGCTCTATTCTGGGTCATGATATCGAGGTCACTGCTGCTGACATCCAGAGGGTTCTAGAGTTTGGAGATTGTAACACCCCGAAAAGTCGAAACGAGTCATTAAGGATAATGGGCCTAATTATTGGGTATGTTAATAAGGTAAAGAAATGGTCATGGGCTAAAATTAGGCTTATTGGGTAGTGGCCTATGGGATTAAAGGCCCATAATCAGCCCTTAAGCACCCAAAACCAGCTTCATCTTCCTCATTACAACCCTAGCCACCAAAATTCATAGAGAGAGAAAGTAGAGAGAGAAAGTGAAGAAAACTCAAGATTTGAAGCTTCCAAGGTGAAGAGATTGAAGATTTGGGTGTTGGAGCATCAAGATCTAAGAAAGAAGCAACAAATCCAGGTAAGAATCGACCTCTAAACCCTTCTGTATATCAAACCCAGATTCTAGGGTTTTGGGTTTTGAAAAGTTGCAAAGAATCGCATAAAGGTCACATTTTTACGTATGAAAACATGTATAAAGCTTAGATTTAGCCTCATGGATGATAAACTAAGAGATTGGACGTAAAAAGTTATGATTTTGGGTTAAAAACGGACTGGTTCATAATTTTTATGCGATCTGCGAAACTGTATGTTCATCCAGCGAATTTGCATATTCAATCAGCGAAACTATGAGGACTTCTGCGAAACAATAGTTTCGCAGGTAGTTTCGCCGACATGTTTTTCCAACGAAAGTTGGGCGAAACTGGCAGCAAAACTGGCAGCGAAGATGCCAGCGAAACTGCCAGCGAATGTGCTAGCGAAACTAGCAGCGAAACTGCTGGTGAAACTAGCAGCGAAAGTATTGGCGAATCTAGCTCGAAATTGCTGATCTTGCTGCGAAATTAGCAGCGAATTTTGGCAGAAAATTAACCCCTTAGAGTGTTAACTTGTCTGCAGGTTGTGTAGTGGGATCCTAGCCTAGAAAGCTTAGTCTAGAGGTTACTCGTGATATCCAAGTGAGTTCTAGATCCCCTATTTATAAGTTTTCCACGTTTTGGGGCTATTATGCATACTAAATTTACGTTCTTAAATGACCAAGATTTTAAGGGATTTTAACAGGAAGAACGACCTTGGACCCCACTAGGGGCTGCTGCCCCTAGGACCCCGCTGTCAAGGGCTGCCGCCCTCGAACCCCCGTTGTCCCGCGACGGGTCGGTTATGTTTTATGATGATTAGTACTTGGCATGTTGTGTACTTAATAAGTTAAGTATTATATATTAAAGTGGAAGATGATATTAATGAAAAGCAAAACTTAATGAATGTTACCGCCGGGCCCGTTTGATGATGTAAAGTCTTGCAAGCACTATGATAGACTTCACTTATGTGAGTCTGATGTATGATGATGGATCTGTATTCATGAGCGGGCTATGTGCCTTGCAGTGTGGATCAACTGTCGGGGGTTAGCTACCGTTTTCATGTGTACCGACAGGGATTGGCATTTGTTGTCAATCAACATGGAGCTCTTGCTTTGTGCAATCTCGTTTATGATGAAAGTGAAAGTTAATGAAAGAATGAAAAGATAATGAACATGCTTATTATGATGCAAGTTATGTTATGTACTATGTTGTATGCATGGTCATTATATGAAGGATAAAGTTTATATTTTCTTATATTATTTAAAACTAGAACTCACTCAGCGAAGCTGACTTTTATGCATAATAGTTAGCAAGTAAGTGCTAATGTTGAGGATGGCACACAGAGCTACTTGGGGAGCTATGGATGGCATTCCTATTTATGAAATATTTATTGTAATTTAAGAACAATTAGCATGTTTTGTTTGAAATTAAAGGGCAAATGTATGAGTACAATATGGTTTCTAAGTTTTAAATGAATGTCTAATTATTTTTGCTGCAATGTTTTATTATTAAACTGATTTTATGCTATGATTAACCAGCTGTGAGGCTTCCCGGGAACGGGGCCTTACAAGTTGGTATCAGAGCTAAAGTTTAAGAGAATTGGGTAAACTATTTTCAAAACCTAAACTTAAACTGAAAATGGGACCGAGTGAAGGATGCCAATCCAAGTAGCTACGTGCCATCAGGTAAAAGTTTCAAGTAAACCGGAATTATGTGTGTGCGCTATTTGTTTTATGTGCTTGTAGATTTGAATACTGATATGTGTTAGGATAGTGATTGCTTGGGACAGGAGGGTAAGGTAAGTGGTTAATCACACTTGGCCACTATAATTAAGGACTTACCATACTTATAATGATCTGAGCAATTATCTTGAATAACCACTTTGGTGTTTGAATCTTATAGGAATTAGTTATGGCTGGTAGAAAATCTGGAAAGACAACCCGAGGAGGTGCTCGTGGCGGGCGTACTACTGAGCCACGTGTCACCCGGAGCAAAGCTAAGGCTCCCGAGACTGTTCATGAGGAGTCAGACCTCCATAGTCACCCGGAGGGGGAGGGATCATCCACCCTCAAACCCACTGTGAAGGAGGCTATCGCTGATGAGGTCCACAATGTCATGCAAAATGTCTTGCCCTTAGTGGTGACCGAGGTGATCAAAGCAGTTAAGGATGGAGAGAAAGTTGAGAAGAAAGAGAAGGAAAGTGAGAAGAATTCAGGAAAGTTCACTGGGAGGACTGAGGAATTTGAAGAGGAGCCATCAAACCCTAAAGTGGTAGTCCATGATGACGACAGTGATGAGGAGTCCGAGAGAGAGACTACTAGAGGGTGCAACTATGGGGCATTTCAAAGGTGCAAGCCCCCAACCTTTGACGGTAACGGCACTGCTACTGCCGCTCATCGTTGGGTCTGAGAGATGGAAGCGGTACTGGAAATTAGTGAGTGCCGAGAGGATCAAAAAGTTAAGTTTGCCACTCACTCCTTCGTTGACTCAGCGTTATGCTGGTGGGACAATATTGTCCAGGCTGAGGGGAAGCGATCGATAGCCAAGATGAAGTGGTCTGAGTTGAAGGAGTTAGTACTGGAGGAGTATTGTCCCCATCGGGAATTAGACAAGATTGAAAAGGAGTTCTTGTATTTGAAGGCTGGGAACATGACTCATCAAGAGTATACCTCCAAGTTCAATGAACTTGCAAGACTTGTGCCAGACATGGTGACACCTGCGTCCAGGAAGATCAAAAGATACATACAGGGTTTGCCTGTGGACATCAGGAGGCACATGATTGCAGCCAGACCGGGTACGTTTAGGTCTGTGGTGGATTTAGCTGGGAGGTTGTACGATGAGAGAGACCCAGTGCCTGTACAGAAGAAGGTGGAGAAATGGAATGGGAACAAGAATGGAAATGGGAAGAGGTTCGGAGGTGATAACTTCCGGAGTGGAGAGAAGAGGATGAGAGTTGAGGATCAGTCTGGGAGACAGGGAAATACTGGTGAAGGGGGTGCTTGTAGAAAATGTGGAAAATGTCATTCAGGGGAGTGCAGAGTTGGGACGGGAAAATGATTCAAATGTGGAGGCGAGGGCCACTATGCTAGGGATTGCAAGGTGGGGAAGTGTTACCTGTGTGGCGAGATGGGTCATGCGGGAAGAGACTGTAAGAAAGGAAAACCAGAAGGATCAGAGACGGTTAAAGCTGACGGTTCAAAGGCGAAGGCGAGGGCATTCAGTATAACTCGCGAGGAGGCCAGGGCAGACCCAGAAGTAGTTTCAGGTATGTTTCTGTAGACCATGAATATGCTTCTGTGCTCTTTGATTCTGGTGCTAGTAGGAGTTTTCTGTCTGCTGCCTTTTGTCGATTGTTGCATGATAAGAGTAGAAAGTTAGATGAGCCTTTCTATGTAGAAACAGCCATTGGTAAGTCCACTAAGTTAACTGAGGTGGTTGAGGATTGCCTGATTGAGTTAGAGGATTGTAAGTTCCCTGCTAGATTGCATGTTATGGCCTTAGGAGGTTTCGATGTGGTGTTAGGAATGGATTGGTTAGCTACCTATGAAGCCAATATAGTATGTAGTAAGAAGATAATTCGTCTAACAGCGCCTGACAGTAGTTCTGTTACGGTTCGCGGAGATAAGGTATGTTGTGTACCGAAGGTAGTGTCGATGATTACAGCTGAAAAGTACTTGAGACGTGGGTGCAGCGCTTACTTGGCCTATGTAAAAGATGTGGATGCGCCAGAGCCACAATTATCAGACGTGCCAGTAGTGCGCGAGTTTCCTGACGTCTTTCCTGAAGACCTGACCAGTGTGCCGCCTGACCGCGAAATCGAATTCCAAATTGATTTGCTACCGGGAGCACAACCTGTCGCTAAAGCACCGTATCGATTAGCTCCTTCGGAGATGGTAGAACTAAGGGACCAGTTGCAAAATTTATTGAATAAAGGCTTCATCCGACCGAGTATCTCTCCATGGGGTGCTCCGGTTTTGTTCGTCAAGAAGAAAGATGGTAGCATGCGGATGTGCATTGACTATCGCGAGCTCAATAAGCTGATCGTAAAGAATCGGTATCCGTTAGCAAGGATCGACGACCTGTTCGATCAACTTCAGGGTGCCAGCTGGTTTTCGAGGATAGACCTGCGGTCTGGTTACCACCAACTGAAGGTGAAAGAACAAGACATTCCTAAGACAGCGTTCCGTACGCGTTATGGACACTACGAATTCCTCGTCATGTCCTTTGGTTTGACCAACGCGCCAGCTGCTTTTATGGATCTTATGAATCGGGTATGTCGGCCGATGTTGGATAAATCGGTGATAGTCTTCATTGATGACATCTTGATTTATTCAAAAAGTGAAGAGGAGCATGCCGATCATATTCGAGAAGTATTGGAGACGCTCAGAAGTGAGAAGCTATATGCTAAGTTCTCTAAATGCGCATTTTGGCTACGAGAAGTTCAATTTTTGGGTCATGTGGTTAATCCTGAGGGGATCAGGGTTGACCCTACGAAGGTTGAAGCGGTAATGCAATGGGAACCTCCAAAGACGCCATCCGAAATTCGCAGTTTCTTAGGCTTGGCAGGCTACTATAGGAGGTTTATCCAGGATTTCTCCAAGATAGCTTCTCCTTTGACAAAGTTGACCCGAAAGGACGTGAAGTATGAATGGGGTACTGATTAGGAGAACGCCTTCCAAGAACTGAAGATGAGGTTAACTCAAGCCCCTGTCTTGACGTTACCTGAAGGGAACGAGGATCTGGTGGTCTACACGGATGCCTCGTATGCAGGATTGGGTTGCGTGTTGATGCAACGAGGGAAGGTGATAGCCTATGCTTCTAGACAATTAAAGGTTCAAGAGGCCAATTATCCCACCCATGACTTGGAGTTGGCTGCGGTGGTGTTTGCATTGAAGATTTGAAGGCACTACCTGTATGGGGTGAAGTGCACCATCTTCACTGATCATAAAAGTCTAAAGTATTTCTTTGAACAAAAGGAACTCAATAGGAGGCAGAGGAGGTGGTTGGAACTGATCAAGGATTATGACTGCGAAATTCATTATCATCAAGGCAAAGCCAATGTGGTTGCTGACGCCCTTAGCCGAAAAGGACGACCCGAACCAATTCGGGTGAGGGCTTGCCAGATAATCATGACGCCTGATGTTATGAAACAAGTGAGGGAGTTCCAGGATGAGGCACTAAGAGAGGATAGAGTCAACTCTGAAAGGATGAAAGGACAAGTTTCAGACTTGGGGGAAAACACCTTGGGTGTTAGAACCCGATCTGGAAGAATGTGGATCCCTCTCTATGGGGATCTAAGGGGAAAATCATGTATGAGGCTCACAAAACTCGATATTCCATACACCCTGGTGCCACGAAAATGTATCAAGATCTGAAGAAAGATTACTAGTGGCCGGGAATGAAGCGATACGTGGCTAAGTACGTGAGCAAGTGTCTGACTTGCCTGCAAGTGAAGGCAGAAAACCAAAAGCCATATGGGAAGATCCAGCCCTTGGATATCCCTGAATGGAAATGGGAACACATCACAATGGACTTCATCACAAAGCTTCCTCGCACGGCGAGGGGAAGCAACGCAATCTGGGTGATTGTTGACCGTCTAACAAAGAGCGCCCATTTCTTACCAATTCGTGAGACGTATTCCTATGAGAGGTTGGCAGAGCTATTTATCAAGGAAATCGCGGCTCGTCACGGCGTGCCAGTGTCTATCGTTTCGGATAGGGACACGCGGTTTACGTCCAAGTTCTGGAAGAGGTTTCATGACTCAATGGGGACTAGACTGCATATTAGTACGGCTTACCATCCCCAGACAGATGGTCAGTCGGAAAGGACGATCAAGACTTTAGAAGACATGCTACGAGCCTGTGTAATCGACTTTGGAGGAAGCTAGGATGAGCACTTACCGTCGGCGGAATTCTCATATAATAATAGTTACTATGCCAGCATTGGTATGCCACCTTACGAAATGTTGTACGGTAGGAAGTGCAGAACGCCTGTGTGTTGGGGTGACATCGGGCAGAAGGAATTGGGGAGTCTTGAAGTGATTGAGGTCACAACTGAGAAGTTAGATAAGATTAAGGCGTTCATGAAAGCTGCAAAGGACCGCCAGAAGTCTTATGCTGATAAGAGGCGTAGGCCGATAGAATTTGAGGTTGGTGACAAGGTTATGCTCAAGGTATCGCCCTGGAAAGGGATCATCAGGTTTCAAAAAAGGGGAAAGTTGAGCCCAAGATTTATAGGGCCATTCCGTATTATCGCAAGGGTAGGAGAAGTGGCCTACAGATTAGAACTACCTGATGAGTTGAGTGGAATTCACCATACGTTCCACGTATCTCATCTCAGGAAATGTCTGGCAGATAATGATGCATTTGTACCATTAGAAGACATTGAAGTTGATGAACGGCTAAATTATGTAGAGCAGCCGGTGGCCATCCTTGATTGGAAAGAGAAGCACTTACGGAATAAAGTGGTTCCACTAGTACGGGTACAGTGGAGACACAGAAAAGGGTCAGAATCTACGTGGGAGACAGAGGAGGAGATGAGGAAATTTTACCCTCAATTGTTTGATGACTGACAGGTTTCGAGGACGAAACCTAAATAAGTGGGGGAGACTTGTAACACCCCGAAAAGTCGAAACGAGTCATTAAGGATAATGGGCTTAATTATTGGGTATTTTAATAAGGTAAAGAAATGGTCATGGGCTAAAATTAGGCTTATTGGGTAGTGGCCTATGGGATTAAAGGCCCATAATCAGCCCTTAAGCACCCAAAACCAGCTTCATCTTCCTCATTACAACCCTAGCCACCAAAATTCGTAAAGAGAGAAAGTAGAGAGAGAAAGTGGAGAAAACTCAAGATTTGAAGCTTCCAAGGTGAAGAGATTGAAGATCTGGGTGTTGGAGCATCAAGATCTAAGAAAGAAGCAACAAATCCAGGTAAGAATCGACCTCTAAACCCTTCTGTAGATCAAACCCGGATTCAAGGGTTTTGGGTTTTGAAAAGTTGCAAAGAATCGCATAAAGGTCACATGTTTACGTATGAAAACATGTATAAAGCTTAGATTTAGCCTCATGGATGATAAACTAAGAGATTGGACGTAAAAAGTTATGATTTTGGGTTAAAAACAGACTGGTTCGTAATTTTTATGCGATCTGCGAAGCTTTATGTTCATCCAGCGAATTTGCATATTCAATCAGCGAAACTATGAGGACTTCTGCGAAACTATAGTTTCGCAGGTAGTTTCGCCGACATGTTTTTCCAACGAAAGTTGGGCGAAACTGGCAGCAAAACTGGCAACGAAGATGCCAGCGAAACTGCCAGCGAATGTGCTAGCGAAACTAGCAGCGAAACTGCTGGTGAAACTAGCAACGAAAGTATTGGCGAATCTAGCTGCGAAATTGCTGATCTTGCAGCGAAATTAGCAGCGGATTTAGGCAGAAAATTAACCCCTTAGAGTGTTAGCTTGTCTGCAGGTTGT
This sequence comes from Flaveria ramosissima, assembly GCA_025215565.1. NCBI lineage: Eukaryota > Viridiplantae > Streptophyta > Magnoliopsida > Asterales > Asteraceae > Flaveria > Flaveria ramosissima. Next base: position 51,300,480 of record CM046036.1, on the reverse strand, counting down.
GTAGTGGGATCCTAGCCTAGAAAGCTTAGTCTAGAGGTTACTCGTGATATCCAAGTGAGTTCTAGATCCCCTATTTATAAGTTTTCCACGTTTTGGGGCTATTATGCATACTAAATTTACGTTTTGGGGCGGTGCCCCTTGGACCCCACTAGGGGCTGCTGCCCCTAGGACCCCGCTGTCAGGGGCTGCCGCCCCCGAACCCCCGCTGTCCCGCGGCGGGTCGGTTATGTTTTATGATGATTAGTACTTGGCATGTTGTGTACTTAATAAGTTAAGTATTATATATTAAAGTGGAAGATGATATTAATGAAAAGCAAAACTTAATGAATGTCACCCCCGGGCCCGTTTGATGATGTAAAGTCTTGCAAGCACTATGATAGACTTCACTTATGTGAGTCTGATGTATGATGATAGATCTGTATTCATGAGCGGGCTATGTGCCTTGCAGTGTGGATCAACTGTCGGGGGTTAGCTACCGTTTTCATGTGTACCGACAGGGATTGGCATTTGTTGTCAATCAACATGGAGCTCTTGCTTTGTGCAATCTCGTTTATGATGAAACTGAAAGTTAATGAAAGAATGAAAAGATAATGAACATGCTTATTATGATGCAAGTTATGTTATGTACTATGTTGTATGCATGGTCATTATATGAAGGATAAAGTTTATATTTTCTTATATTATTTAAAACTAGAACTCACTCAGCGAAGCTGACTTTTATGCATAATAGTTGGCAGGTAAGAGCTGATGCTGAGGATGACACACAGAGCTACTTGGGGAGCTATGGATGGCATTCCTATTTATGAAATATTTATTGTAATTTAAGAACAATTAGCATGTTTTGTTTGAAATTAAAGGACAAATGTATGAGTACAATATGATTTCTAAGTTTTAAATGAATGTCTATTTATTTCCGCTGCAATGTTTTATTATTAAACTGATTTTATGCTATGATTAACCAACTGTGAGGCTTCCCGGGAACGGGGCCTTACAGAGATGATACTGATCACCCCACCAGATTACATCCATTGACTGTCCGAGGATGCTTTCTGCGGATCAATTACGCTGGGGACATAAACTCATGTGTGCTCAACAAGAGCAACCTGTGCCCCCAGTACAAGTACTTAGCTCATGTGATCCTTATGTGTGTTGCTTCGAGGAGGGGTGGGTTGGACGACCTCTCAGACCAGATCCAAAATGCCTACGTGGCACTGGTGCTGAACCACCCCTTCAGTTTTTCTAGTATGATTTTCTCCTATCTGGTGGAGAACTTGGAGGCAAAGGGAAAGGAGGGGTTTTGTATGTACCCCAGGTTTTTACAGCTCATCTTCAACGAGAAGCTGCCACATCTGCCCAAAGAGAGTCATGATGCAGTTGCACTGGAGATCATGGATGATACGACTCTGGGTCGGATGAGGGTTTATAGGGGGAAGCAGGTGAAGCCCCAGGTTAAGAGATTGATTGGCCACCTGGCAAACGAGAGGTATGTGGCACCGGGCAGACGCAAATGGCGTCATGAGGACAGTGACTCTGATGATGGGAGGCTGCTACTCCCAGAGCATGACTCTGACGATGATGATAGTGGAGACGCTGGGGACGATATGCCTGCTCCACCAAGAGGCACTGTGTCAGATGTTATACCCCCAGTGTCTGCTCCAGCTGGAGATGTTGCCGAGTCAGCTGGATTTCATCAGGATTTTATTCATGGTGCTGAGGAGGAGGAGGAGTCTGACGAGGAGCCCCTAACGCGAACTGTGGGAAGCAAAGTTGTTCCCACAAAACATGGGCTACGGGTGGTTAGTGAACACCCGAGAGACTCCAGCGAGACTAATACTGACCCGAGTTATGCACCGGGTTCTGCAGGCAGGGTTGTAGGGGGAGCATCCACCTCCACAGGGACGAGGAGGAAGAGGATGGCTCAGCCCCATGGTCTGAAGAAGAAGAAGCGTCGGTTGACATTCGTTACCACCATAGCCTCCACTTCCACCACCACAGCCACCACTACCACCTCCACAGCTATACCATCCACCACCACAGCCACCACATCCACCACAGCTACCACAGCCACCACCATATCCACCACCACAGCCACCACATCCACCACAGCTACCACAGCCACCACCATACCTACCACCAAAGTACAGATCCCATCCACCACCATATCCTTTACACCCACATCACCTCCACCATTTCACCGACCCATCTTCACTACAGCCACCACCACCACCACCTCACACCAAGCAGGACCTTCAGCCCATCCCTCACACTCTTATGGATCACCTCTACCTCCAATCGGGGTAGAGGAACAGCTGTCAGCGCTCAACAGGATGGTGATGCGCTTACTAGCTGCAGATGAGGAAAAGGCTGCCCAGATACGCCAGCTTGCCAACCTGACTGCTGCACAATTTCACCAGATGGCAGAGCAGGCTCGAGTAATAGAGCAGCAGGCCCAGCTGATGGATGCACAGCGCGTAGAGATGTCCCAACTCCGGGAGCAGCATGCCCAATCAGCTAAAAGGATAGAGGAGTTGGAGACCACCAACAAGACCCTCATGCTGCGGCTCAAGGGATCAAAGGACGAGCCCTTAAAGATCAAGGAAGGAGATGGAGATGATGGAGATGATGGTGATGATGATGATGAAGATGATGATGAGGATGAGGAGGATGATACAGAGGAGGATGAGGAAACCGAAGGTGAAAAGACAGAGGAGAAGGAGGATGATGATGATGCAGAAGGAGGGGATGCGGCTGCATCGGCCTCTACTTCAGGTCAAGAGAGGAGGTCAAAGAATAGACAGGACCAATCAGCTACTACCTCTGCTCCTCCAAGTGACGAGACTATGATACAGGATAAAAGTAAAGAGTAGATGTTTATGTATTTATTTACTTTTGTATTTGAATCCTGTATTGAAAACAATGTATTAAATGTTTATATTAAGTTAATGCATTTCTGTTTGATTAATTACTAATGATTTATGTGTTGAATGTTTAAATCAAACAGATCCAAATTATCAAAGAGATGAATTTGATGTTGCTCCCCTTCAACAGGTCAAGACTCAACTAACAATGATTCTTGATCTGCAAGGGATCGTAAGAAGGTCAGTGAGTTATACTCCTGAAGAAGGGGAAATAATTCATGACCTATCAAATGAGCAACTCGCAGAGATTTTCAAGTTAAATCCGGATGAGATAGTGAAAGATGCTCCTACATGCGATTCGACTAGTGATGAAGAGCTCAACGATGTTGATGAAGTCGAGATCGAAGATATCACCACAGAGGAGTACCCTCAGTACGCTGACAATGAGGGTAATGTGGTCCCCAATCTGGGTGAATCCCTCGTCAGTGATACTTTTAAGGTGTTGAACAAGATGGAGCAAGAAACAGAGAAAGCAGAAGGAACAACCCAAGCCTCAAATGATGATGTCGACATTCGAAAGGCTGAGTGGGCTGCATGTTTTGAAGAAGTTAGAGCCCAACGTGCTGCACCGAAGAAGGATGCCTACACCAAACTCTACAGAGTCAAGAAACATCACAAGGTGTCAGGCAGGATTATAGCATGGGCGTATTTTGATGATCTTAATGTTTATGCAGTTAAGAGAGAACAGGGCATAGAGTACTTCAGATTCCCACATGATCTGAAGACTCTACCAGGTTTTGAGCTCAACCAGCTGGCTAAGCTAAAGCTTTTGTATGCTGACCCGAGGAAGATGTCAGGCTGGTTCGAGGCTGCCCTTAAGAAGGAGTACCACACCAGATGGGTTAACTTCAGACCCCAACAGCCGACTAGGTACATAAGAAGGTCTGAGGTTGATGCCATTACTGGCAAGCCCAAGATAGTGTTGAAGTGGAGTCCTCCGCGCACAATGTCGAGAATCCCACTCAGGGAAATGCCACAGGACTTCACTCCACACTTTAAGTGGTGGTACTATGATTGGAGAACAGCTGAAGCGGTCATAGTCCTAAGCAAAGAGGGACAAATGGATACGATCAGGGTATTCGACCCGATGTGGCTTACTAACTTGTCGGCTAATGATGTCTATACGCTATACAAGTGGCCGCTGTTCTATGACACGCAAGATATTGTACAAGCCCTCTAGTTCCAGAATGTTATACGACTCTGCTTCGCGCTTGAGATTCACGCGGGAGTCACAAAAGAGGAGAAGTACAAGAAATACAAGGAAGTTATGCAGAAGACAAGAGATTAGAGAGATCTAGGTCCAAGGGGGAGTTTGTTGATGCATGTATGTCCCTAGATCATGATATGTAATGTAATAGATCTTGTTTGTCTGATTATGATGTAATATGTAATGATTAATGAAATGAGATTGATTGTTTGTGATTTGTAATGTCTAATATTTCATTAATGAGTTGATATTGAATTGATTAATTGGGTTTGTGATTGTTTGAATAGTTACACATAAAGTTATATTAACTAATACATTCAAACATAACTTAATGAAGTTCTCATGCGAATGGCCCATGCGAATGGACCATACGCATGAATAACTTCATACGATTGACTCAGTCGCACGACTGAACCAGGAGACTGGATCAGTCGTATGATTGACACATAAGATTGGCTCAGTCGCACGACTGAACACTCAGTCGTGCGGATGAATCAACCGCATGGTTCAATCGCACGACTGAACCATACTTATGGTCCAGTCGCACGAATGAACAACACTAACCTATAAATAGACCCAATTCGTGGAAAAACGCAAGCATTCATACCATTACGATTCCAGACGTACCCTAGCCGTCCAGAAGCCTCCCAAATCGTTCTCCAAGTTCACAGAACACATTAGATCGATTCCCAATCGACTTCTAACTTTAGATTCAATTCTTGATTGATTTTTCGTGTGTTCTCACTGATTGGATCGCCAATCAAATAGGATTCCGCACTATTTGATCTGGTTTACACGATAATCACTAGGTATTTCGCTCAAATACCAGGTCCTAACAGTTATAAGTCAGTTGATAGTTGTAAAACGTTAGTTCAATTTGGTTAGAAATAGTATTTGTGCCCTTTTTCGCATTGACTTTAATATTTGTGGCCGAACAATGGCTTATTGTGTTAATGTTACCTCAACATCACACGTCATACTCACAGCACGTACAAGGGAGATCAACACAACAGTTTCAGTCGCATAACAAGGCCAGACGCACGACTCAACCTCCATTCGTACGAATCAACCCTCAATCGTGCGAATCAGCTTCATTCGTACGATTGAGCCTTCATTCGTATGACTGGCCTTCAGTTGTACCACACAACACCCAATCGCACGACTCAACCTCCATACGCACGAATCAACCTCCATTCGTACGAATCAGCTACTTTCGTACGATTGAACCTTCATTCGTGCGATTGGACTCCAGTCGTGCGAATCACGCACAATCGCACACATTCAGTCGGTCACCTGACTCAATCGCACACAATCACTCATACGCATGACTCAATCGCATACACTCATTCGCACGCATGACTCAATCGCATACAGACACTCAGTCGCACAACTCAGTCGCACGACATGCCTAGTCGCACGACTCAGTCGCACGATTGACTCAAACGCATAATTCAGTCGCACAACCCACTCAGTCACACGGCTTAATCGCATGGTTGACCCAGTCGCCTGATCTGCAGAATCGCGACTGTGGTCGGGCTGAGCAGCCCCCGAGCTGCTCAAAACATGGGTTTTACACCATAAGGACCTCCAAAAACACTCAACAAACATACACAAACATGAAACACAAGCAAATAGACCTCACACGCACCCATACGACCTTGTGTGTTCGGGTTGAACCCGAACACCCGAAACCCTAGTTTTGGACAGCCGTGAAATGACTAGAAAACGGACAACCAAAGACGACTACCTGCTAGAAATGAGTAGTCTAAGCTGTAGATGGTGTCTAGACGAAGAAAACAAGACCTCTCGGGTAGGATTCGGTGCTAGAATGAAGATTTTGTGTGTGAAGAGAGGATGAGGATGAAGAAGATGGTGAAAGTGAAGGCTTAGGGCTGGTAAGGGGTATTTATACCCAGCTCAAGTTTACAAAATTACAAGTTTAGTCCCTGCACTTAACCCCCGAGTTTCCCAAATTTGGTTCGGTTGAAAAACGACTTTATTAGATGTTTTATTTTAATTGCAAAAGTACATTTAATGTTGTTATGACTTAAGAAATGGTTATGTTAAAAACATTTAATATATATATAAATTGATATATTTGACGGTTTCGAAAAATGAAAGTTTTAAATGTCTTTTAAGGTTAACATATGATTATAACGAATACACACACAACGATAATAATGCACACATGATATCCACATAAAGAGTCAAATAAGGATGAGGAAGGATCGATCAAAGAGTAGATAACGGGCAATCACGTTAATTGACGGACCTTAAGGTGACGGATGTCACATCAGGGTTATAGCCTAGGGTCTACTATGGTATTCCCGACTTCTCTACAACCTTTGGCTCTGATACCAATCTGTCACACCCCGAGCCCAGGTACGGTGGGACGTCACAGACTAGCAACAACATATGGCAGCGGAAACAAACCATTAAAAGAGCTCAAAAGAGAAAATATCACATAGCATTAAATGTTTTAAAAAGGTACTAGGGCTAGAAACAAATCAAGCCCCCAAATGAGTTTTACAACCAATCATAAAAACAAGTTGTACTTGTTTAACACAAATATAAAATTGTTCAAATGGTTCATTAAGGAAAATATGCCAATGCCATGGTCGTGGGGATAAGTCTAGGTCTTCACAACAGCTAGGATCTCTTCATAAATTACCTGAAACATGCTCAAAAAGAAATTTGTGTCAACTAAAAAGTTGGTGAATTAAAGTGCTTAAAGTTTAAAAACAAAAGGACTTAACAAATCCTTCTTTGATAAAAAGGAAATAATCATTGTTTCAACATCATGGGAAAATCATAGTCAACCCTGCACTCGGTCCCGGTTGGCCTCTTCTAAAGTTGTGTTTAACCGGATATTCCCGAAGGAAGAACTGAGCCCCAAACCAGTGAACCATACCTGCCCGGATGGTTCACTATAGTTTGTTAACAAAACCTGTTACATGCCACAAACGACCCCTTAGGATCTCAGTGGGGTACCCTTCCTGGAACGGAAGCCACTGTGTGTGGGGGATTCCCCAAATAGATCTATCCATATAAAACAAGCGGTTCATGAAAGAATTAATGATCATGATATAAGTATCAGCAGGTAACCATAAATCCCACATACAATCACCAAGTAAAGCACAAATATTGTTTAAAAATAACAGAGCATGTTTCACCCCCAAAACAGTAGTAAAAAGGGGAATCACTAGAACTCACCTTAGGTTTTAAGTCAAAATAACTCTTCGTGTGTCGGGAGTGTCTCAAGTCTAGCACCCTAATATGTACATATTAAGTGATAAGCTATTGCTCTAAACTCATTTAAGGTGCAACAAGAGTGTCAAGAATTTAGTTATCGGATAAGGCTTTGATTTCGCGAAGGTTTGTATAAAAAGTTTCCTTTTATGGCAGGTCATGGTTTCTTCATGTAATTTGGGATTTTTACATCATTAGGTTAAGGATATAAGGAAATTTCATTGTTCAAGTGATTATTAGTTTCATAGGCGTCGGTTATAAAGTTTGGTAAGATTTTACAGTTTAGCCCCTCAAGTTTCAAAATTGACAGTTTTTACCCTCAAGTTTGGTTTCTTGTCCTTTATGATACTTAAGACCAAAATCAGGTTCTTAGAGTAAAATTTTACTTATTATAGAGTAAGTCAAAAATTTCAGTTTACGGGTCCGGTTTAAAAACTATGCGTTTAACGCTCCCGGTTGCGGTAAAATCGGAGAGTTTAACGGTTAATTTAGGGTTTTCAAAAATTTGAGTCTTGGACCAGTAGATATCATCTAAAAGATATTTTTATAAGTTTTAAGTCCTTAAGTTGTGAAATTTTGCCTCTAATAGTTAAAAGTGTCGTTTTTACGTTTGACCTGTTAAAACGCGTTTTTGACCGTATTTGACCATTTAAAGCTTGTTTGACCAATTTTTCATATCCTTTAGGTCCTTTATCATTTAAATCTCTGAAATAACATGATTTTTATAAAATTTTAGCTTTAAACTCCTTTTTTTGGATTTTTCTCAAAAACGATGCCCGGTTGGTACCCGTTTTTAGTTAAAACGCCATTTAATTGTTCTCTTGACCATTTAAATTACCCATTGACTCCAGAATACTTTATTAACCATTATTAAGCCTGGAATACTTTTCAAGAGGGTTAAAACCGTGTTTTACTATTTTTAAGGTTGTTTTACCATGTTTCGGGTCCCAAAATTAACCAAAATGGGTTTAATCTTAACATGTCCTTAATTTCCAGAGATTAACCACTTGTCACACACTTAATAATCATCAAAACTTTCTGAAATTATATCCAAACTCACGGCTAGGTTACCCATCACAACAATGAACCATTAACTTAGTGATTTAGCCATAACCGACCATAACACATGTGTAAATCATTGCAAGCTTGTATTTAAACATTACCAAAGCCTCATTTAACTTTAATATCAGATTATTAGCATGTTACAAAGTCATTCATGAGCAGGTTGTAAACCTTGGTTAAGAGGGTTTTCAAACAAGTGCTTAGCTTGCAATATTTCTTGTAAAAAGAAGGTTTTTAAGGTGTAACTTGAGCTAAAACCACATATCCACGGTGTATATTCTTTTGTAACTTTCAAAATAGGTTATTAGGAGTTCATTAAACTATTAATATGCAGGTTATAAGTTTTGCTTTCAAGGGTTACAAGATCTACAAGTTAGATGGTGCAAAAAGTCCAAAAATAGGGTTTTCATGGTATCGGTTTTCACCTTAAGAATGACAAGTATAACGAGTGAGATACCTCTTGTGAAGTTGAAATCTCCTCAAGAACAAGGTAATGGTGTCGGGTTTCTGCTACAACAAAGAGAGGAGGTGTTTTTAATAGAGAAGTGAAAGAAACACATGAAAAGACCATTTTCGGGTGACATGAAGCTTACACTTGGTGTTGTTCACGTTTTGGAGAGTGTAGATGGTCTTGGATAGCTTGAAACTCCTTGGACAAGGCTGACAAATCTTCTAACAAAGCTGGAAAAGTCGAACAAGATGTAGAGGTGTGTCCAAACTTGTGAATATGGCCACCTCCTTGTGATTTTCGGTCGACCGAGAGTGGGAATGCCTTGTTCTTCGATGAACAAGGCTGGAAATCTTTGAGAGAATAGTTTGTGTGTGTTTTGGAGTGTGAAGTCAGCTGAAGAAGGTTTGAAAGAATGAGAGAGAGAGGTGTAGAGATAATTTTTTGCATGAAGTTTGAATGGTGAGGGTGTGGGTGGTGTAGAGGAGAGGTGAGTGGAGGGAGAGGGGGCGGCCGATCTTGGCATCTAGTGTGGGTGTTTTTGATTTAAATTTTAATGGTAAATGATTATTAGGTAGTGTAGTTTTGTAGTATTGGGTAGAATATATTATTTGGTGGATGATGTAAATTGTAGTATCTTGTGCATGTCCATGCATGCATGAACCGAAAATTTAATAGTGTGAATGTATGCTAACATTTTAATTGTTTCTCTTGAGATTAAATTTTGTAAGGGTGACTAGTTAAGATTCCCGGGACACTAATTTTTAAAAAGGTAAAACCTAAACTAACTAAAAGTCAATAGAATCAGATGAAATCATAAATTGGATCAAATAGCAAGAAATAATTCTAATTTCATGATAGGGTTGGATTGTTTCTATTATTAATACTTATAAGACGGATAATGATGCAAGTAAATTAGGGTTAGAATAACAACCTAGAGGCCGGTTGTCACAATAAGTGATCCTCTGAATGTTAATTGCCTGTTTGTATTTTGTGTGTGTGTTTTTTTTTGTTTTTCTTAGAAAAACCAAATACAAAAGTATAAATCAAAACTCCAAAAAATAGAGTCTTTTTCTAATTGTCAAATTTATTTTTAGAAATGATATATTTATGCAATATGTGAGAAATAATAGTACATTAGTGACACCAGTTGCATATTTCACTCATTAATAAAGTGTGACATGATCAGATATGATGTGTAGACATTATCATGCTAGTATACTGAAAAAGTAAATTCTTGTGATTACACTAAATCTTTATGCTTGTATGAATTCATCTGAGTACTTTTGAGATGTATTGGCTTATCAGATTGACTGCTTGTTAAGTTTCACCACTTACACTTGATGGTAATGTGATTAATCATGAGATCTGTTACAAGCATCATATCGCTTCCCTCTTATGAGTCATCATAGACCTGAAGTGCTGAGATATCCTTTGTTGTAAGTCATTACAGACCTGGATTTTCTCTTTGATGCAAAAGATGCCAATGTGCACAAACTATTCAAATGAATAGTTAGAGCTGATCAAATGGTTATCCATGATCATTCTGTATTAATTTAAGTAACATGAACTCTGGTGATACATATGTTTCAGGTAATAAGTTGAGTATGTGTTCTTTCTTGCATGTCTTGATGATAGTTGAGCTCTCTAAGTCTCTATATGATTTACACATGTCATCTATAAACATACCCTAATCAATCCAAGAATTGAAAAAGTAAGTGAGTTGATATTTTGTCAAAAACACTCATTTTCTGTCCTTAGATCTTGTGTCTCCTTTGCTGTGATATCACTGACCTGGAACACACTTGATCAGGATTTATTCATTGTCTATGACTATTCATATTTTTTTATTTCAATGTGCTAATCTTCATTGATATGATCTTACTGCAGACATTAATTCTTTTGTGTATATTAGATTTTGATTCTGCTTTCATTTTGATTTTATGCATGTTTTCTTTGTGTGAAGGCAATGTAACAATGAGATGTTGTTCAAATGGTTATCCATGATCATTCTCTATTAATTTATTCACATGTTTTCTTCTTTCATTAGGATTTATTATGTTACCTTAGGAAACTTATAAGTTTTTCAAACTTAAAAGTTTAGGGGGAGTAATAAATGGAAGAGTTTTTTCTCAGAAAATCAAAATTAAAGTTAAAATGTTAAGTTGAAAGGATGATGATATATGTTCAAAGTGTATGTGAGTTTGATAATGTAACTTTTGAAAATAATAATATGAACCTATATAAATTTGCAAGTGGAAATGCTTCTTTCAAAAGTTAAAAAATATATGATATTTGATTTTGTTTTGAGACTAAAATGAAGGAAAAGATTAACAAAAAAAATCAAGTGAAGAATTAAAATTATTAAAAATTAAAAATCAAGTGTGCAAAATGCAAAAAGTTCAAATTTGAGGGACTAAAAGGTCAATATTGGAAAATTCAAAATTATACTTAAAATGTTTAAATATTAGTATGAAATATTGCTAATATGTTTAAACAGTGTGCAGGTGAAGAATTTTGAAAATCACAAGTGCAAGACTCATGAAAGTCAACTCAAAGTCAACTCATGCGCCTAAATAGTGTTCATACGTCTAAATAGGAGCGTGGTGAACTTTCAGGAAATTATACAAGTGTTTGGGCGTTTTTCATATTCCGATGCGCCTAAACAGTTGCAATAAGTCCATGAGTTTAACCAAGTGTTTGGGCGTTTTACTCAAAGCCATGCACCTAAACAGTGATAATAAGTGTGATTTTAACCAAGTGTTGGACGTTTTATATGTCTCATGCGTCTACACAGTGTTGAAATGTTTCAAGAGTTACAAGTGTTAGACGTTTCAGAAACTTCATGCGGTTGAATAGTGCAAAAGCGCCTAAACAGTGCTTATGCGTCTGTATAGTTCTCATGCGTCTGGGTCAATACGCACAAACAGTGCTCATGCGTCTCATTATTTTGTGAATTTTAAGGTTTCATACGCACAAACAGTGCTCATGCGTCTAAAATTTCACTTAATATAAATTGAACACTTACACTTGTTTCTCATTCACACTCAAAAATCTCCAAAATCAAATCTCTAAACCATCGACACTCAGTCGTCATCGAAGTCTCAGATTATCAGTGATTGCAACAAATCTTGTTGATTGTTAGATATTATTTCAGTTTATAAACATGGCAGCTTTGAAGTTTGAGCCTAAACATAATGTTGCTACATTCTGAGATGATGAAAACAGAGAAGCTGTTGGTTATGAAGAGATTATAAGATTTCTGCTAAGATCAAAATATGTCTATGTAATGTGTTCAAGACCTATGATTAATGCAAGATTGATCAAAAGATTCTGGAGAACAGCAGAAATAGAAAGAGATGAAGAAGGGCATAAAGTTTTAAGAGCTTTTATTACATCTGAAAGAATGCTTGAAGTGTCTGAACAAGTAATCAGAACAGCTTTTAAACTTGGTGAAAATAATCCAGAAGACTTATCTGAGTATACTTTTAATAAATGTAGAGATGTATTTCTACAAATGGGTCATCTTGATAACTTTCCTAAGAAACAATTATTCAGAGCAAGAGTATATAAACACTGGAAATTATTGTGTTATATATTTTAACATTGCATGTCCAAAAGAAGTGCTGGTTGGGATTCATTCCCAGTGGACATTGCATCTCCTATCATTGCTCTAGCCACAAACAGAAAGTTTAACATGGCAAAGTGGATAATGAATGGATTCATATTCAATCTTGAAAGAGGAAAGAGAAACAAATACTTGATGTATCCAAGATTTCTCCAAATGCTCATTAATGAAAAGAATCCATATTTATATGTTGAAGGAGTTGAAGGAGATAAATTGCAATTAGAGCACATGTCTGAAGCCGTATATAAGAGACTTGCTATGATTACTGGTGCTCAAAACATTCCATTATTTGATTATATAAGGAATGTAGCTATGGATGAAGTAGACATCAATCAACAACACTATCATTTATCTGAAGATGAACCAATAGATCCAAATGATCTTATTGAGCATGTTGTAGATGATATGATTAATGATGATGATGAAGAAAGTGATGCTACTGAAAGTTCATCAGATGATGATGATGGTGATAATAATGATGATGATGATGATAATAACGATGATGATGATGGTAATGATGGTGCAACTGAAGCACATCAAGAAACTATTGATGAAAGGAATGATGATGATAATGTCAATGAAACTCAGAACTTACCTGAAGAAACTACTGATGCTGATATTCATGATGATTCTGTACATAAAGCTCAAGGAGATGAACCAGTTATTTTAGTACATGAAAAAGATTCACAAAATCAAACTTTTGATTTTGATTTAATGGATGATATGTTATTTGAACCAGTGTTTCAAGCTGAAGTGAATGAAGAAGGTGTAGAAATTCCTCTGAGTACAACACACAATGTATCAGTACAAACAGAGGAGATAGTTGATATAGATGAGATGGAGAATTTGAAAGAAGAAAATGTGATTAAAGAGAAAGAAATTGAAGAATTAGAAGTTGAGAATGAAAGATTGAAAGAGATGAATATATCTCTTGAAAAGGAAATTCAAAAGTTAAAGGATGAAAATTTTAAGTTGAATGAAGAAAATTTACTGAAAGATGAAAAGCTTGTGAGCTATGCAAAAGACAAAGAAGATATTATCAAAAATTTAGAAGTTATGATAATGGATTATGACATTCTTGAAGAGAAATTCAATTAATTATCTGATGAAAATGAAAAATTGAAAGATGAATTAATAAAGGTAAAAGAATCCCAAAGGCCTATCTCACCAGATCAAATGATAATTTCTGAAATGATTGTTGAATAGAATCCTGAGGTGATCAAAGGCAAAAGGAAACTTGATGATGTAGCAGATGCAATTTTAACAGAGTCATCTTCTAAAGTACAAAGAATAGAAGAAACTGTTGAAGAGCAAAACATTCAAGAACAAATTGAAGCTTTAGAAGACATTGAAGAATTTTACAATGATGACTGGTATGACGAAGTCTTAGATGAAGAAGACATTGATGAAGCTCAATTTGTATCAAATTTCACTTCACAAGAACCAACTCAAGATCAAGATGAAATTCTACAAGACATTGAAGATAGATGCAACTACCTTGTGAAGATGAAATACAATAAAGTATTTTTGGATGGACTGACTGTTTCTCAAATAAATGATGAATATGAGAAATGCATTACCGCAAAGTCAGTTGCTCCTATTGATCCAAATGAGATTGTAATGGAACATGGTGAATGGAATAGAGCTAAAGAAAGTATTAATGTAGAAGAATTATCAGGCTCTGAGCTGCACCATCCTGATCCTGATGATATGAGTATTCCAACTTTAAGGTCTTGGTTGCAAGCTAGGAATTACCCATGGAGGAAATTGAAAAGATTACAATCTGTATCTTTGAGGAATCTTGTTAGAAGTTTTCAAGAAACTAAAAAACAATCGAAGAAGATGATCGTTCTTGATACTGATAATTCTCAATATCTTGAGATTACCAAAAGAACAAGAATGTTGAAGCCTCAAGAGATTAAACAGATGGCAAGAAAATCAGATGCTCATGATAGCAGAAAAGATCTGATTAAAATGTTTTCTGATCCTGAAAGGCAAGCATATAAAGCCACTTCTGATCAAAGACAAATTTTTGATAATGCCAGATCTACTGGAGACTTGGTGAGAAATGTATTCCAAAGAGGACAATCGGTTGCTGAGTTGTTAAATGCTATGATTGCTTCTGATTTCACAAACCAAGTAAAGATAATAGCATGGAAGTATGATGAGATATTTGATGCATTTTTGATAAAAAGAGTAAATGCAGTTTGTGATGTATATCATTTTTACTCAAGCATCATTAAACTTCCAGTGCAAGACTTGAAAGAGTTAAACAGATTACCTCTGATTAATCCATCTGATTCTAAACGTGGAAAGATGATGATAGAATTATTGAGAAAAGGAATTGATAGATCAAGTAAGTTTCTTCAAACAAGATGTGATCAAGAAGACAAGGAGTACTTTGCTACTTTAAACAAAAACAAAAATCTTAAAGGATTACAATCTGAAAAAGAACACTTAATGATAGAATTTTATGACAAGTATTTTGAAAAAGTCACAACTCCTGGTCTAAAAGTAATTAATGGTAATCAAAAGTCAAAGCCAATTCTCAGATGGTTCTATAACACTAAGACTTTTGAGCTTAAACTGGTCCGAAATCTCGAACAACGGGATAAGGATATGATTACATTATTTGGAGTTTTTGAACTGAAACTATTGCATCCAAGTTATATATCATTTTTGTCTGTGCAAAAGTTTGAAAAGGTATCTCCAGAAGTTGCAGAGCAAGATAAGAAGTATTTTCTTTCCATCATCAATGTGATGAATGCTGTAATGGAAAGAATATCATTAAGGAAAGCTCTTGCTTATGTAAACATTGTTAATAAAGACATCAAAGACATTGAATTCATGAGAATTTCAAGAAAAGGAGTATTAGAAATATACTCAAAGGAAAGTCAAAATCCTATTGAGTTATATGCTAATATTGATATCTCATGTCTATCAAAAGATACATTGGAAAGAATGAGCAAAATGGAGATGAAGACAAATGAAGCAAAACCAGAACAAGGCATTCTTGCTTGCAAATTTAAGTCTGTTATTGCTAATGCTTTGAAAGAATAGGAGATGTACAAAAAGAAGCCAATGTTCAAGATCAAGAAAGAACCTGAAGATTTTTTTTGAGTGATGAAGATGGAAGATAAATGCTGAAGATTGAAGATAGAAGATAGAAGATAACGCTGAAGAAAAGATAAAAAGAAAACAAGATTGAAGATTTTGAAGACCGAAGACCATGTAAATCTTAGGGAGAGTATTCTTAGTTCTCTAAGAAAGATTAACATGTTGTCTTTATGTGTCTTTTTACTATCTGTAATAGTATAGGGACTAGTTTTGTAATTTTGTTAGTTCCTTATGTTTCATTATAAATAGCTTAGACTTATAGCAGTTAGTAGTGACGAGACTGCTTACTTACTTTGTAATTGTCTTTGCTTGATATTAATGAAACTCTGTTGTTGATATCTTGCTGGATTTGATTACTTTGTTTGTATTTCTTTGAATTGTGTTCATACATCATCACAGATTGATACATTTGATCCTATCACCTTTTGACGCCTATGAGATGGTTGACCTTTGGTTCCCCCTGATATCTGGAGCAGAGACACGTCGCGTACATGATATCAGGTCGTGAGGAAGTGAGGTACATGAGTGATCCGATCATTCCTCGGTACATGGTGGCTTTCCACCAGATCACCATTTTCGTCGGGTGCCACATCGTGGTTTACAAGTAAATGGAGTTCCAGCTGCTGAAGCGTTCTCCATATCGAACCTACTTAGGATATCACCTACATACTTGGTCTGATGTAGAAATATTCCCTTTCGTGTCTGATCCACCTGTAACCCGAGAAAGAACTTCACTTCTCAATGGCACTCATCTCAAACTCAGCTTTCATTACTGCTTCAAATTCTTTACATAGATCTTCGTTTTTGGAACCGAAGATTATGTCATCAACATAAATCTGTACAAGCAGTAAGTCACCATCCTTTTCTTTGATGAACAGTGTACAGTCAATCACTCCTCTGCAAAATCCGTGTTTCACAAGATGAGTAGAGAGTTTTTTATACCATGCTCTGGGGGCTTGATAAAGCCCGTATAGAGCCTTGTCTAGCTTGTACACTCTGTCCCGATGATACGGATCCTCAAATCCCTCGGGTTGACTGACATACACTATCTCTCGGATTTCACCATGAAGGAATGCACTCTTCACATCAAGCTGATAGACTTTAATCTTCATATACGGTGCTAGGAAGATACGGATGGCTTCCATTCTTGCCACAGGTGCAAACACTTCGTTGTAATCAATTCCCTCAACTTGTCTAAATCCTTGAACTAATAGTCGAGCCTTGTTTATGATAATGGCCCCTTGGTCATCTTTCTTTCATTTCAAAACCCATTTAGTGCCAATGACCTTAGCACCTTTAGGTTTATCCACCAGAGTCCACACTCCTAACTTCTTGAATTGAAAAAGTTCTTCTTGCATGGCACTCACCCAAGCCTCGTCATTTAAGGCGTCACTTACATATTTTTGCTCAAATTGAAACACAAAACATCGGTAAGCACCGTCGTGAAGGTAGCCTTTTTCCATGACTGAGGCATAATCAGCTGAGTAGAGCTTATTTCTTGTCTGCACTCCCGATTGTACATCCCCTATGACATTGTCCAGAGGATGATAAACATTTAGTCGAGATCCAGGAGTGGTGGGTACAACTACCTCATTATCCAGATTGTGAACCGTAGGTTCAGTATCTGAGGCAGTAGGAGTATGGGGTTCCGAAGTGTCAGAGGCATCTACATATGATGCTTGTGTACTCGAAGTAGTAGAAACTTGTGCCTCCTGATCCACCTGAACGTTTTCCACTTCTTCATCATCAGAAGAGGAGTCACTTACCTCCAGTGCTCCCCCTGAGATACTAGAAGACTGACCTTGTGACCCGGATATTGTAGAGTCTACGGGCGGTGTGTTTAAGACATCATATGTCATCTTTGTCGAAAGCTCATCATCAGACGGAGTGAGAGTAATGTTGAAGGACATGAAGAATCCATCATAATAAAAAAAGAAGGTGGGTCCTTTTCCTGCATGGGGGTGATGAATCTCTGAACATCGACGTTGCACCACACTTCTACTTGACCCGATGAGTTGTTGTAAACCCTCTTATTCGGTATGTTGTATCCTAGAAAAATACCTTCTTCAGCCTTTTCATTGAACTTTCCTGACTGATGTTTCTTCATTAGTGTACATGGTGCGCCAAACGGTTCAAGATACTCTAGATTAGGTTTACGTCGTTGGAGCAACTCGTAACACGTTTTACTATGTCGTTTAACCACCAAGACTTGATTCAGAGTGTAACATGCATTTGCTACTGCCTTGTTTTAGAGTTGGATAGGCAGTTTCGAGTCTGCCAGCATCGTCCTGGCTGTCTCTATCAAGCTTTTGTTCTTCTGTTCAGCAACTCCGTTCATCTGTGGAGTGTAGGCAGATGTGAACTGATGTACAATTCCCTTTGCTTTGCAGAATGCCTCCATCCACTAATTCTTGAATTTTGTACCATTGTCTGAGCGAATCTGACGTACCTTTAACTTGTATAGAGATTCCAATGTGGTCAAAAGTTGTTTGGACAAATCTAATGTTTCTGATTTGGATTTCAGAAACATTACCCAAGAGAATCTGGAATAGTCATCGGTGACTACATAAAAATACAGATCTCCAGCGATGCTCTTTGTGCTCACAGGATCAAACAGATCCATATGTAAAAGTTCGAGAGGCAATTCAATAGAGTTGACATTCTTTGCCTTGTGAGACTTCTTGGTCTGTTTCCCTTTCTTATACGCCACACAGAAATCTAAAAGTTGAAAGTTTTTGACATTAACTCCATTGACCAAATCATTCTGAATGAGATGATTCATCTTCCTTGGATTTATTTGTCCCATTCTCCTATGCCAGGAGATGGATTCCTTCTCAGTTGCCTTTGACAAGAAGCATTGGACTTGATGATCGGATGTGGAGAGCTTTGATAGATCCAAGACGTATAAGTCATTATACCTTGAAGCCGACATTAAAATTTGGTCCTCCGGAATGATGTACTCCTTCAACACGTAGCACTTCTTGTTGTCAAAAACAATCTTGAAACCTTTGTAACAAATCTGTGATACAGAAAATAAGTTATTTTGTAGTTGCTGAACATAGTTGACCTTGTCAAACTTAACTTTCTGATTTCCCACTTCTCCCTGTGCAGTGATGTAACCTCCTTTATTTCCAGCAAAGGAAACATGTCCTGCCTTAATTTGTTTGACGTTTGAGAGAAGTGACAGGTTCCCAGTCATGTGCCTTGATGCCCCACTATCAACGATCCAGGTATTTGTCGAAGCACTATAGCGGACACCCTGCACATTTGAAGGAAATAATTAGTTTAAGTTAGGTACCCAAGCCTTAACTGGCTTGGGTGACCCAAAGGCATCACACATCATAAATTCTACCCACTGTCCATTTGAAGGTGAGGGCATATCATGCTTCTTACTGCTCTCAGTATCAGACATTTGATTTGATTTTTCTTTCCACATGCCAGTTTTGTGCAAGGCCTGTTTGTGATAAACTGACGACTGGCTTATGGTTTGAACTGTAGTTTTATTATTTCTTTTAGGTGGAGTAATAGACCTCCTTTTAGAAGAAATATGTTTAGTATCATGAAGTTCAACTCTCTTTCTTGGTGTCTGATATTGAGGACAATTAGAAGCAATGTGTCCTCTTTTTCCACAATTGTAGCACGATCGACCTTCAACATGTTGGGAAAGACGTCTCTGTGGGGAAGTGTGTGAGACCGGTGTGACTTTGGGCTTGTTGGATTTTGTCACTTCTTGTTTAGATGTTTTATCTTCTTTAAGAAGATTAATTGTTTGAACCTTTTAACATCTTTACTTTTTTGTTTATTTGGACTTAGACATGAATCACGTGATTGGTTAACTTGTTTGGTCTTTTTGGGTTCATTATTAGACGTTGTTGAACCTGACTTTACCTTAACCTTCTCAAATTGCTCATCCAAATTAACGATAGGCATTTTACCCTTAGATTTCAAAGTGTCCTCCTTCAGTTTAGTGACAGATTCCGCCGTTTGACACGTGGAATCTGGATCACTAACTAGAGGAGTGGTCACCACATGATTCTTAATAGGATTGTTATTTACTGGTCGACATTTAGTATTTAACACGATCTCATGTGGTGGTGGAACCACTTTGTAACCTAATCCCTCCCCGTTATTTCGTTCTTTTACTAAGTTTTTAACTATGTGAGAAGAACTAGTCAAACTGTGCAGTTTTTGTTTTAATGAATTTACTGCGACTTCCAAAACTGCTTTTTCCTTTTTAGTTTCTTGAAGGGAGTTTAAATAGAACTTAATGTCATTTGCTTGGTTAAAAGCCACAACTTCGGTTTTCCTAACTTGTTTATTTAACAGTTCTATTTTCTCTTTGTAATTGTGCTCATTTAGGTTTAAAATACTATTTGCTTCTGTGCAGAGTTGCAAGTCCTTTACTAAGTTATCGTTGTGATCTAATAACCTAGTAAATTTCAAATCTATGCTTTCCCTAAATTTATTACATTCATAACAAGCATGATTGTCAAACAATTGGTCTTTGGTACTTACCTGAGAAGATTAAGTTGAATCCGCCATCAGTGCAGAGGTTGACTCTTCAGCTGCTGGAGATTCTGAACATGTCGTTTTGGTATCTTCATCAATCAGGGGTTTGACCACTTTCGCAGTATCTTCAGTTTCTGACATTGCTAGTTCGACTGTGATATCAGCTTCACTTTCAGTATCGTCATCCAACACCTCGACATTTGCAATGTTAGGTTCTCCCAGAGATACAAATTTGAAGGTCCAATCTTGTCCTTCGTCACCTTGAGCGCTCAAATCCTTTGTCTCTGTACTAGACGAGGTAGCTCCAACTGTTGGTTTGTCCTGACGGTTAAACGTCAAGAACGGGTTGCCGTTGCCTGTCTTCTTGGGCTTTACACACTCACGTTTAAAGTGCCCCTTCTCTCCACAGCTGACACAGGTAACTTTGGACTTATCGAAACCAAAAGTAGTGTCTTTAGTAGCTATCAAATTTTGTCCCGTCTTCTTAACAAACTTTTTAGCTCTCCGCACAACACTTGCCAGTGCCCACATTATGTCAATTCTTTCAATCTCGTTCTCGTCTATCTGTTAGTAATCTTCATCTGCTAGATGGGAGTTACCAATCTTTCTTGAAACCAAAGCGTCATACGAGTGAACAACAACTGCCAATAGATCCATGTGTTCTTTAGCCACCTCCACAGTGATATTCCCGAGATTCTCGATCTTTAACTTGGTAGAATTAGCCTCAGGTGCAATATAATGGGTACTTGATGAACCAAACAATTCAGACTCTGAAGCTATGGTTGGTGAAGGAGCGGATGAACTTGAAACAAATGCAGTCTGAAGGGGTGCTCCTGAACTGGCTGTTGAGGAAGAGGCGTTGTAAAGTGAAGGATTTTGGTCATATGTTCCTTTCTACGACCTATATTGCATCCTAAGTTCCTCCTCTCTCAATTTCAGGATGAAGTCGTTTATATCTAATTTTCCCAATATACTGTTTTGTCTCAAATTATATACAAACGAATCCCACTTCTCAGGTTAGCCATCCGCCAAGCTGGATACCTTGTCCCATTGACGTTGTAACTCCATGTATATGCAGCTCACTCATGAGATGATAGAACCTGTCAATTACATCATCCAGACTTTCTTTACCCATTGAAGAGAAGTTGTCAAACTCCTTCTTTAAAGCTTTTGCCTTTAGAGCTTTTAACGAAGCATTTCCGTCATAGCGTTTTTCCAAGGCTATCCAAAGTTTCTTTGCCTGTTTATTCTCATAAAATTGATGGAATATATCCTTTGGAATAGATTGAGTTGACAAGGCATAAATCTTCTCCTCTACATTATATTTTGTCTTCTGGCTGTCAGTCATCCCTCCCAATGTCAATTTTACCCCATCTACACCAACCGGTATGTCATATCCTGTTTCAACTGATTCCCAAAGGTTGGGATCAACTCCATTGAGGTCGATCTCGAAACGTCGCTTCCACTGTGGGTAATCGTCTAACGTTATAAGCTTAAGTGGTTTATTATAAATCCCAGTCTCATTCTCCAGAAGTAAGAAGTTCTGGATCCGTGTGTCTCCACCTGCTGTGAACGCTGAGTATTGTTCTTCTATCTTGTTAACTTTAAACTTTTGAGATCAAGTACTTCACTTGTGCGAATGGACCACTCGTGCGATTGAACTTATGCGAATGAGTCAATCGTGCGAATGAAGAGTGCGGATGAATTCAATCGTGCGATTGGATTCAGTGGTGCATAAGGAGAGTGCAGTTGGAGTCTATGCGAATGAAGCTGGTCAGTCGCACGAATGAACAAGGCGACTGAGTTCAATCGTGCGTGTGGGAGGTGCGAATGGGTTCAGTCGTGCGATTGAGTCAATCGTGCGACTGAAGGCTGCTGTTTTTGCAAAAACAAAGGTTTTGAACACTTAGACGCAAAATCACGAATTTCTCACGGACCCTAATTTCCGTATATCGAAAAACGTTAACTTTTTGACCTGGAGACGTCGAAAACACTGTTTGACACAAAAGATTGAGTTTTTTGAGTGAAAAACGTGATTTTTATATCAAAATCGATTGAATCACACGCAAATCAAGAGCCAAAGCTCTGATACCACTTGTTAGGACCATTTAGGTACGGAGTAGTAACTGATTTACGTGTATACCAAACCAAATAGTGCGGAATCCTATTTGATTGGCGATCCAATCAGTATGAACGCAAGTATAATCGATCTAAGAATGAATCAAAACGTTAAGAACGATTGCAAGATGATTAACTGCGATCTATGAACTTGGAACATGTGTTCTTGAGTCTCTGGACGACTAGGGTACGATCAGGTGCATAGGTATTCAAATTGTTCCATTTTTTCATGAATTAAGTGGTATTTATAGGTTTGGGTTTTCCATTCGTACGATGAGCATGGTTCAGTCGTGCGATTGAAGCATGCGGTTAATCCATCCGCACAACTGAATGTTCAGTCGTGCGACTGAGTCAATCTTTTGTCACAATCGTACGACTAATCCAGTCTCCTGGTTCAGTCGTGCGATTGGTTCATTAGCATGAAGTGTTCATGCGTATGGTCCATTCGCATGAATACTTCATACGATTAAGTTTAAACACATTTCTCAACCATTCTTGACTAAGAACTATGTAAACAAACACAAACCTATATAGTTAGTTCAATATATCTTATCACACAATAAACAATGAAATATATAACATTATATGCGTCAACCACACATTGTATTTCATTCATACCCATTCAATTACACATATGTAAGACATGAAAGACATTTACATTAAGTTCCTAAACTAGGTACACATGTATCTACAGTTTCTCATTACAACTAAATCTTTTCGGGTAGTGTTCATCATCATTGCAGAACACCTCTTGAAGTTTTTTCCCATAAGTTTAACCAGGGTACATTAAAAGTATTAAAATTACATTAAAGTGTCTTTTTGAAAGGTACGATCGAAGTGTATGTAGGATTCTATATGCCCAAGACACGTAGAATATTGATGCGGTTAGTACGTTATGATCCAAGTCGGGTTATACCCAATAACAAGCTTGGAAAACACAAATTAATATTTAATTGATGATATGATCATGCAATTAAATATTTACACCGATTTAGAAAATGGGTTTTC
Organism: Flaveria ramosissima; assembly: GCA_025215565.1. NCBI lineage: Eukaryota > Viridiplantae > Streptophyta > Magnoliopsida > Asterales > Asteraceae > Flaveria > Flaveria ramosissima. The sequence continues at coordinate 51,277,216 of CM046036.1, read as the reverse complement.
TAAATAAGTTGCATATGAGATGGAACAACTTATTTGGATATTTTGTTCAATAATATTATTTGAAATGTTATTTAAATTAGTTAGATAACATCAAATAATAAAAACGAGTGTATAAGTCACACAATTAAAAGGTTAATTGTACAACAAATTGAAAGACTAGTTTATCTAATATGTGTGTTAAAGTTTAAAGGGGGAAACCCTTTAAGTTTGAAACATTCGGCCGCCCCCCCCCCTTGATCCCATTGGTTCTTTTGTTTCTTGAACACCACATTACATAACTAGTCTTACACTCAAGTTTTTACAATCTCAATACATGCAAAAGACTCAAAAAAAGAAAACTCCTCTCTCTCTCTCTCTCTCTCTCTCTCGCTCTCTCAAACCTCACGGCCAGCAGCAGCATTGGGAGTTTTCTTGGAGTGCTTTGGTGTAATTTTCTTCCTAACAAGAAGGTGTTTTGCAAAGGGCTTGGGGTATACAAGCTTGAGGGGTCCGTACCTTGCAGCCTTGGCTGATTTTGAGCATCAAACATCCACCTTTCTGTCGGTTTTAAGCTGTTGGGAAGGTAGTTCTTCACAGCTCATTATAGCTGTGATTTTATGTAGTTTTACTTATGTTCATAGCTTGCTCATTCACATATTATGATCCTTTGATTTTGGGTTTGCTTTATACATTTATATGGTCATTTAAAGAACATGTTTTTCAGCTTGTAAGTAAGTTTATAAAGTTGTTATTCCGCTGCGTTTTCAGAAAGTTTAACGGGTTAAACTATGTTTTGTGTTCTTGCAAACCCATCAATGGTATCAGAGTCGGTTATGTGGATAGCTTGCTTGTTCTTCTCCTTTAAAATTGGTTTTAAAGGATGAATACAACTCATAATAGTCTGATTTTAGTTGATTCAATAAACCCCATGTCTTTCAAAGTTATATCTTCATGCTTATGATTAAACTTTGAAAGATAGAAATGTCAATTGGTTGATATGTTTGGTTGTTGTTTGTTTGGACAAACAAACCCAAATTTTCAGTTTATGTTGGCTGAAAATTTGGGGTTTGATGGGGTTTATTTTGTTTGTTGAATGATGTTTATGATTGTTCATATGATAGTGCATAACCTAGCTTGACCTTGTGTTGTTTTAGTTTGGATTGAATGTATTTATTTGATTATATTCATTCAATGGGGTTGTATATTAATTTGTGCTTTGTTTAAAAATGTATTTTGTCTATTTATTCATTGGGATGTAAAAATAGATTAGGAGTAATTTTCTTTTACTAGAAAATATGTATTAGGATATATATTTTGTAAAAGAAGATGCTCGGGAAGGAAGCACAAGAGGAAGATACAAGGAAAAGGACTTGAAGCATATGGATGCAAGTTCAAGTGGGAGTCTATGTTGATCTCATTTTTGTGTTGTATTCAACCCTTAGGAAAGACCAAATGACCACACTTGTGATGGCAAACAAGTGTGGTCACAATAGTAGCTATGGTTATGCACATTGTGGTTGTTTATATTATGCTTGTTTGATTGTGGTTTTATGAATGATTGTATGATATTTGGATATGATAAACAATCTCAATAAAAATGATCTTAACAAGCTAATATAAAATGGTTCTTAATCATTTAAATGTTAATAAATGGTTATTAAAAGGATTAATGATTTCGTAATAAAATGGGTTTTATTAAAAGGACCATAGGGTATCTTGTATTTGAAAGCATGCAAATACAAGTACATAGAGTTTTCTAAACTAGAATTATGAAATCTCTAAACTTTTGTCAAACAAGTTTAACACCGTCCTTTTGCACAACACTTGAGTCATTTGGAAACTCTTAATGGGATAAAGGTCACCTAACCATTTAGAGGGAACTTGTGATTTAAGGTGGGGATACCACATTGGTGGGATAAAGGTCACCTAACCACTTATGTGGGTAAACTCACACGTGTGTGCAAGTAGGGTAACTTGATTTGCAAACCATGTTAAATGGATCACCTAAATATGGTTTCCAAATGGTGTTGATGGGATTAAAATGCCGACTTTACATATGATGTTTAAAGTCGATCCCATACCTCTAGAAGTTGCAAATGGTTGCAACCGTCAATCGTTGACCACCTTATTAATTTAAATCGTGGGATAAAGGTCACATAACCACAATTTAAATGTAATGTTGGGTTCTAGATTTTAATATAAAATGACCTTAAAAGGCATTAATTATTAAAAATAGCAATATCAAAAATACTAAATAGATCTTTGTTAAATTTTGTAGATGGCCACCAATAATGACAATCATGATAACTCATCCGCGTCCACCCAATCATTACGAGCGATCCTCCAAAAGGAACGTCCAAATCATAATAATTTCATTGATTGGTATCGAAACATGAGAATCATTCTCAAGCAAGAGAGAAGATCATATGTTTTAGACGACCCTATCCCCGATCAGCCTACTGAGGATGATGAGGAGGCCTACAACGATTGGCTCAAGTACACTGAGGACTCCGTCCAAGTGTCTTGTCTCATGCTAGCAAGCATGACTCCGGATCTCGAAAAGGAGTATGAACATCACCGAGCTTATGACATGATAACCCAGCTGAAGGAAACGTTCCAACAGCAAGCAAGGGTTGAGCGCTTCGAAACGGTTCGAGCACTCCATGCATGTCGTATGGACGACAACCAATCTGTTTCATCTTATGTACTTAAGATGAAAAGTCATATTGACCGCCTTGAGAGGCTTAATTGTCCCGTCTCGAAGGAATTGGCCACGGATTTGATCTTTAATGGCCTTACCAAGAAGTTCGAGACATTTGTGTTGAATTACAACATGAAAGCATGGGACAAGAGCATTGGTGAGCTTCACTCAATGCTTAAAACGGCCGAGGCGGCCATGGGTAAAAGGGTTTTACCCGTTCTCACCATCCATGAAGGTGGGAACAAGAAAAGGCCTCATCCCGCACCCAAGGCAAAGGTTGCCAAGGGTAAAGGACCCATATGGGGAAAAGGGAAAGGGGTGGCAAGGGTGCCACCCAAACCACAAGAGAAGAAGCAAAAGGTTGCTACCAATGACCCATGCTTCAAGTGTGGGGAGATTGGACATTGGGCAAGAAATTGTCCTGTCCATCTCCAAGAGTTGAAGCAAAGAGGGATGCCGGGCAGACCTCAGGTACAATATACATGATTCATATTGATCTTAATGTTACATCTTCTAACACATGGGTATTAGATACCGGATGTGGAACTCATATTTGCAATTTGTTGCAGGGGTTCAAAAGAAGTAGGGACTTCAATCAAGGGGATGTTAGTCTCTTCATGGGCAATGGAACCAAAGTCCAAGTTGAAGCTCGTGGGGACTATATCCTAAAACTTCCAAGTGGCTTGGATGTTATTTTGAAGAATGTTTTGTATGCTCCTAGTCTGACCAGGAACATTATTTATGTATCCCAATTAAGACATTATGATTATGTATTATCTTTTGTTGAAAATGATATTCATGTTTCTTTAAATGATATGTTCTATTTTAAAGCAATTCCCATTAATGGTATTTATGAATTGGTTCATGAAAATGCTTTAAATAGTTCATTGTACCAAACTAACACCAAGAAACTCAAGTTGGATTTGAGTGATACCTATCTTTGGCATTGTCGTCTTGGTCATATAAACAAGAAACGTATACAAACACTTCAAAAGAATGGTCTTTTAAAAATGAATGAACGCGATTCATTTGATGTATGTGAATCTTGTTTACAAGGTAAAATGACTAAGGCACCCTTTAGTGGAACTAACGAAAGGGCAAAAGATTTATTAGGAATCATACATTCGGATGTATGTGGTCCTTTTAAACCAATGACTAGGAATGGTGAAAGACACTTCATTACTTTACCGACGATTATAGTCGCTATGGGTATGTGTACTTATTAAGGCACAAAGATGAAGCTTTTGAAATGTTCAAAATCTTCAAGAATGAAGTGGAAAATCAACTCAACAAGTCAATTAAAGTTCTCCGTACCGATAGAGGAGGTGAATACCTAAGTGATGCTTTTCAGTATCATCTTAGGAGTTGTGGGATTGTCTCACAACTCACTCCACCTGGAACACCACAACACAATGGTGTGTCTGAGGGGAGGAATCGAACCTTATTGGATATGGTCCGATCTATGATGGCTAGAAGCACATTGCCTCTATCATTTTGGGGTTTCGCTTTGCTCTCCGCGGCCCGTATTCTAAATATGGCCCCAACCAAAAAGGTGGAAAGGACACCTTTTGAGATATGGCATGGAAGAGTTCCATCCCTATCATACTTAAGGGTCTGGGGTTGTGAGGATTATGTTAAGACTCCCACCCCAAACAAATTGGAAGTCCGATCAATCAAGTGTATCTTTATTGGATACCCTAGAGATTCTATGGGATATTATTTCTATGATCCACTAGAACAAAAGAAGTTTGTTACCAGAAAGGGTGAGTTCTTAGAAGCAAAGTTCCTTATGGAAGGAACTAGCAGTAGAACAATGGATCTTGAGGAGGATCAAGAACCACAACCCGATGCACGTTTGGTTGAAACTAGCACTCAACATGAGGATGTTGAGGTTGATCAAGTGGTTGATCAATACACACAAAACGTTCGTAGAAGTGGTAGAACTAGTAATCCACCTGAAAGATACGGATTTTTCATGGATGGATGCTATGTTGTAGATTCAAATGAACCAACCACATACCATGATGTAGTGTCCAATTTGGATTGTGACAAATGGCTTGAGGCCATGAACGTTGAGATGCAATCCATGTATGACAATCAAGTTTGGGAACTTGTTGTACCACCTCTTAATTCCAAAGTAGTTGGAAGCAAGTGGGTTTTCAAGAAGAAAACCAATATGCATGGAAACTTGGATACTTATAAAGCTAGACTTGTAGCAAAGGGTTTCACTCAAACTCAAGGGGTTGATTATGATGAAACCTTCTCACCTGTTGCGATGCTAAAGTCTATAAGGATATTGTTTGCCATAGTTGCTCATTATGATTATGAGATTTGGCAAATGGATGTCAAAACGGCTTTCCTAAATGGATATCTTGAGGAAGATGTCTATATGGTTCAGCCTGAAGGTTTTGTCGATCCAAAACATCCTAATAAAGTATGCAAGTTAAAGAAATCAATCTATGGATTGAAACAAGCATCTAGAAGCTAGAATCATCGTTTTGATGAGGAGGTAAAGAAATTTGGCTTCATAAAAAACGCTGATGAGGCTTGTGTGTATAAGAAGGCTAGTGGGAGCATAATAACTTTCCTGGTATTGTATGTTGATCACATACTACTATTTGGAAATGACATTCCAACCTTGGAAGGTGTAAAAACCTGGCTTGGAAGTTGTTTTTCCATTAAGGATCTTGGAGAAGCCGCCTATATTCTGGGAATAAAGATCTATAGGGATAGATCAAGGCGGTTGATTGGTTTGAATCAAAGTGCATACATTGATAAGATCTTGAAAAGGTTCAAGATGGAGAACTCTAAGAAAGGTACCGTACCTATTCAAAGAGGAAAGATTTTGAGTACGACTCAATGTCCTAGCTCAAAGGATGAGCAAGATAAAATGAAGGCAGTCCCATACGCATCTGCTATTGGATCCATCATGTATGCAATGATATGCACTCGACCGGACGTGTCATGCGCCTTAAGCATGACAAGTCGTTACCAGCAAAATCCTGGAAACAGTCATTGGATGGCTGTTAAGAACATACCTAAGTACCTAAGGAGGACAAAAGATATGTTCCTAATCTATGGATCTGGTGATGAGGAACTCGTTGTAAAAGGTTACACGGATGCAAGTTTCCAAACCGATCGTGATGATTCTCGGTCACAATCGGGATATATTTTCATTCTGAATGGAGGAGCGGTCTCATGGAAGAGCTCCAAACAGGATGTGGTGGCTCTATCAACTACAGAATCAGAATATGTCGCCGCCTCATTGGCAGCTCAAGAAGCTGCATGGTTGAAGAAATTCATTGCTGCCATTCAGGAACCCCTAGAGATCTTTTGTGATAACGAGGGTGCAATTGCTCAAATCAAGGAACCTCGTGCTCATCAAAAGACTAGGCACATTGAGCGGAGATTCAACTACATACGAGATGAAGTTGAAAAGGGAAAGATATGTATTCTTAAAGTTCACACAAATCAAAACATTGCGGATCCTCTCACGAAGCTCCTTGAAAAGGCAAAGCATGAAGGTCATACTTGTGCCATGGGACTTCGATATTTTAGTGATTGGATTTGATCTGTAAATTTTGTATTTGGATATGTGGAACTCTTTATTATTTGAATAAAATTATTTGGTTATAATGTTTCAATTAATGTTCCAATTTAGCATGTTTAATCCATGAGTATATTGTTTACTCTAAATGTCCGCAGTCGTTCATACTTGTGGGAACAAGTGTGAGGGTAAGATTATTATGAACTTGGATTGGTTGATATTCATAAGGATGAATATAGAGCAATAGGTTGCTACCAAGGTTCATAGATAGTTGTGGGATACAAATATTGGACTAACTCGCATCTCAAATTTTACTACATGGAATCTTATTGATTGATCATAAGAAAATTTGGGTAAAGGCGAATATCATTTGGTATCCTCCGACCTGAGACACATATTGGGTTTTGATATTCACCAAGTATTATTTCTTGAGCTAATTCTTCACTGTCCTAAAATAGTGGACAGTACATAAGGGTATGTTCAGGTATGACACGAGGTGTTTGTAAGAAACGTATGTAGTCAACATGGAATTTGTTCCTCTTATTCGTTGAGAGTTAGATGTCTAAAGCCTGATAAGTTAAATCAACAAGGAATGATCATTCTGTGTTCTTGGATTTAACATGACATCTGTAACAAAAGGATAGATGATTGATTCACCTATATCATTTCAAGTAGGATACTTGAATAAGATGATGTCATTGAATGGCTATAAGTCATGCGTATTAAGCGTAGTAAACCGTTGTTAGGCGGTATTTACTGCTTGCATCAATCTTCTATGAATCTTGGGCAAGTGGGAGATTATAGGATTCTATATGCCCGAGACACGTAGAATATTGATGCGGTTAGTACGTTATGATCCAAGTCGGGTTATACCCAATAACAAGCTTGGAAAACACAAATTAATATTTAATTGATGATATGATCATGCAATTAAATATTTACACCGATTTAGAAAATGGGTTTTCTAAATAAGTTGCATATGAGATGGAACAACTTATTTGGATATTTTGTTCAATAATATTATTTGGAATGTTATTTAAATTAGTTAGATAACATCAAATAATAAATACGAGTGTATAAGTCACATAATTAAAAGGTTAATTGTACAACAAATTGAAAGACTAGTTTATCTAATATGTGTGTTAAAGTTTAAAGGGGGAAACCCTTTAAATTTGAAACATTCGGCCGCCCCCCCCCCCCTTGATCCCATTGGTTCTTTTTGTTTCTTGAACACCACATTACATAACTAGTCTTACACTCAAGTTTTTACAATCTCAATACATGCAAAAGACTCAAAAAAAGAAAACTCCTCTCTCTCTCTCGCTCTCTCAAACCTCATGGCCAGCAGCAGCATTGGGAGTTTTCTTGGAGTGCTTTGGTGTAGTTTTCTTCCTAACAAGAAGGTGTTTTGCAAAGGGCTTGCGGTATACAAGCTTGAGGGGTCCTTACCTTGGAGCCTTGGCCGATTTTAAGCATCAAACATCAACCTTTCTGTCGGTTTTAAGCTGCTGGGAAGGTAGTTCTTCACAGCTCATTATAGCTGTGATTTTATGTAGTTTTACTTATGTTCATAGCTTGCTCATTCACATATTATGATCCTTTGATTTTGGGTTTGCTTTATACATTTATATGGTCACTTAAAGAACATGTTTTTCAGCTTGTAAGTAAGTTTATAAAGTTGTTATTCCGCTGCGTTTTCAGAAAGTTTAACGGGTTAAACTATGTTTTGTGTTCTTGCAAACCCATCAGTGTAATCATTTCTTATTTACAATGAATGTTTACTCAATAAAAAATATACTTTCGATTAAACAAACACCATTGAAAGTATATTTTTAGATTGATATACTTAATTAAAATTTCAAACTTTAAATACCCAATTTACACTTGTGATATTTTTGGACTTGGTTGTACTGACCAAAAGTTAACATTGAAATACATAAGCTTGGATTATTATTCATCATAGTCATTTTGATCTATTGAGAGTTCAAGTTTCAGTTAAAGAATTTTCATGAGAATTGTTAACAATTTTGATTGACATTGGTAATCAAAATTTTCAAGTCTACATCGAATGTTGCTACTCTTCCCTTGGCTGAACTTTGGTGAAATTTCAATCATGTCAAGTTCTAACAATGACATGAGATGTGCGTGTAAACCACTAGTACTTGTGTCTACACTTTACTTTGAGGACTTGAAAAATAGCATGAATCCTTTTTTAGCTTAAATAACCGTACCTTGTAGACCTCAATTGAAGAAGGACCACATTGTACATGCCATAAAGTCGCTAATAGGGATTGTGCTAAGACCAAAATGGAGTATGATGATCTATGACTAGGTGCTTTTATAGTGGAACGAATATACTGATTGAGTCTATTATTTTAGTAGAATTATAAGATCAATAAGTCAAATATGTAGAACGTATGATTATACTAATAAAATTATCCTTGTATTGATATGCTCTAATCAAATACAAAGTGGGGAAATTCCACAAAATGAAACACTAACATTCTATTTATAGCCTAACAAGTAGGATATACTATTACTAAACTACCCTAACTAATATTACATCAGTATTACAAAGTCAAGATAGTACACAAAAAATCATCATTTCTTTTGTCTTCATCCGTATTTCTTTTTACTTATCTGTATTAGTTGATGTGGATGACAAAAGTCTTACCCGCATTTCTTCATTTGTTCATGAGCATATATTTTATATCATCTGCAATAGTTTATGTAGATGAACAAATGCCTTGTATGCATTTGGTTGTTCATTCACATTTGACTAATGTGGATGATCAACACTTGGCTTTTTTGCAAATTCACATTTGTTCTTCAAAGCATCCGCATTTCTGACTTGTCTTTAATATTCTTAACCCGCATTTACTCTAACGCTTGTACCCACATTAGTAGTCTGCATTGGTGTTTATGCTTGTATAAAATCTTCAACAAAGCAACTCACAAACCACCTATTAAAGTGGCATCAATTATATTTTTAATGTCCAACATCTTGACAACACACTTGTAGCTCGAGATCACAAAGCTTATAATGCTATCTCAATGGCTCTTATAATTAAGATTTTAAACAACTTCACCAAGTACAAACGTAACAAGGATCTTTCTCTTACACTTTTCACTTGGTGTGAAGGCAATGATGATTGAGGGAAAGTCATTGACACTACCAAGAAGTAGTATAAATGTTCAGTAACATTCCGGGTGAAAGTTTTCTCTGTCATCTTCTATAAATTCAAAGTCATGGGCATCAATTACCCTTCCTTTGAAATCAACAAGAAGCTATTTGACTCACTTCCCGCTCAATGGGATGTCAATCATGTGATCATGAAATGAACATCAAAAGTGAATGAGATGTCTCTACATGACATGTTTACACTTCTTGAGGCCTATGACTTTGAAATCAAGAGAAGCTTAGTTGCATCATCCAGCCAATTTGTAGTTGTTTACTTCCTTTGAAATCAACTACAAGCTATTTTATTCACTTCCTAATCAATGGGATGTCAATCGAATGATCATCAAATGAACATCAAAACTAAGTGAGTAGGCATTACATGACATATTGCACTTTAAGAGGGCTATGAGTTTGACACTAAGAAAACCTAAGCCACATCCTCAACCAATTTAGGAGTTGTACTTTAATGACTAGATATGGTAATTCATCCTAAGGAAAACATTACTTATCCACCGAATGTACCATAACCTCCTTATACTTTTTTCAAATCCCCATCACTGAGAAATTCATTTAACAATGCAAAGTCACAACTCCCTCCTATTCTAAAACAATATCTGAATGTTATTACTAACTTTTAAGATACTTACGAGGCTTTATGGTTGGGATCCTTAATCAAGCCAATTTTAGAGAAGATTACTTGGAGAAATTGACACAAAGAAGATTGATATCCAATCGTAGAAAGCCATGGTGTCCCTTACAAGAAAAATACTCTTTAAGAAGACAGGGATGGGTCAGTTCAAAATGAAGAAGAACATTTTCTTTGAAGCAAGGTGTTATAACTACAATTAGTTGGGACACTTTGCAACAAACAATGAAGCATCAAAATCCTAGTCTAACATATTTTAAGAGATAAAGATAATTATAAATAGTTGGTACCTTTATTTTATACCTTAACGATGTTGGTTATTCAAGGTGGTGTAGGATATGACCTGGGAGACCAAATTACACAAGTTTTTGTCAATCAAGCCTGTATAGTAGACATATAAGAGGAGAAGCCTGCTATAGTTAATGAAGTGGTCATCAAGTGATAATCTAAACTATGCTCTCAATCATGTATAGATGAAGTCTGTAGATAAAACTTCCACATCCATCATTGATTGATGAATTCAATCATAGGGAGACCATGTATTTAAACACTTAGAGATTTAAATGTTATGGAAAACCTAAAATTAGATGTTTTGGCAAAACTAAATCGAACATTTTGGCTGAAGAAATTGCATCTTTTAAAAAATCCAAATATGAACTTAGAAAAAAAGATAGTTTAGGGTATTAGATGCATAGCTTCATCAAAAGGTAATTGACAATAACCAATTTCAGTCAGTTTGAGTTGTTATCTTGACCTTGATTTTGACTTCTTTTGGCTTAAACATGGGATTACGTGTTTAAGAATCCTATTAAGTGCAATATGTAAATACAAGACAAAACTAATGACTTTTATTCATCATAAGTGTATATCACACTTTGTAAGTCCATAAAAACTCAAAGGTAGTCATGCCTTTCCTAAGGCATGTGACTATTTGAATTGGTATTGTAAGAACATAATAAACCTTCAAGGTACAAAATATTAGTGATTTAAGGCTACAAGATATGAACCATAACTATAATAACAATCATATAACATAGTGAAATTTAAGCGAGTTACAAGGCCTAATGTCACGACCCGCCTAAAATCAAGTCAAAAATCTCAGATTTCGGAAGTTTTCAGACATGTTTAGACAGATCTAGGGCTGACCAAAAGTCTCCGAAACAGCCCACACGAATCTGGACCAAGCTAGAAACATCGGGGCACTCTAGAGCCATGAAGGATAGCTAGATACATTGCATAAAAAGGGTGCCAATGAAAGTTCAAGAACAACCTTGAACAAGGTTGATATTTTCATATGAAATATCTAGATATTACTGTTTGATTCTTTATGCTCAAGACACATAGAATATTGATGTGGTTAGTACGTTATGATCCAAGTCGGGTCATACCCAATAACAAGCTTAGCAAACACCAAATAATATTTAATAGATGATATTATGATGCAATTAAATAAATACACCAATTTAGAAAATGGGTTTTTTAAATAAGTTGCATATGAGATTGAACAACTTATAAGGATATTTTGTTCATGGACATTATTTGTCATGTTATTTAAGTTTGTTAAATAACATCAAATAATAATAATAGTGTGTGTATAAGTTATATAATTAAAAGGTTAATTAGATAACTTATAATTGTAATTAGTTAAACAAAATAAAAGGGAGTTTTTGGGGGGAAAACCCCAAAACCTTTTGGAATTCCCCCCCCCCCCTTTTAAGGGGTCTTTGGCCTTTTGTTTTGATAACTTTTACTTCTAGAAAACACACACACATCCTCTATTTTCTCTCTCACATGCAAAGGACCAAGAACACACTTTCTCTCTACTTTTTTGAAGGTGTTCAAAGCTGAAAATTCGATTTTCAGCACATCTTGGTTCGAGATTGGTGTTAAAATCCTAGCAACAAGGTGTTTTCTTGATGCTTGTGGACACCTCTCCTTGGTGTTTTGGTCATTCAAGAACCTCATCTTCTTCACCCAAATTCGTTTTTCTGCAGCTCTACAAAAGGTAGTTTGTATGATTTGTTTTGGGTTGTTATTTCTTGTTGATAGCTAGTTCATACACATATAAATGATCCTTATGTTCTTGGGTTTGTTGTTGTCATGATATGAGCCTTAATTTTCAGATTACTAATGATAATATTAAGGTTTTAATCCGCTTCGTTTTCAAGTTTAAATGGTTAAACTACTTTGATATGGTCCAACAACCCAACATTGGCATCTAGAGCCGGATATGTGGATGACTAGTTTTATTTGTCCTTGTAAAATTGGTTTTATAGGACTTTAACAACCTTATAGGGGCTGTTTTGTAGTGATGTTATAAATCCCCAACCTTTCAAGGTTATATCTAACATGCTTGTGATTAAACCTTGAAAAAAAGATATCAAATGGTTGATTGTGTTTTGTTTGGACAAAAACACCCTAAATTCTTAGTTTATGTTGGCTGAACATTTAGGGTCATATAGGGATTTATTTGGTTCTTGTATGTTGTATATGATGATTCATATTGGTGCATAACCTAGCCTTGACCTTGTGTAGATTTGGTTTTCAATGGATGTTTGTTTTGGTTGATTTCAATCATAATGGGTTGTAATATGTGACATCCGTCACCTTAAGGTCCGTCAATTAACAAGGCTTTCCGTTAACTATTCTTCAATCAATCATCCCTCATCTTTATTAACTCTTTAGGTGGATATCATGGTTGCTTTATCATCGTTGTGCTTGTGCTTTCATTGTAATCATATGCTATCCTTAAAAACTTTTAAAACTTTCATCATCGTAACCGCCAAATATATCGTTTTTATATAAAATTAACGTCGCTAATAAAACCATTTTTAAGTTATAAACATCATTAAATACATTTTTATAACTAATATAATTAACCTAATAAAGTCGTTTTTCAACCGAAACAAATTTGGGAAACTCGGGGGTTAAGTGCAGGGACTAAACTTGACATTTTGCAACTTGGAATGGGTATAAATAGCCCCATTTTTCCAGCCCTAGCTCATTATCTTCTTCTTCATCTCCTTCATCCTCTTCTTTACCATTTTCTTCATCTTTGCACCAAATCCGACCCGCTTGGTCTCGTTTTCATCGTCTAGACTTCATCTACAACCTAGTCTACTCCATTCTAGCAGGTAGACGACTTTGGTTGCCCCTTTTCTTGCTTATTCACGGCTGTCCATTCTAGGGTTTCGGGTGTTCGGGTTCAACCCGAACACATGAGGTCGTGTGGGTGCGTGTGAGGTCTTTCTGCGTGTGCTTCTTGTTTGTGTATGTTTGTAGAGTGTTTCTGGAAGTCCTTGTTGTGTAAAACTCGTGCTCGGAGCAGTCGAAGGCTGTTCAGCCTCGTCAACAGTCGCGATTCTGCTGTCCAGGCGACTGGGTCTGTCATGCGATTGAGTCGTGCAACTAGGTTAGTCGTGCGACTGAGCCATGCGTCTGAGTCAATCGTGCGACTGAGTTGTGCGACTGGATGTGTCGTGCGACTGAGTCGTGCGACTGTGTGTATGTGTGGGAATGAGTCATTCGTGCGAATGAATGTGTGCGATTGAGTCATGCGAGCGAATGAATGTGTTCGATTGAGTCAGGTGACCAAATGAATGTATGCGATTGTGCGTGTATCGCACGATTGGAGTCCAATCGCACGAATGAAGGTTCAATCGTACGAATGAAGCTGATTCGCACGATTGAAGGTTGATTCGTGCATATGGAGGTCGAGTCGTGCGGATGGGTGTTGTGTGGTACGACTGAATGCTAGTCATATGAATGAAGGCTCAATCGTACGAATTAAGCTGATTCGCACGATTGAGGGTTGATTCGTGCGAATGGATTGTTGAGTCGTGCGTCTTTGGTCCTGTCGTGTGACTGAAGTTGTTGTGTGTGATTTCCTTCGTATGCGTGGTGTGTGTATGTCGTGTGATGTTGAGGTAACATTAACACGGTTGCCATTGCTCAGCCACAAAGATTAAAGTCAACGCTATAAAGCCCACATATACTATTTCAAATTAAATCAACTTAACATTTTACAAGTATCAATAACCGATTTGAAACTACTAATGGTTACCAAATACATCTTTCTGCGTGTGCTTCTTGTTTGTGTATGTTTGTAGAGTGTTTCTGGAAGTCCTTGTTGTGTAAAACTCGTGCTCGGAGCAGTCGAAGGCTGCTCAGCCCCGTCAACAGTCGCGATTCTGCTCTCCAGGCGACTGGGTCTGTCATGCGATTGAGTCGTGCGACTGGGTTAGTCGTGCGACTGAGCCATGCGTCTGAGTCAGTCGTGTGACTGAATTGTGCGACTGGATGTGTCGTGCGACTGAGTCGTGCGAGTGTGTGTATGTGTGCGAATGAGTCATGCGTGCGAATGAATGTGTGCAATTGAGTCATGTGAGCGAATGAATGTGTGCGATTGAGTCAGGTGACCGAATGAATGTATGCGATTGTGCGTGTATCGCACGACTGGAGTCCAATCGCACGAATGAAGGTTCAATCGTACGAATGAAGATGATTCGCACGATTGAAGGTTGATTCGTGCGTATGGAGGTTGAGTCGTGCGAATGGGTGTTGTGTGGTACGACTGAATGCTTGTCATACGAATGAAGGCTCAATCGTACGAATGAAGCTGATTCGCACGATTGAGGGTTGATTCGTGCGAATGGATTGTTGAGTCGTGCATCTGGTCCTGTCGTGCATCTGGTCTTGTCGTGCGACTGAAGTTGTTGTGTGTGATTTCCTTCGTATCCGTGGTGTGTGTATGTCGTGTGATGTTGAGGTAACATTAACACGGTTGCCATTGCTCAGCCACAAAGATTAAAGTCAACGCTATAAAGCCCACATATATTATTTCAAATTAAATCAACTTAACATTTTACAAGTATCAATAACCGATTTGAAACTATTAATGCTTACCAAATACATCTTCAATGACAATGAAACTTTTACTCAAATATCATCAGCAATGGCGACAATGTCTAGTACTTGGATCTACATAAGATCTAATACGTGTGTCTGTTTGTGTGTGTTACACGCGACCCAACCGATACAACCCGAACCGACCGATCAATATTATATGCTTCAATCATATCATTAATGCTTAACAATAACTGTCAATAGTTGTTTGACCGTTCATTTGCACACAACATTTGGATACACTGATCATACATACTTACTACTTAACAAGTGAGTTCCGTGGCCCCTTTCTACGCTTACAATATTTCAATCATTTACAACTTGGGGGAAAAGTATGCTCACCCATTTTCAATGATGTACAACTTACTTACAAATTTACGTACATGGAATCAACGTGATACTGTTTTACAAGTACTTATCTGATACATGCTTGGGTCTGCTGTGTGGTTCTTTCTTTGCAACTATTTAATTCTAGTGTGGGAACCGACGGATAGGTATTGGGTAGTACTACTGGGTTGACACCCCCACCCTTGTTCGTTGGTATACTAGTTGGTACCATCAGTGGCCAGGAACGGGCCCTTGGGTGAATATATTCCGACAATATCTTTGTGTACGTCGCTAGGTTTGGTTGCAAAGCTCATTGTCATGTGATTTTAGTTGTTTATATAACTGTATTCACGGTATTCCACATCGCTTACTATATACAGAATCACTTATTTATTTATTACTTAAACCTGCGAGCTCACCAACAATTTTGTTGACCATTTTGAGCATATCTTTTCAGGTGATCATGCAAATTGAGGAATCTAGGTGTGTTGCCTTAGTGGAGACCCTAGGATGCATTTTTGGGACTAAACGTATTTGACAAACAATTATTTTGAACAATGTTGTAGTCTGATTAAACAATTTTAATCTTTTGATACTTGTTCCTGGGTTGTGGGAATTTACATTACAATTTCATCTTTATTTGGTTATGTGAATCATTTATCATGTTTATGCTTATGGCTATGTTGTCGTGAATATTGACTAAACACGACACAAGTCCCCTTGTTTGTAGGATTCTATGTGCCCAAGACACTTAGAATATTGATGTGGTTAGTACGTTATGATCCAAGTCAGGTTATACCCAAATAACAAGCTTAGCAAACACCAATTAATATTTAATTGATGATGAAGATCATGTTTAGGTTGGACTCACTTTAGTATAGTTGTTTACTTTACATTGTAATAGGACTTTTGTTAGTTTCCTTTTGTATGTTCTTAGTAATGAGTAGTTTTGGCAGTCCAGCGAAACTGTGAGCGAATCTATACATTCGCTCACAGTTTGCTGTTTTGGTTTACCCGGCGAACTTGTGTTCTGCCGGGCGAAACTATAGTTTCGGCATGATAGTTTCGCTGGTAGCGAAACTGTCAGCGAAATTATAACTGCTATATATACTTTTGGCAATTCTCTTTGTAAGGTAAGCTTGCAAAACCCTAATCGTAAATCGTTGTTGCAAGTTACCAATTCTAAGCAGTTTTCACACAGAAATACTATTGTGCTTGATGTTATGTATTGCTATTGTTCATTTGATTATCAAATATGTGTTAGAATTCTCTTCTATCTTCTCAATTGTTGTTGTTTAGCATGAATGTTTGATATTGAGCAATTCATCACTTCAATTGTACTGTTTTTCGATCACATGGACCAACAATATGGTATCAAAGCCTTAGTGCTCTTGATTTGTTGAGTTTTTGTGGTTTTGGTCAATATCTAGTTTCAATCAATTTTCATAGGATTATCAGCTGTTTTTGGCATGGAAATTGATTGAATTATGCTTGTTTTTGATTGAGGAAGATTCTACAATCATCAGATCTCAAATTCATTGAGTTTTGGATGATTTCAGATTGATTTTGAGGTGAAAAAGGGTTTTGAGATCGAACAGCGAAATTAATGTTCTTACAGCGAAACTGTCATCGTCTTTCAGCGAAATTATGAGTTATCTTGGATCAGAAGTTGTTTTCTAGAGTTTCTGCGAAACTAATTCCTTGAACGAAAGTTCATTAGTGCTTGTGAACAATCTACTAGCAAAATTGCTGCCGAATTTATTTTTGAACGAATGTTCAAGCTTGTTTCGTGTGAAGTTAGCAGCGAAACTAAGCAAGTGGTGTCTTTGTTCAGGCGAAAGTGCTGCTGAAATTGCTAGCGAAAGTGTTAGCTTCTGCGAAATTGTCAGCGAAAGTACTTTTTCAGCGAAATTGTTATCCAAGTCATCTTTTTCTGCGAATTTGTCAGCGAAATTATAAACATTTCTTCCGAAACTATCATGTCGAAATTAACTACTCTCACACTTGCTGATCTTGAAAGTGTTGCTCCTAATAGACCTCCAAGACTCATTAATGGAGATAATTTTGAAGATTGGAAGAGATGTCTCAAAGCTTTCTTCTTCTACACTGATCATAATCAATGGGAATCGATTATTTCTGGTCCTCACATACCTACGGTTACTGTTGGTGATGTTGTTTCTCAGAACAAAGACCCATCTTCCTATACTGAAAGAGATCTGAAATTGATTGCTCGTGATTAAAAGGCTTTTGGTGCTCTAACTCTCTGTTTGGCTCCAGACATCTACAACCGTTTTGCAGAGCATAAAAATGCTAAATCCCTTTACGATGCTCTCTGTGAATTCTATGATGGTAATGCAGATTTGGTAAAAGACAAGAGTATTCAGGCTGAAAAGGAGTTCAATTCATTTGTGGGATACAAGAATGAAAGTCTGACAGATCTTACAAATCGTTTCTTAACCGTCTCAAGCACTCTAAAGAAGTATGATGAAAGGCTCTCCAACAGTGAACAAGTTAATAGGCTTCTCGATTCTCTTCCACCACAGTGGAGTCTTCAAGTGAGAATGCTTAAACAAGAAAGAGGTTTTACAGATTACAAGCTGATGGATATCATTAACAAGTTGAAATCTTTTGAGTTGGATATGAAAAGAAGAGAATTTAACCAGACTATGATGCCCACATCTGGTTTTTCTCAAAATGCTGCTTTGTTGTCATCCGCTGCAAACTCTCACATTCAAAATCCAATTCAAGGAGGGAGCAATACAAGTAATTTCTCGAGTGGTAATAGTCATGTTGGAAAAGATTTGGGAAATTCTAAGGTCAATGCTGAAACTTCAATTCCATCTGAAACAATGGCTCTTTTTGGAATGTTTGTTCAGAGCTATGAAGCTCTTGTTGCTGGAGAACTGAAAGGTAAAGGAATGACTATGGAGGACATGTATCAGGTTGATCCTGATGATTTAGAAGAAACTGACATTCAATGGCAAATGGCTATGTTAACTTTAAGAGCTCGGAGATTCATGTAAAGAACAGGACGAAAGAACTTTGGTGGTCAATCATCTACTTCAAAACTGGGATTTGATAAGTCAAAATTGAGGTGCTTTAATTGTAAACAATTGGGAAATTTTAAACGTGAATGTCCATTACCAATTGTCACAGATCCTAGTAACACTGGAGTACCAAGATTGACAGCAGAGAAAGAAAAGGAAGAAGTGAATCTAAAAAAGGAGTCGGCTTTGATTTCGAACTTTGATTGGAGTGCAGAGGTGGAAGAAACAAGAACTGATATAAATCACGCATTAGTTGCTGAGATTGTGGAAGGTAATGAAGTGGAAGTTGGTGAAGATGGATTTGTGCTGTTCAAGGAATTCAAAAGAGAAAACGAGTCTTTAGTAAATGAGAAAGAAGAAAAGGCAGATGGAAATGGGAAAGAGGAAACTGCAGGTTCAAGTGAGAAAAGAAATTCAAGATATGAGATAGGAAAAGAGAAGGATGATGTTGCTGCTACTGTTGAGGAAAGGAAATCAAGTACTCCAGTATGCATGTGTGATAAAGCTTTAGCTACTAAAAGGATGGTAATGGGACTTCCATATGAGGTAATACAGGATATGTGCTCATCTGCTTGCAAAATTAGGCTATTTGGGATTTATAAGGCTAACCGTTTGTTAATTGATAATGAAAAGGATTTAAAGGGAATTAATGATGAACTTAAAATGAATGAATCAAAATATTTTGTGAAATTAAATGAGGCTTTAAAAGAAACTGATCATTTAAAAAGAATCGTTTTGGAAAGAAATGTCGAGATTAATACTTTGACTGAAAGGGTTGCTCTTGTTGAATTTGAAGCAAGCAAACTTCAGTCAAAGTTAGATAAATGGACTATTTCTGGAATGAAACATGATGATCTTTGTAAATCTCAACGGGGAGCAAGAATTAAAACAGGTTTGGGTTATGAAAATGTACATGTTTATCCTCCACCTAATACATATTGTTATTCTCCTATGCCTGTTCCTCATCCTTCTAATGATTTAATCAAAACAGATACTGACAGTATGTCTGCAGGTTTAGTCGGGAATAACTCTAAGTACATTCGTGAAGACTACGACTATGGACCAACTAGTGGGCTTGGATGCACTAGTTCTAGTATACCTGAAAATCAGCAGTCTGTTTTAGATCATAAGTCTAGTTTAAATTCAGTTTCTATTTCTAGTTCAAATGTAACAGACTTGAATGTCTCATGTTCTCTTGATAGTTTTATTCCATCTTGTACTTCAAATCATGGTAGTGATGATTTTTGTTCTCGTAATGAATGTAATGCATCTGATCTTTCTCCAAAAACAACTGAGCAACTTAAAATTAATTGTTTCGAAAAGTTCTTTTCTCAACCTATTCCATCTTTCACACCATTAAATATGACATCATCAGAAAAATATAGTTCTTCTTCATCTGACACCAGTACCAATGGTACAAATTTTACTGATTTGTCAGATGAATCTTGTTCTAATTTTGTAAAGAAAAATTCTGATTCAAATAAACAACAACCTCATGAGTTGTATGAGACATTCAGTGATGTTGATTCTAGTTTGTCTGAATGTGATGAGGAGATTATTATTGATCCTATTTTTACCTCATCACATCATAGACCTAGATTCAAACCTCATTGTTTCAGGTGTGGTCAAGAGGATCATCTTGTCAAAAATTGTCCTTTGATTCAAGGATCCTCTAATAGGAATTGTTTTGGGAATAAATTGACAAAATTGGTTAATAATTCCTTCTGTAAAAAATCTGCTTCTTTAAAAAGCAAAGTTGTTCAATCTTGGGTCCCTATTACTCCTGGCTAAGTGATTTGTTAATTCATTTCAGGAATCCTCATCAAAGATTGTAAACAGTTTATGGCATGTTGATAGCGGGCGTTCCAAGCATATGACGGGATTAAAGGATTTGTTGACCAATTATCGGATTATAGATGGAGGATATGTGGCTTTTGCTGGAAATAAGAAGGGTGGAAAAATGATTGGAAAAGGAGAAGTTACCAATGGTTCTCTTACTCTGGAAAAAGTCAACCATGTTCCTGAATTGGCTTTTAATCTTCTGAGTGTTTCTCAAATTTGCGATAAAGACATTCATGTTCTATTTAAATCTGATGAATGTTTATTTTTAAAATCAGAGATTGCCATTCCAGATGATTTTATTCTCATGCGTGCTCCAAGGAAACATGATACATATCTTCTTGATATGAATTCAAACGAGTCAAAGGCTACTGCAACTTGTCTTCTCTCAAAAGCATCAACCTCTGAGTCTCTCTTATGGCATCGTCGTTTAGGCCATGTCAATTTTAAGATAATTAATAAATTAGTAAAGAACAATCTTGTTAGAGGACTTCCTTTAAAAGATTTTTCTGTTAATGAAAATGCATGGCATGTGCCAAAGGGAAACAACATAAGAAACCTCATAAGCCCAAACTTTTAAATAGCATATCTTGTCCTCTTGAGTTGTTACATACTGATTTATTTGGGCCAATTAGTGTTAAATCAATTGCTAAAAAATCCTTTTGTCTTGTTGTTACAGATGATTTCTCAAGATATTCATGGGTGAGGTTTCTTGCACACAAAGGCGAAGTTGCAGAGGAATTGCAGAAATTAATTCTTTCTATCGAATCAATCAGTAAGAGAAGAGTTATGGGACTAAGAAGTGACAACGGCACTGAATTCAAAAATCGATTCATTTTGTGCTCAAAAAGGGATTGTGAGACAATTTAGTGCTGCAAGAACACCCCAGCAGAATGGTATTGCGGAACTAAAGAATCGCACTCTCGTGGAAGCTGCTCGTACAATGCTGATAGAATCTTCATTACCAATTATTTTCTGGGCTGAAGCGGTCAATTGTGCATCTTATGTTCTAAACAGGGTATTAATTGTGAAAGATAAAGTGAAGACTCCTTATGAACTTTTTCATAAGAGAAAGCCACTAATTGATTTCTTTCGACCATTTGGCTGTTCCTGTACACTTTTGAATACTCAATCTCAGAAGACAAAATTTGGTGCTGTTTCTGACGAGTGTTATTTTGTTGGATACTCTTCTTCACAAAAGGCGTACCGGGTTTATAACAAGAGAACACGTATTGTTCAAGAGTCATTCTATGTTGATTGGCAGGAATCCAATCCTTCTGAAGTTAAATCTGAACCTGCATGGTTCTTTGACTCCGATACGGTGTTCAATTCGTTTAATCTGCCAGTTTTCGATGATGATACATCAATTCCAAATACTCAAACAAATATTATTTCATTATCTCCATCGTCTTTTCAATCCACCACGTTAGTAAATGATGCTGTTTCAACTGATGTCAGCTCTTCGTCTCCAATGCCTGATCAGGCTCCATCATCTGATTCTTTACCTCCTACATCTTCTCATTTACCTGATCCAACACCTATCATTGATTCACCTTCATCTAATCTTTCACCAGCTATGGGTGATACTTCTTCAACTATCTTTCCTTCTTCAAGTGATTACAAAACTTTGAAAGATCATCCACTTGATAATGTGATTGGATCTGTTTCTGATGGTGTTCGCACGCGAAGTCAATCTGGTCTAATTAATGTTTGTCTTTTCTCATGCTTCATCTCTCAAATTGTCCCGAAAAATGTTCATGCTGCTCTACAAGATCCTTGTTGGGTAGAGTCTATGCAATTGGAACTTCAACAGTTCAGAAAGCCTAAGGTTTGGACCTTAGTTGATTTACCTCCTAACAAATATCCAATTGGTACAAAATGGGTGTTTAAGAACAAACCAGATGATCGGGGAGTGGTGGTGCGTAAAAAATCTAGACTTGTAGTGCAAGGCTTCGCTCAAGAAGAAGGGATTGATTATACAGAAGTCTTTGCTTCAGTTGCTCGTCTTGAAGCAATCATAATATTTCTTGCTCATGCTGCTCATAAACAATTTAAAGTTTACCAGATGGATGTGAAGTGTGCGTTTCTCTACGGAGACATTGATGAGGAGATATATGTGTGTCAACCACCAGGCTTTGAAGATCCTGATAAAGTGTATAAGCTTGATAAATCTTTGTATGGTCTTCATCAAGCACCCAGAATCTGGTATGAGACCCTTACGCAATATCTTCTAAGCAATGGTTACTCTCGTGGTACCATCGATATGACTTTATTCAAAAGAGAGGTGAATGGTGAAATGATATTTGTCCAAGTGTACGTTGATGATATTATTTTTGGATCTACAAATTCTCAATTGTGTAGAGAGTTTGAAGAAGTTATGAGCCAAAGGTTTGAAATGAGTATGATGGGTGAAATGTGTTTCTTTCTTGGATTACAAGTTGAACAACAACAAGAAGGAATTCTTATTCATCAGGAGAAGTATATTAAAGATATTTTGAAGAAATTTCTGATGGATGATGCTTCTACAGAGATGACTCCCTTTACTGCTCAGACTTGTCTCACTCCGGATGAAAACGGAAAACCAGTTGATCCTCATCTTTTTAGATCTATGATTGGCTCTCTCATGTATCTTACTGCAAGTCGTCCTGATATCACTTTTGCTGTTGGTTACTGTGCTAGATATCAGTCGGCCTCAAAGGAATCTCATGAGAAAGCTGTCAAAGAATATTTCGTTATCTCAAAGGATCGTCTCGTTTAGGATTGTGGTATCCATATGGTGGGAATTTTGATTTACATGCTTACTCTGATAGTGATTCCAATGGTTGCAGGTTAAACAGAAAACCTTTGTCTGGCGGATGTTAATATTTGGGAAATTGTTTGGTATCCTGGCAGAGCAAGAACAAACTACTGTTTCTCTTTCTACAGGGGAAGCTGAATACATTGCTGCATCAAGCTACTGTTCTCAAGTTCTCTGGATCCAACACCAAATGATTGATTATGGGATCAATTTTCTCCATACACCTTTATTTTGTGACAATGAAGCTGCCATTGGAATTGCTAAAAATCCCATCCATCATTCCCGAACCAAGCATATCGAAACACGAATTCATGCGATTCGTGATGCTCAAGAAAAGGGTTTCATTGATATTATACCCATCGATACAAAAAATCAAAAAGCTGATCTTTTCACAAAAACATTTGATAAACCTCGTTTTTATGAATTGATTTCTATGCTCGGGTTAATATCTTTTTAAATTTTCATTTTCTATTTCTTTGATTAAAAAATAAATAAAAAAAATATAAATAAAAAAATTGATTAACTCATAATAATAGAAATATGAAAATAAAAATTTGGGAGAGTAATTTCATAGTTCTGAGATCGGAATCTAACATGATGAGAAATGATTGTATATTCTCTAAGTATTTTTATATACATGACCGATACTTCAATGAGAAATGATAGTAACTGATACTGGATTCTGTTTCACATTATTTTTTAAAGAAAATTGATCAGATTCTTTAACGATATGCTTGATAGACTCAGCCTGATGAATAAAGTACACAGCAGCTTTATGATTAAATTAAACATCATGCTTAAGAATGTCTGGATTTACTCAATTGTTTTGGCTTGCACAAAAACTGACTCCTGACAAAAATTGGATTGAGAATGAATCTTTCGTCCATTTTGCTTTGTTATGTCATCATCCTGAACCACAACTGGTTTGTTTGGTGTTAAGGTGTCGTGTGTCTGTGCTTATCTCCTCTGTTGTACGTGAGTAATAACCTGGAGTGATGATCTCCTCAGCTGTACGATAGTACTGACCTGGAGCTCTCATCAGCACATGTTTAAATGGTTATCTCCTCTGTTATACGTGAGTATAGATCTGGAGCTCTCACCATTTTGATATAATTATGTCAAATCATCTTATCGATGAGTTTCTTTCAGAATGAAATATTCTGTTTATAATCATTTGCACACTAACGCACAAGCCTTGTTCTATGAAGATTGATTCAAAATTCAAGAAATCCTGAGGTCGGGTGAGGGTTTTTTTACCAAATTATTGTGGGGTCCTAACATTCTAAAGCATCTAATCGAACCTTAAACGAATCATAAGCTCATTGTTGAAAAATGATAAGGCATGAGTTTAAGTGGACAATTATATCAGCAATCGTTATTGATTTGTTCTAATTTCAGTTGTTTCTGTGCAGATTGTGATCAGATCTTGTATTCAGTATGATCTCATTGCTGGTAGATGATTTTTGATCATCTTTATGTTCATAAATATTTATAGAATGTGATCTCTGATTAATTTAGATCTCATTATGTGATGTGCTTCTTGTTAATTAAAAAAAATAAAAAATAAAAATAAAAATAAAAAAATAATAATAAAAAAAATGAATGAATGAAATAAAATAAATAAAGAAATAAAAAAAGGGGGGTTGGAGACGAAATTATACTTTCGCTAATTGTTTCGCAAAGCGAAACTGCAATCTCGCTAGGTTTGCTAATTAGTTGTTAACTAGTTATCTCTTAGCGAAATTACAGTTTCACTGGGCGAAACTGTAAATTCGACTGGCGAAACTGCAATTTCGCTAGTAGCGAAACTATTTGCTATTTAAGTCATGTTTGCGAAATTTTTCTCATAATTTCGCAAAACCGTTCTGTGTAGTTCTTAAGGTTTCTCCGTGACTTTACTTGGCGATTTTGCTCTGTGTTTGTGTTTTGGACTGATAATTAGTGTTATTTGCTTCGCATGTGAGTTTCGAACCTTATTACATCTTTTAATCTGGTTAAAATCATCTCCATTTAAGTAATTTGGATTGTGACTCTTCGGTGGGTTCGCTGTTCTTCCAGCGAAACTACTAATTCTTCTGCGAAACTGAACGAAAGTTCTCTTCTTTTCAGCGAAACTGTAAAGTTATGTTGTCCGGGCGAACTTAACAGTTTCGCCATATTTTCTTTAATTTCGCAATGTCTGGTCTTTAACTTGCACAGTTTCGCTTGATCTTGTTTTCTTCTGAACAGCGAAACTAATTTTAAAACAGCGAAACTAATTTGTAACAGCGAAACTATGCTCGTGCTTGGAGAAACTAATTGCGAAACTTCTTTAATCTAGACTCATCGTGTCGAAATTGCTTTTTGTTCTGCGAAAATAACATGTTTCAATGAGCAAAATTATTGTTTCGCTTGTCGAAACTGTTAGTTTTCTTTGTCGAAACAGCCTTTGTTCAGCGAAACTATCATGTCTTAGTGAGCGAAACTATTATTTCGCTTGCCGAAACTGTTAGTTTCTTTTGTTTTAGTCTTATTTTCTTATTTTCATTATTTCTCATTCAAATTTAATTATTTTTCTTTCTCAGGTTATCATGGCAAATCTCAAATTTGATGAGAGGAATAACATCACTGCTATTTTAGATGATACTCTCCCCAAGGCAGCTGGATTTTGTGATTGTATCAGATGGCTTCAGATATCACCTATTGCCTATGCTATTTCTCACTCACCTACTATTTATGATCTTCATATTAGAGATTTTTGGAGATCAGCAGAATACGATACTAGAGGAGATGTACAGAGAATCACTGCCAAAGTTATTGATCATGATGTGACTATCACTGCTGAGAGTGTTTCTAGGATTCTTAGACTAGATGATGATTCTGGAGATGAAGTAGTTATGACAGAGTCTGAAGTGTTTCAAGCTTTCAGAAGAATGGGGTATGAGGGACCAGCTTTTGGTTCAAGGAAAGAGATCAAGAAGTCTTTCTTATCTAAGGAGTGGAGATATATCGCTCATGTTTTTATTATGTGTCTAAATCACCGTAAAGGTGGATCTGATGGACTTAATCTTGATTGGGCTAAAGCTATGGTGCTGTGCTGTAAAGGGGAGAAGGCCAACATAGCTAGACTGATTTTTGCATGTATGGCAGAGAATGTGATGGCGGTAAAGAAAGACAAATGGCTGTTATACCCTCGCTTTCTTCAGATGATTTTTGATGATCTTATTCCTCATGTTCCAAAGCATGGTGAAATCAAGAGACTGGTGCAGATGAATTCTCGTATTGTTGCTGATTGATGTGCTATCCGTCATGATTTTAGTGGTAAAATCACCCATCTCTGGTAGAATATGTATCCTCCAGAACACTGGAATTATATTAGACGGGTTGATGAGTCTGAGAGTAAAAGGGCTGAAGAAACAAGGGTACAGCAAGCTGATGCTACTAAGAAAAGGAAGAGATACGCTAAAGAAAAGGATTATGATTTTGAAGAGGATATTGCAGGACCGTTTAAGGGCTTAAACACAATTACAACACAAAAACACAATGAGGAGAATAACTAAGCTCTAATCAAACAGTGAACTGGGTAACCAAAGGTGATACAAAGAACACAAGTAAAGCAAGAGACAAAACAAGAGAGTATGGGTTTCAAGGAGGCAGTATATTGCTTTCTCAAGTTCTTTTACAAGTGTTACAAAGCATACATAAAAGATACAAGAACTTGAAATACTTATACTACAACCTACAGCCGGCTATACTTTGAAAGCCAGCTGGATACAATTGACTAGACACTAACAAAATCAATTGTAGGATCAAAAGGCATATCTGCCTTTTGACCTTGTGACTATGACATGCCATAGCTCACATAAAGTGGAAAAAGGATAAAGTACATAAAGTGGAAAGTTGAATACTCAAGACCTCAATGTACAGTTACCAAAAGCAAGACCCTTTTCACCAACTCATGTAAGTTGGTGACTTTACAGAGATGCAGCGGAAAAGGTGCTTTATGAAACAGTACATCAGATAAAGCATGTGTACTAAAAGTCTTCGGAAGAAATCTGTCTTCATAGGATGAGGCTTCGGAAGACTTTGTCTCTGAAGCTTCGGAAGACTTCATGTTTGGCTTCGGAAGATATTGGTCTTGGCTTCGGAAGATTTTACACTTAGAGTATTTTCTAATGCTTTGTGTAAAACTTCCGAAGCATTCTTCACTTCAGTACTTAGTGCATGTTGCTGACACACTTAAGCTATTTTGGGTTGCATCAGACTTCAGGAATCCTTACAAACTCCCCCTAGGCTGATGCTACCAAAACACTTGGAAGATCTTCAAATGTTGGTAGTCTTCAGTACAATCAGGACCATTCCTTTCTTCATGAGATGGTCAGGATCATCAAGACTTTCATAGTATCTTCTCATCTCAAAGAGATCATGCAGAGGTAAGTTGATTATGTCTTGCCATGAGTAGACATTCTCAACACCTTGATCTCTGATAACAGTCCATCTCTCTGGATTGGTAGAGTAAGTCCAGGACAAGATGGGTGTCTCACTAGTTAGAGGAGCCACTTGAATAGGAGTTGATTGGGCTGCCTCATCATGCACTTCCTCAGGTTGATCTGATTCAGCCTGAGGTGCAGAGGTAGATGACTTTGGCTTCTTCTTCTTTGTCTTTGGTTTAGAAGCCATCCTCTTCTTCCTCTTGGTTGTCTTTAACTGAGAAGACTGGTCTGCAGCACCATGTTGATCATCAGTGTCTTTCTCAGTTGGGTGTTCCTCTCTCACAGGTTCAGAAGGAGAGGGAGTTTGACCCTGCCTAGGATCAGAAGATGAAGCTTGCTGGGGCTCAGCTGGAGGTGCTGGTTGAGGTGTCTCTGGTTGTTCAAACTTGACCTCCACTTCAGGTGGGACTTGACTTGGAAGAGAGTGCAAGTCAATGAGTTCTCCACTTTTAATCTTCTGCTTGATCACCCTAATATGCTCATCCATGGTGGATAGAGACATGGGGCCAAGTCTCCTTCCGGAGAATCCATACAGCTTCAAGAAGCTCACCATTCTTTGTCTGTCAGCAGACTTCTTTGCATTCTTTTGAATGATGGCCCTTGACTTTGCAGCTTCTTCCCTTAGTTTCCTTTTGGTTGTCTTTCTTTCCTTGACTAACTCAAGCTCAAGTTGCTTTAAATACTCGAACTCAATAAAGTCATAGGACAAAGGGAGAAGTGCATCTGCCTGATAGAAGCCTGTGGCACTCAGGTAGTTGATCATCTTGATCCTATCTTCCTCTTTATCTACCTGAGGTTCTTGTGGAGCCACATCTTCCTGTGCAGGACTTTCTTGAACTGGTGAGAGAGTAGGAGCATGCTTGTAAAGTCTTTTCTGTCTCTTCTCCTCTTTGAGTTGGAGAAGTATCATTGCATCCTCTTTCTCCTTCAACTCTCTTGACACTTCTCTGTCAGCCAGTTCATTTAGTTCTTCTAAGGGGAGGGAGATGATCTCATCAATGTCATAGTTCCTGGTCTGTAAGTAGGTAATCCTGACTGCCCTTAACTCATCATCTTGAGTATTTGGTCTGGGAGCAGCCCTGATTGCAGCTTGCATGAAGCTAGATGACCCAGTGGAACTTTCTCCCCTTAGTCTCCTTTTCCTCTCTCTCTCTTCCTCCTCAATTTCCTCAGGAGTCATTATCCTTTTCCCTTTGTCACCAACAGACCTTTGTGACTCAGGGTGGATTGAAGCTTGGCCTTCATTGCTTGGAGTAGCTTCCATGCTCTGGCCAGAGAGAGGCTGAGAAACACCTTCACCAGCAGGTGTCTCAGATGGAGTTTGGACCTCAGCAGCAGTTGTTGATGATGAGACAGGGGTCTCAGGTTCTGTCACTGGGCCTTCAGTCAAGGTTTCCCCTATGAAACTAATCTTAGGGTCCACCTCAACATCCAGTTGACCGATGACATTGCCTGATTCCCTAAGTCTCCTTCTTAGAGAGAACTCTGCAAGGATCCTGTCTTGGATTCTTTGAGCCAGCCTGTCAGCTTGTCTTGAATTGCTTGGATTGACAAGTGGCAAGTTGACTAAATCCAGTCTTTCATAAAAGCTCAGGCTTTGGAATTGAAAAACTTCTTGTTGGCCTTGAACTCTTTGAAGTATGAGGGCTCTCCTGTCATCATCATACCTCCACCTTATGATGTGATTGCCAGTTCCTAGTGGTGGAGATGAGACAGCCCTTGGTATACCTTCCTCAAAGAGACTCCTGATGAGAGAGTCTATAGAGTCCACATTAATGTGAACTTGAGGAAGTTGCTGAGAATGCACAACAGCAAGTGAGGATGGTGAGTCCTCTATGTCCATTCTCTCTGAAGAACTCCCAGGTTCTGTGGTTGTAACAACTTTCTCCCCCTTTTTGGTAGCATCACCCACTTGCATAGGTGAGCTGGAGGATAAGTCAATCACTTCCACAGGTTCTTGTGTTCCTGGTTGAGCTCTCCTTAAAGGTCTCCCAGCTAGTTTTTCCTGCAGATATGAAATCTGGAGTTGCTGATCATTGACCCTGTTTTGCAGGGTAGTCACCTGAGATTCCAAGTGACTAACCTTAGAGACTAAGTAGGTGCATGTTTTTGACAGTTTTTGCACCTTTAGTCTCAAATTCCCCTCATCTTCATCAGAAGATTCATTGGGGGATGAGATGATTGGACCAAAGTCCTCTCTCTCACCACCAGCTTGAGTTTCTTGGCTGCTGGTTTTCCTCTGCTCACTGGCAGCCTCAGTTGAGATGCCAATGGGCTGAGTTGCCATGGTTGAGGTCTTAATGATGTAATCACTTTCAAAAGTGAGAGCCTCTTCCATATGGACATCCTGAACAGGTTCAGAAGTGTCCACCTCAGTAATAGGTGACTGATGGGGGATAGACTGAGGAGAGTCAGAGGTACTCATCTCTCTTTGAGTAGGGGAGGAGAAGAGAGACTCATGGTACTCACTGAATCCTAAGTCTTCATCAGTGTAAAAGGATAGGTTGGGAATTGGTTGGTTGAGATCCAAAGGCTGGGGATGGTAGCTGTCCCCTGAAGGTTGTCCACTTGAGTGTTGAGACTCAGAGTGAAGGCTTAAGGTTGTTGGGCTATTGAGCTCATCAGGGTGAGCTTGAGGAACCTCAGCCCTGATAGGTGAAGTAATGGGAGTGGTTTGCTCCTCAGGAGAAGTGGGAGCTCTAGTGTCCACTTCTTCCTGTAAGGTTGAGTATTTGGGGGCCTGCACAGACTCAATAGCCTGAGCAGGGGTTCGTTTGGATTTTCTTTGGTAGGTGAGGGTGATTTCTGGTCTTTTTAATGGTAGGGACAAAAGAGGTGTGGGTTCAACACTAGCTTGTGTTGCTAGGTTGTCACCTTGAGCAATGAGCTCTAACATTTTTGGGACTAGGGCTGTTTCTACCCCAGAGAAGCCTACAGTTGGCTTCTTCATTATTTTAAAGATGCCGGGCTTCATCTGTCCCAATTTAAGAATATTACCTGTTTCCCTCAACTGTGAGCCCAGTTCACAGTTGAGAATGTGTTGAACATATCTAGGAAACATGTAATACTCTAAGGAGTCTAAGTTTGCAAGTAAATTAGTATAGACAAATTGTGAATACCTGAACTTGACCCCCTGAACCATTCCATGAACTATAAAGGAGAGATCCTCAGGAATCTGGTCCCATCCACCATGCTTGTTTGACAAGCTGTGGATAACCACATGGAGCAGGAATTTCCATTGGGATGAGACCTTCCCTTTCCTAAAGGTCTTTACAGAGAAATCTCCCTCATAGCCCATCTGCTCAAAAGAATGATTAACAGCTTCTTTTGGGAAGGACACCTCACCTTCTTCATCATCCAGCTGTAGATGTTGGTTAATGATGGCCGGAGTGATGAAGACTGTCCTCCCTTGCACTGTGGCAGACAGTGCCTTCTCCCCATCCATAATGACCTCTTGGCAGGTCTTCCAGAATTCAAGCAAATGATCCTCATATAGAGTAGGATCAATGGTTAGGGAGGTGAAATAATTTGACAGAGTCAAGAATTGGCAAATCTCTGAGAAACTTGCATCTTTCTCAGAGCTTAACAGAGCAACTTGATTATGTTGCCTGTGTAGTTGCATGGAGAAATCAGGGTTGTTTCTGCGGTTAAGGTTGGCCATTTCAGAAGCTTAAGGGTGAAGAAAGGTAGAAAGCAAAGGCGGTTTAGAGAATTAGGTTAGAGAAACAGTAGAATTGAGGAAGATAGTGGGAAAGAGGGGGAACCGTTGGGTATTTATATGAAAAGGGATTTGAACCAAAGTTAATGAAAGAGGATAAACTTTGAAATCCGAAAGTCGGTCCCACCTCTGAAAAGGTAGTTTACTTTTGCTCAAAAAGTAGTTTTCTTGGAATTCGAAAAGCTTCCGAAGTTTATTTGTCTTCGGAAGTTTTGATTTAAAAAGCTTCCGAAGCTAAAATGGCTTCGGAAGATTTTCCTGAGAGTCTTGATAATTTATGCTTCGGAAGAGAAATAAACCCTTGAATGCTTTGTATGAAAATAAACAAAGCTTCCGAAGGTTAATTTTGCTTCGGAAGGAAAAGGTTCTTGAAAATAGATAAGTGTCTGAGATAAGAATTTTAAGCTTCGGAAGATGAATCTTTACTTCTTCCGAAGGTAAAATCTCTTAGACAGTTATTTATTTTAAAGACATGTTTTTCTTCCGAAGATAAAATTTTATCTTCCGAAGTATCAGAAATTTTTCAAGAATCTAAGGAAAGTCTTCAAAAAGAATTTTACATCCAAAGAAAACATGAGCTTATGAAAGTGATGAACTAGACAACTTAGGACACACATATTTTAAGAAGAAATAATTAGAATTAGTTTTAATAAAAAGTCTACTCAAAGTTAATCATCCCAATAGCTGATATCAGATACTTAAATCTCTGTTCATCAAAAGCTTTGGTGAACAGATCAGCATATTGTTCATCTGTATGAACTTTGACTAGTTTAATTAATCCTTTTTCATAGTTATCTCTTATTAAATGATACCTGATGTTGATGTGTTTGGTCCTTGAGTGCTGCACAGGGTTCTCAGTGATAGAGATAGCACTATTGTTGTCTATGTGGATAGGAGTCTCTTTGAAGTTAAATCCATAGTCCAGCATCTGATTTTGAATCCAAAGCACTTGAGCACAGCAGCTTGCAGCAGCAATGTATTCAGCCTCAGCAGTTGATGCAGACACACAGGATTGTTTCTTGCATTGCCATGAGACCACCCTTCCACCAAGGAATTGACATCCCCCAGATGTAGACTTTGCAGTCATATTGCAACCACCATAATCACTATCTGTATAGGCATACAGATTGAAATTTGGATTCTTTGGATACCATAGACCAAGTGTTGAAGCACCTTTGAGGTATCTTAAAATCCTTTTCACAGTGATTAAGTGAGACATCTTAGGGTTGGCTTGATATCTTGCACAAATACATGTAGCAAACATGATATCAGGCCTGCTAGCTGTAAGATACATAAGAGACCCAATCATAGCCCTGTATAAGTGCTCATCTACACACTCCCCCTCAAGATCTGGACCAAGGGAGTGGTTTCTGGCTATGGGTGTCTTAGCAATCTTACAATCAGTCATATTGAACCTCTTGAGTATGTCTTGAACATACTTTGACTGACTTATGAAGATGCCATCTTCAACCTGCTTCACTTGAATTCCCAGAAAGAAGTTGAGTTCTCCCATTGAACTCATCTCAAATCTGTCTTTCATCAGCTTCTCAAAGTCTTTGCAGAGCTTTGGATTAGTTGAACCAAAGATGATGTCATCAACATATACTTGAACCAGCAATAAGTCATTTCCCTGTCCTTTGATGAAGAGAGTTCCATCTATAGTACCTCTTCTGTATCCATGCTTGCAGAGATACTCAGATAGTGTCTCATACCACTTCCTGGGTGCCTGATGCAGCCCATAAAGAGCTTTGTCAAGCTTGCAGACATAATCAGGATGATCAGGGTCTACAAAACCAGGTGGCTGTTTGACATAAACCTCCTCATCAATCACTCCATATAAGAAAGCACACTTTACATCAAGTTGGTAGACCTTGAAGTTCTTGGATGCAGCAAATGCCAGGAATATCCTAACAGCTTCTAGTCTTGCTACAGGAGCAAAGACATCAGTGTAGTCAATCCCTTCTTCTTGTGTGTATCCTTGAACAACTAGTCTTGCCTTGTTCTTGATGATGATTCCCCTATCATCCTTCTTGTTTCTAAAAACCCATTTGGTTCCAATGGTAGTCTTCCCATGAGGAAGAGGACAAAGGTTCCAAACTTTCTGCCTTTTGAATTGAAGCAGCTCTTGTTGCATAGCTTCAACCCAACTTCCATCCTTTAGAGCTTCATCAACTTTCTTGGGCTCTATCTGAGATAAGAAACAAGAGTGAAGACAAACATTTGCTTCATGGGTTTGTCCTCTTGTTCTTACCCCTGTGACAACATCTCCAATGATGTTTGTGGTGGGGTGAGACTTGTGGATCCTTAGCTGAGGGATCACAGCAAGTTGTTGAGAAAGATCTAAATTTGAGAAATTTAAATCTGGTCTTGAAGATTCACCCTCCACATTATCACACTTATCAAGATTAACTTGATCCAATGAGTGTGAGACATCATTGATGTTGTCATCTATGGTATGGTTATTAGCATCAAGAAATTCCTGATCACTATCACCATCACCATTGTTGTCTTCTACAAGTGAGGTGTCTTTATCTGGTTGAGAGGCCTCTGAGCTGGAATTTGAAGGCATGCCAGATGTATCAGCTGAATTTGTCATTGTTGTGCTGATAGAAACCTCATTTGCTGAAGTAGTTCCAACTGGAGCTGAAGATGTATGAGTTGAAGGTCTTCCTAGCTCAAATCTTGGATCAGGATCACCTGTATTTAGATTTTCTGCAGATCCTGAAACATGCTCACAAGATTTGTTAAAACAGTTGGTAACTAAATCAAGATCAAACAGCCAATCCGGACCAGAACCAGCCACACAAGGAGTGTGCTCATTGAAAGTCACATTGGCTGACTCCTCAACAATTCTAGTTCTGAGATTGTATACTCTATAAGCTTTAGCTTGAGAAGAGTATCCAATGAAATGTCCATCATCTGATTTCTCAGCAAACTTGGCAATTTGATCTTTGGTATTCAAGATGGTGCAGGGACATCCAAATGACCTGAGAAAACCAATGAAAGGTTTCCTCTTGTGCCAAAGTTCATAAGGAGTCTTACCATGTGTCTTAACTACTAAAACTCTGTTTTGCACATAGCAAGCAGTATTGACTGCCTCTGCCCAGAAGGTGATAGGCAGTTTAGAGTCAGACAACATAGTTCTTGCAGCTTCAATAAGTGTCCTGTTTCTCCTCTCAGCAACTCCATTTTGCTGAGGAGTCCTGGGAGCACTATATTGTCTTGTAATACCTTTTTCATCACAAAATGCATCAAGGATTTGGTTCTTGAATTCAGTTCCCTGATCACATCTTATGGTTTTGACCTTGTGATCACATTGATTCTCAACTTTTAAGATGAAATTCTTCAGAATCTCAGGGGTTTCATCCTTAGTTCTAAGGAAGAAGACCCAAGTGAATCTTGTAAAATCATCTGTGATCACCAGACAGTAAGAGGTCCTTCCTAAACTCATTACACTGGTGGGGCCAAAGAGATCCATATGTAACAAGTGTAGGGGAGTAGTGATGGAGTTCTTTTCCTTAGGCTTGTGAGATACCTTGTGTTGCTTCCCTTTCAGGCATGCCACACAATGATCATCACTAGTAAACTCTTTCTTTGGCATTCCAGTTACCAGATCATGTTTAATTAATTTATTCATGTTCTTAAAGTTTACATGGCACATTCTTTTATGCCATAGGAAAGACTCATCACTATTTGCTTTAGATAGAAAGCATGAAACTTCTCCTGAGGGAGATGTTTCTTGCAAATCCATCTTGTACATGTTCCCTTTCCTGGGGGCTCTGAGCAGGATATGCTCATGAGGAATGACCACACCAGGTTTGAGAACAATGCACTCATGCTCAGTAAAGAGCATGTTATGACTCTGATCACAAAATTGGGATACACTCAGAAGATTGTACCCAAGCTCCTTAACAAAGTTTACCTTCTCAATGCTGAGCTTACCATTTGTGACCTTGCCCCTTCCAGAAATGTAACCACCTTCATCTCCTCCAAAAGCAACTGGTCCTCCATCAATTCTCTCAAAATTATGGAGTAGAGACCTATTGCCTGTCATGTGCCTGGAACAGCCACTGTCAATTATCCAGACATTCCTGTTGGTCTTGAGCTGTTCCTGCACAGAGAAAATGATTAGTTACATTTGGAAACCCAAGCCTTACTTGTCTTGGGCTCATTAACAGTAATAGAAGGTAATGCAACAGTAATAGATCCTATGGTTGTACTATGGGGATCTTCAGCTGTTGTTGATGGAGAAACCTCAGTCATTTGGTCTTTCTTAGACTTCCACACCACCTTTGGAGTCTTGGACTTGACCTTCAAAACCTTAGAAGCTTTTGGAACTTCACAAGTTTTGATGACTGATCCTTCGGAAGAATCTACAGTCACTGCAGCAGACTTTAGTGCTTCGGAAGAACTCCTTTCTTCCGAGACCAACTTTGCTTCCGAAGGTAATTTTCCACTTACCTCCTTCTTTGATTTGGAGCTTCCGAAGGAAACAGACTTTCCTTCCGAAGCTTGAGACTTCTTGAGACTCTTTGAAGTCTTTGTTTTAGTCATGTGGACAGTACTTTTAGGATTGTATGGGCAATCCTTAGCAATGTGAGAAGTACTTTCACACATACACATAACATTTTCTTCTTCAAAGAAGTCTCCCTTTGAGAGCAAGACTGGCTTTGGTCACATCCCTTCTCCACCTTCATCTTGGTAGATGCTGAGACAGTTCCTTTGGGCTGTGAACTGTTCTTGGAGTTTGATGGTCCAGGCTGTGCAGCAGTGGTACACAGCAGCTCAGTCTTCTTCTTGACACTGAGATGATTTGAACAAGAACCATGACTCTTAGCTGAGGAGTCTTGGTTGATGTCTTCAGTCCTTACTACTTTGAAACCTGCAGAGATAAAAACTTGTTTCTGCTTAGCATCAAAAGTAGCCTTGATTTCTTGAGCCTTCTTTGCCTTCCTTTTGCTCTTTCTGATCAAGTTCTTTCTTTTGGACTTGGTCATCACAGTTGATTTCTTCTCCTCAGAAGGATAGTGGCCCTTGGAAGAATCCTCTTCTTCACTCTTCTCAGAGGAATTCTTCACTATCACTTCTTCATCATCCTCACTTACAGGATCTATGAGAGGAAGCTCATCTTCACAAGTTCCACACCTAGGAGATCTTACAGACAAGATTGTGTGTGGAGGAGCTATCTCATTTGATCCTAGTCCCTGTCTATTTTGATAACAAACCTTGTTGTGCAGGGATGAGGATATCATGTTCTTGAAGGTCTCTTCTTCAAGAACACTCTTCTCTGCCTTGGCTTTGCTGATCACAAGCTCAGCCTGGCACTCAGTTAACTTAGTGATGAGATCTTGGATCTGAGTTCTGAAATCTGTATGTTCATGTTTTAGTACTGAAATGGTTTTCTCCAAGTCCTCTATCTTTAACTTGTAATCATTTTCAGACTTTCTAAAATCAGATTTTAATATGTTTAATGACTCAAGATCAGATCTCATCTCTAGGTTATAGGACCTGTATCTATTTACTTTAGCAATGCATTCAGGGGAGCAAAGATGTTCCAATACCTTGGCTTCATCATGGTCAGCCATCAGTGCTTGGTTTGGAGAAGCATCCTCCACCTGAAAACTCCAGTCAAAGCCTCCTTCTTCAACAGCAACAGCAGCATGTTGCTTTGTCTTCTCAGCTTGAGGAGCTTTGTCAGTAAAATTTGGTCTGGGTTGTGTTTGGCCCCCATTTGCTTTAGGTGCCTTACACTCCCTGGCAAAGTGACCCATAAGGTTACAGTTGTAACACTTAACTTTGCTTTTATCCAGCCCAAACTTACTACTGGTAGCATTGCTTGGAAATCTTCTTCCTGTCCTCTTGTAGAACTTCTTGGCTCTGTGAGTGAGGAGAGCCATCTGCTGAACTATCTCCATGTATTCCAGGTCATCTGGATGGATACAGTCCAGGTCTTCAAGAGTGAAGAGATAATTCCCACAGCTTTCATCTGCAGACACAAAGGCTTGAGAAGAACTTGTCTCTTGGAATGGGCTTCCTTGAGTAAAGTTCTCCCTTGGTGTCTCCGGGAAGGTGATGAAAGGACCCTTTTGTGAGTTGTCAGGGTAGCATAAGAGATGATGCTGAGGTTCTATGCTGTCCCTTTCAACCACATGAAGGGCTGAACCCATTTGATTGTTGGAGTTGCCAGATGAACCTTGCATGTTCATCTCCATCTGGTATCCACTGAGAATCCCATACAACTCTGTAAGAGTAAGAGTCTTAAGGTTCTCAGTCCTCTTGATCACCACACAATAGTGTGTCCATTGCCTAGGAAGTGAGGACATGAACTTCCTTACAATGTCCCTGTTCTCAAGAGGAACTCCTCCATCCACTAGGGTATCCACAATCTCAACATACCTGAAGTATTGTTGGGTCATGGTCTCACCTGCTTTGAAGGTGAAATTTTCAAACTGCTGCTTCAGAAGATCTTTCTTGTTCTCCTTGGCTTCAGAGGAGCCTTCATACATCAGCTTCAGTGCATCCCACAGCTGTTTGGCTGTCTTGCACTTCTTAAAACCTCTGTATACAGAGTTTGGGAGAGCAGTCTGAAGAGCAGTCATGGCCTTCCTGTCAATCTCTACTCTTTTTCTATCTTCATCTGAGTAGTTGGCCACATCTTTAGGAATCATACCAGCACCAGTAGCAGAGGGGGTGCTGGGTATGAAAGGTCCATTCTCAACAGATTCCCACATTCTTGAATCAAGAGACCTGATGAAGCCTTCCATCCTCATGCACCAGGTGTCAAAATCATCAAGAGTGATCAGTGGGGATTTGTTCATGGTTCCAGTCTCCATATCAGTCTTAGAGATGGCAGCCATTTGAAGAGTTTAGCTTTTGTGTGTGTGAGGGATCTTAAGATGGTTAGATCTTATATCAAGAGCCTGGAAAGCTCTGATACCAATTGCAGGACCGTTTAAGGGCTTAAACACAATTACAACACAACAACACAATGAGGAGAATAACTAAGCTCTAATCAAACAGTGAACTGGGTAACCAAAGGTGATACAAAGAACACAAGTAAAGCAAGAGACAGAACAAGAGAGTATGGGTTTCAAGGAGGCAGTATATTGCTTTCTCAAGTTCTTTTACAAGTGTTACAAAGCATAAGAAAAGATACAAGAACTTGAAATACTTATACTACAACCTACAGCCGGCTATACTTTGAAAGCCAGCTGGATACAATTGACTAGACACTAACAAAATCAATTGTAGGATCAAAAGGCATATCTGCCTTTTGACCTTGTGACTATGACATGCCATAGCTCACATCCTTATACAATACAAAAAGGATAAAGTACATAAAGTGGAAAGTTGAATACTCAAGACCTCAATGTACAGTTACCAAAAGCAAGACCCTTTTCACCAACTCATGTAAGTTGGTGACTTTACAGAGATGCAGCGGAAAAGGTGCTTTATGAAACAGTACATCAGATAAAGCATGTGTACTAAAAGTCTTCGGAAGAAATCTGTCTTCATAGGATG
Organism: Flaveria ramosissima; assembly: GCA_025215565.1. Lineage (NCBI taxonomy): Eukaryota > Viridiplantae > Streptophyta > Magnoliopsida > Asterales > Asteraceae > Flaveria > Flaveria ramosissima. Next base: position 51,238,536 of record CM046036.1, on the reverse strand, counting down.
AGGCTTCGGAAGACTTTGTCTCTGAAGCTTCGGAAGACTTCATGTTTGGCTTCGGAAGATATTGGTCTTGGCTTCGGAAGATTTTACACTTAGATTATTTTCTAATGCTTTGTGTAAAACTTCCGAAGCATTCTTCACTTCAGTACTTAGTGCATGTTGCTGACACACTTAAGCTGTTTTGGGTTGCATCAGACTTCAGGAATCCTTACAGATATTGATGCACAAGCGGAGGAGATCAGGTTAGAGAAAGAAAGGAGATCTAAGAAGAAAACTGATTTTGTTGAGCCTGAGCGGAGAACGAAACATAGACATGAGGGATTTACAGCCAGAAGAGAGGCTAGTGTAAATCTTGATGAGGATGTGATACGTAATCTAAATACTTCGTTGGCGAATGAGCTGAGTATGATTAAGACTAAACTTACAAATCAGGAGATCAGAGAAAGACAGAAGGATGAGGTGATTGAGGGAATGCAAAGAATGTTAGTTGACCAAAATAAACTGATTAAGAAGTTGTTTGAGGAGATTACTCAAATGAAAGCTACAGCCGGCCTACCTAGTCAACTGACTCAATCTGAGTTAGATGATTTGACTGATACATCTAAGTATTCATTTTTGAATGTGGGTACTTCATCTAAGGTAGGAGAGGGTACTTCTGGAGCAGCAAATACTAGAGAAGGAGAACAGGAGATACCAAGAGAGGATGTTGGAAGGAATGATGATGAAGATATTATTGAGGCTGGGTTTGTAGACTTGCAGTTTGATTTTGACAAAGATATTGTTGGTGAAGAAGTTGTTGTTACAGGTACCACTGAGGGAGTATCTGATAGAGGGAAAGGGTTGGTTGATGAAGAGGAGGAAGATGAACAATTGATAGACTATGATTCAGAACCAGAATTTTATGAAGTTGATGAGCGACCAATGATTTATGTTGCTAAGAAGGGAGAAGATGATGCTGATGTGTTCGAAATGGATAAGAATGATTGGTTGGTCAAAGAGAAGGAGGTGGAAGAAATTACTCCTTTATTTCAAAATCTGGAGGGATTAAGCAGGAAGGAAGCAGATAAGAAGATCATCAGCTGGTGCTACAATCCCAGTTTAAAGATGTTCATGATCAAGAGAAGAGGAGGAAATATCAGCTAAATGCTTAAGAGGAAGCTTTTAAGACCTTGCCCAAATGGGATTTGAGACGTTTGGCAACTTTGCATTTGATCAATGCTCACTTAAGTGAAAGAGCATTACTTCTTGAGAAGGAAATAAAAAAAGGACTTAATGATAATTTGGAGTCTTTTGGATATATGAAAGCTGAAAGAAAAAGGTCAAAGAAGGATAAAGATTGGGAGACAGGTAAAGGACGGATTGTACTGAGAGTCAAACCTCCAAAGACTGTAAATAGGGTAACATTGGCTGATCCTCTTCCCCAACAACTACAGGACTTTGAAAAGTGGTTTTATGACAACAATACTGGAGAGGCGGTGATTAGAGCTAAACATGGAAAAGAGTTCAGAGTGTTTGACCCGATGGAGTTATTTAGTTTCTGTGATGAAGATCTTTTGGTACTATGTAAAAATCACATTAAGGCTGGGGCTGGAGAGGAAACAAGAAAAGAAGCAAGTCTGTTTATGAATGTTGCAAACAAGATAAGGGGAGTTAGGTCGGAGGTTAAGAGGCTAGCTGAAAGGGTGAGAGCTCAAGATGATTTTGCCATGGATGTTCAAGATTTGACCAGGCAGTTCGCAAAGGCTAGTGGTCATTATGAAGAAACTAGTGATGTAGGAAAGAACCTTGGAGGATCAGTGGCTGAAGCTTCTGAGGATGTTGCTGCAGGAGGTGATGAAGATAGATCAACAGCAGCAGAGGAAACTGGAGCTGACAAGTCAAATCAAGACAAGTGAAGATAGTGAGGTCCAACCTAGGGGGAGTATTGAAGATCATGTTTAGGTTGGACTCACTTTAGTATAGTTGTTTACTTTACATTGTGATAGGACTTTTGTTAGTTTCCTTTTGTATGTTCTTAGTAATGAGTAGTTTTGGCAATCCAGCGAAACTGTGAGCGAATCTATACATTCGCTCACAGTTTGTTGTTTTGGTTTACCCGACGAACTTGTGTTCTGCCGGGCGAAACTATAGTTTCGGCATGACAGTTTCGCTGGTAGCGAAACTGTCAACGAAACTATAACTGCTATATGTACTTTTGTTAATTCTCTTTGTAAGGTAAGCTTGCAAAACCCTAATCGTAAATCGTTGTTGCAAGTTACCAATTCTAAGCAGTTTTCACACAGAAATACTATTGTGCTTGATGTTATTGATTGCTATTGTTCATTTGATTATCAAATATGTGTTAGAATTCTCTTCTATCTTCTTAATTGTTGTTGTTTAGCATGAATGTTTGATATTGAGCAATTCATCACTTCAATTGTACTGTTTTTAGATCACATGGACCAACAGATGATATGATCATGCAATTAAATATTTACACCAATTTAGAAAATGAGTTTTCTTAATAAGTTGCATATGAGATTGAACAATTTATTAGAATATTTTGTTCAATAATATTATTTGAAGTCTTATTCAAATTAGTTGGATAACACCAAATAATAATGAGAGTATATTACTTATACAATTAAATGGTTAATTGCATAAACTAGTAACAAGACTAGATAATATATATGTGTGTGTTAAATTTTAAAAGAGGGAAACCTCTTTTGAAATTTTCGCCCCCCCACCCCCTTTATTTGATTGGGTCCTTGGCCTTGGAGAAAACACACATCAATGCTTGTCTAGTTCTCTCTCTTTCTCTCATTACTCAATACATGCAAACAAGAAAAACTCTCTAAAATCTCTCTCAAGATTCACGGTTCTAGCAGCAGAATTTTTGAGGTTTTCTTGAAGTTTTAGTGGTGATTCTTCCTAACAAGAAGGTGCTTTGCAAAGAAGCTTGGGGTATACAAGCTTGAGAGGTCCTACCTTGGAGCCTTGGCCGAGTTTGAGCATCCAACATCCCCTTTTGTGTCGTTTTTGCTGCTGCTGGAAGGTAGATTTCGCAGCTTAATGTAGCTGTGATTTTATGTACCTTTCATTATGTTCATAGCTTGTTTATTCACATAAAAGATCCCCTTTGTTCTTGGGTTTGTTTACACTTTAAAACATCAAATAGAACATGATATTTTCAGCTTACAAACAATGTAATAATGTTAAACTTCCGCTGCGTTTTACAAAGTTTAAGTGGTTAAACTATGTCTTGTGTTCTAATAAACCCCAACAATGGCATCTAGAGCCGGTTATGTGGATAGCATGCTTGTTTGTATCCTTTAAAAATTTGTTTTATGGGATTTTATAACCCTTTTAAGGGCTGAAATGTTTTTGTATGTTGAATCCCCAAGCTTTCAAGGTTATATTACACATGCTTGTGATTAAACCTTGAAAGATATGTATGTTGATATGTTGTGTTGTTTGGACAACATCTAAACCCGAAATTTTCAGGATATGTTGGCTGAAAATTCGTGGGTTTTGAGGGGATTCATAGTCATGTTTTGGTTGATATGATGTATGTTCATATTGGTGCATAACCTAGCTTTGGCCTTGTGTTGTTTGGATGTTTGGTTTTGGTTTATTCAATAGGGTTGTATTTTATTTGTGCCTTCTTTAAAAATGTAATTTGTCTATTTATTCATTGGGATGTAATAATAGATTAGGAGTATTTTTTCTTTTACTAGAAAATATGTATTAGGATATATATTTTGTTTAAGAAGATGCTCGGGAAGGAAGCACAAGAAGAAGACACAAAAGAAGGACTTGAAGCATATGGATGCAAGTTCAAGTGGGAGTCTATGTTGATCTCAATTTTGTGTTGTATTCAACCCTTAGGAAAGTCTACCCTTAGGAAAGGAAAATAAATAAAAAAACTAGAGTACCAAAGGCTCTCAGGTTGAAATCTCCTCTAGCGACGACGGTTTCGCCGGCGTTTGGTACGTCGCCACCGTCATCCACCCTCCTCCGTCAACCTCCGCCCCAAATAGCAACAACTTAGTGTACATCGAATACCACAATCTTCTGTCGGGCGATGGTTCTTCGAGTCGATTGAGGGAATACGCTAACATCGCTTACGTTAGATCTTCACCTGTTGCTGACACTAATCCCCGCAATTTTCAGCTTAACGATCTCGTTGACGCGTTTTATAGAGACGGCTGGTGCACCGGTGTTATTACAACTGTCGTTGACGACTCGAATTTTGGTGTTACGTTTCAGAATCCTCCTGGTGAAGTTCAATTTAGGTGTTCGGATTTGCGGATTCATAAGAAGTGGGTCGGTGGCAGATGGTTTCAACCGCAGAAGCAGGAGCGTGCTCGCAATTCAAGAAGGAAGATCAAGATTAAATCAATCTGGTATAGTAGTTAAGAAGGTCTCTAGGGTTTGGGTTCTTCAAATCTCACTGTAAGATCTTTCTTTACTTCATCTTGTTGTTTGGAGGTTTGTAAGTCTTCGGATCCCCTTCTGTTTTCTCACTTCATTCTGAATCACGAATCTCTACTATTAGGCATTATTTGGGCCGGGTTAGGAGGACCGGCATCTGACTATTTGTGTGCATTGTACATGTTGCATCATTAGTTTGTTATTTGTGTTACTTGTGTTTAATTGATATAAGTGACTATTTGTTTTTATCTCGGTCTCTTGTGTTTAATTGATGTTGCATTAAATATTTGTGCATCACTGTGTCTAAGTCTATTGTGTGCTTGCATCCAATAGCCTTGATTAATCCTTGATCTGCCAACTTGATTGGTGTGAAAAGCTGGCTTTGATCTTAGTTGTGCTTATTTCGTGTTTTTGTGCTGGTTTTTTATCGCGAAGGGTTAGTGAGGTACAATAGATAACAGGAGTCATTACAATGCTCTGAGATCATGTTCGGGGAGGAGAGGTGCTTCTTCAGAGAGAAATGGATATAGACTGCGAGTAGCATCGTGGAATGTAGGCACCCTTACTAGTAAGTTATTAGAGTAAATTGATGTGCTGAATAGACGTAGGGTGCAAATAGCATGCCTTCAGGAGACTAGATGGCGGGGTGGGAGATCAAAAGAGTGCAATGGTTATAAACTGTGGTATTCACGGTCAGATGGTACAAAAAATGGAGTAGGTTTTCTAGTTGCTAAAGAACTTCAGGATAATGTAGTGGAGGTGAGAAGATACGATGATAGACTTATGCTGTTAAGAATAGTAATAGGGGATGAGGTAGTGACAGTAGTTAGTGCGTATGCACCACAAGTTGGATTAGGGGAAACAGAAAGAAATAGGTTCTGGGAGACTTTAGATCATGTTATGGGGGAAATACCTAGAGAAGAAAAAATATGCATAGGAGGTGATTTTAAAGGGCATATCGATAAGGGTAACGATCAATTCCCGTCGGTTCATGGAGGCTTTGGGTTTGGTCTGAGGAATGAAGGCGGAAGGGAGCTCCTTGACTTTGCTTTAGCGCATGACCTAGGCATCATAAACTCGTTTTTTAAGAAAAGAGACTCGCATCTAATCACGTTTAGCAACGGCGGGAGACACACGCAGATAGACTACCTGCTGATGAGGGGAGAAGACCGTAACTCGTGGAAGGACTGTAAGACAATCCCGGGAGAGTCTGTAGTGACTCAACATCATATGTTGGTGGCTGATCTACGCGTGAAGAGAGCAATTGTCCGGCCAATTAAGAGATTTAGACATACGATCAGATGGGGCCAGCTCAAAGACGAAAAGATTACCACCTTTAGAGATAAGGTCATACCAATGATCCAAACTAGGCCACAGAAAGATGCAAATCAAATGTGGGAAGAAATGGCAACTACAGTTATGCAAGCAGCTAAAGAAACTCTTGGACTTGCAACAAATAGGACAGTAGGTCAGAAGGAATCCTGGTGGTGGAACGAAAATATACAGGAGAAGGTAAAAATTAAACAACAAAGTTTTAGAGACCTTTTACAATGTAATAATGACGAAGAACGAGCAGAGCTAAAACATAAATATAAGGAGGCTAAGCGAGAGGCGAAAAAATCTGTGTCAGAGGCAAAGAACACAGCGTACGAGAAAATGTATAAGCGATTAGAGACGAAAGAAGGAGAATATGACATGTTTAAGATTTCCAGGGCAAGAGAAAGGGGAAGACAAGACCTCAGAATGGTAAAGTTTATAAAGGCTGCAGATGGAAAGGTCTTGGTGAAGGAGAACGACATCAAGGCGAGATGGAAAACTTACTTCGATAATCTTTTCAACATAACGAACCCTAATCAAGAATCTGCCATCGATAAAACAACCCAACCAAACCAACAAAACAAGTGTTATTGTAGAAGTATCACTGTCGACGAAGTTATGAGGGCGCTGAAGAAAATGGGAAGGGCTAAGGCAGTAGGGTTAGACAACATACCGATTGAAGTGTGGAAGTGCCTAGGAGACGAGGGCCTGGAATGGTTAATAGACTTATTCAACACTATCGTCAAAACAGGGAGGATGCCAGAGCAATGGAGAAGCAGTGTCATAGTCCCCATATATAAGAATAAAGGAGATGTACAATGTTGCACAAATTACAGGGGAATTAAGCTATTGAGTCACATGATGAAACTATGGGAAAGAGTTATTGACACGAGAATTAGACGAGAAACCCAGATAACGGTAAACCAATTTGGATTTATGCCAGGACGCTCCACAACAGAAGCCATACACGTCATAAGAAGGATAATGGAGAAATATAGAGAAAAGAAAAGGGACCTACATATGGTTTTCATTGACCTAGAAAAGGCATATGACAGTGTGCCGCGTCAACTCATTTGGGAAAGTCTACAACTTAGAAGGGTACCAGAGAGGTATATCAAAATAATAATGGATATGTATGAAGGGGCAAAAACGTGTGTGCGAGCACCAGTCGGAGACACAGACTTTTTCCCAGTGGAAGTGGGACTACACCAAGGATCGGCATTGAGTCCATTTCTCTTCACAATAGTGTTGGATGAGATGATGAAGTCTATACAAGAACCAGTCCCGTGGTGCATGCTGTTTGCGGATGATATTGTCTTAATATCAGAATCTAAATAGGTGCTTAACGAGAGGCTAGAACAGTGGAGAGCCGCACTAGAGAGCAGAGGCTTAAGGATAAGTCGCTCTAAGACGGAATACATGCATTGTAACTTTAGTGGGGGGGATGAAGAGGACACCCAAATAAGTATCTAGGGTATGACAGTACCACAGACATCTAAGTTTAAATACTTGGGCTCGTACGTATAGGAGGACGGAGAGATACACAACGATGTAGCTCACCGTGTGCAGTGAGGATGGTGCAAATGGAGAGCAGCATCAGGGATCCTGTGTGATAAGAGGTTCCCAGCAAAACTAAAGGGAAAACTATATAGAGCGACAGTTCGTCCAGCTATGTTATACGGAACAGAATGTTGGGCCATAAAGAAATCGCACCAAAGACAAATCGAGGTCGCGGAAATGCGAATGCTGAGGTGGATGTGTGGCCACACAAGATTGGACCGAATAAGAAGCGACGTGTTTCGACAGAGGCTAGAGGTGGCTGGTATCACAGATAAAATACGAGAGGGAAGATTAAGATGGTTTGGGCACGTAAAGCGGAGGCCGTTGGTAGCACCAGTTAGAGCAGTAGAGAACATCAACGTAGATGGTAGGAGGAGTATAGGTAGACCTAGGTTGACTTGGGACGAGGTAATTAGGCGAGATATGGTAGACTTGCACCTCTCTGAGCACATGATCAAGGATAGGAGTGCGTGGAGGCGTAGAATTAAAATTAAGGACTTTTAGCGGGATCTGTGGGTAGGAAGGGTAGTCGTAGACTTAGTTGCGGGACCCCTGTTTTCTTTAATCTGCCCTTTCGCGCGTTTCTTGAAGAGTATCTGTTGTACTCAATTTCTCAGCTTTTATGTGATCTTTACCTGTGTGTTGTATGCTGTATACCATAATTGTTACGGTTATTGTTTTCCTTACTGAGACGGGGGTCTCTTCGGAAGCGGTCTCTCTATTTTCCAAGATAGAGGAAAGACTCGCCACCAACCACCCCTCCCAGACCCTGCTCTTGAGTGGGATTTACTGGGTATGTTTGTTTGTTTGTTTGTTTATTCAACCCTTAGGAAAGACCTAATGACCACACTTGTGATGGCAAACAAGTGTGGTCACAATAGTAGCTATGGTTATGCACATTATGGTTGTTTATATTATGCTTGTTTGATTGTGGTTTTATGAATGATTGTATGATATTTGGATATGATAAACAATCTCAATAAAAATGATCTTAACAAGCTAATATAAAATGGTTCTTAATCATTAAGTGTTAATAAATGATTATCAAAAGGATTAATGATTTTATAATAAAATGGGTTTTATTAAAAGAACCATAGGGTATCTTGTATTTGAAAGCATGCAAATACAAGTACATAGAGTTTTCTAACTAGAATTATGAAATCTCTAAACTTTTGACAAACAAGTTTAACACCGTCCTTTTGCACAACACTTGAGTCATTTGGAAACTCTTAATGGGATAAAGGTCACCTAACCATTTAGTGGGGAACTTGTGATTTAAGGTGGGGATACCACATTGGTGGGATAAAGGTCACCTAACCACTTATGTGGGTAAACTCACACGTGTGTGCAAGTAGGGTAACTTGATTTGCAAACCATGTTAAATGGATCACCTAAATATGGTTTCCAAATGGTGTTGATGGGATTAACGTGCCGACTTTACATATGATGTTTAAAGTCGATCCCATACATCTAGAAGTTGCAAATGGTTGCAACCGTCAATCGTTGACCACCTTATTAATTTAAATCGTGGGATAAAGGTCACCTAACCACAATTTAAATGTAATGTTGGGTTCTAGATTTTAATATAAAAATGACCTTAAAAGGCATTAATTATTAAAAATAGCAATATCGAAAATACTAAATAGATCTTTGTTAAATTTTGTAGATGGCCACCAATAATGACAATCATGATAACTCATCTGCGTCCACCCAATCCTTACGAGCGATCCTCCAAAAGGAACGTCTAAATCATAATAATTTCATTGATTGGTATCGAAACTTGAGAATCGTTCTCAAGCAAGAGAGACGATCATATGTTTTAGACGACCCTATCCCCGATCAACCTACTGAGGATGATCAGGAGGCCTTCAACGATTGGCTGAAGTACACTGAGGACTCCATCCAAGTGTCTTGTCTCATGCTAGCGAGCATGACTCCGGATCTCCAAAAGGAGTATGAACGTCACGGAGCTTATGACATGATAAGCCAGCTGAAGGAAACGTTCCAACAGCATTGGTGAACTTCACTCAATGCTCAAAACGGCCGAGGCGGCCATGGGTAAAAGGGTTTTACCCGTTCTCACCATCAATGAAGGTGGGAACAAGAAAAGGCCTCATCCCGCACCCAAGGCAAAGGTTGCCAAGGGTAAAGGACCCGTATGGGGAAAAGTGAAAGGGGTGGTAAGGGTACCAGCCAAACAACAGGAGAAGAAGCAAAAGGTTGCTACTAATGACCTATGCTTTAAGTGTGGGGAGATTGGACATTGGGCAAGGAATTGTCCTGTCCATCTCCAAGAGTTGAAAGTCAAGAGGGATGTCGGGCAGACCTCAGGTACAATATACATGATTCATATTGATCTAAGTGTTACATCTTCTAACACATGGGTATTGGATACCGGATGTGGAACTCATATTTGCAATTTATTGCAGGGGTTCACAAGAAGTAGGGACTTCAATCAAGGGGATGTTAGTCTCTTCATGGGCAATGGAACCAAAGTCCAAGTTGAAGCTCGTGGGGACTACATCCTAAAACTTCCAAGTGGCTTGGATGTTATTTTGAAGAATGTTTTGTATGCTCCTAGTTTGACTAGGAACATTATCTCTGTATCCCAATTAAGACATTATGATTATGTATTATCTTTTGTTGAAAATGATATTCATGTTTCTTTAAATGATATGTTCTATTTTAAAGCAATTCCCATTAATGGTATTTATGAATTGGTTCAGGAAAACGCTTTAAATAGTTCATTGTACCAAACTAACACCAAGAAACTCAAGTTGGACTTGAATGATACCTATCTTTGGCATTGTCGTCTTGGTCATATAAACAAGAAAATAATTCAAACACTATAAAAGAATGGTCTTTTAAAAACAAGTGAATGTGATTCATTTGATGTGTGTGAATCTTGTTTACAAGGGAAAATGACTATGGTACCCTTTAGTGGGACTAACGAAATGGCAAAAGATTTATTAGGAATCATACATTCGGATGTATGTGGTCCTTTTAAGCCAATGACTAGGAATGGTGAAAGATACTTCATTACCTTTACCGACGATTATAGTCGCTATAAGTATGTGTACTTATTAAGGCACAAGGATGAAGCTTTTGAAATGTTCAAAATCTTCAAGAATGAAGTGGAAAATCAACTCAACAAGTCAATTAAAGTTCTCCGTACTGATAGAGGAGGTGAATACCTAAGTTATACTTTTCAAGATCATCTTAGGAGTTGTGGGATTGTCTCACAACTCACTCCACCTGGAACACCACAACACAATAGTGTGTCTGAGAGGAGGAATCGAACCTTATTGGATATGGTCTGATCTATGATGGCTAGAAGCACATTACCTCTATCATTTTGGGGTTTCGCTTTGCTCTCCGCGGCCCGTATTCTAAATATGGCCCCAACCAAAAAGGTGGAAAGGACACCTTATGAGATATGGCATGGAAGAGTTCCATCCCTATCATACTTAAGGGTCTGGGGTTGTGAGGCTTATGTTAAGACTCCCACCCCAAACAAATTGGAAGTCCGATCCACCAAGTGTATCTTTATTGGATATCCTAGAGATTCTATGGGATATTATTTCTATGATCCACTGGAACAAAAGGTGTTTGTTGCCAGAAAGGGTGAGTTCTTAGAAGCAAAGTTCCTTATGGAAGGAACTAGCAGTAGAACAGTGGATCTTGAGGAGGATCAAGAACCACAACTCGATGCACGTTTGGTTGAAACTAGCACTCAACATGAGGATGTTGAGGTTGATCAAGTGGTTGATCAATACACACAAGACGTTCGTAGAAGTGGTAGAACTAGTAATCCACCTGAAAGATACGGATTTTTCATGGATGGATGCTATGTGGTAGATTCAGATGAACCAACCACATACCATGATGCAGTGTCCAATTTTGATTGTGACAAATGGCTTGAGGCCATGAACGTTGAGATGCAATCCATGTATGACAATCAAGTTTGGGAACTTGTTGTACCACCTCTTAATTCCAAGGTAGTTGGAAGTAAGTGGGTTTTCAAGAAGAAAACCGATATGCATGGAAACTTGATACTTTTAAAGCTAGACTTGTAGCAAAGGGTTTCACTCAAACTCAAGGGGTTGATTATGATGAAACCTTCTCACCTGTTGCGATGCTAAAGTCTATAAGGATATTGTTTGCCATAGCTGCTCATTATGATTATGAGATTTGGCAAATGGATGTCAAAACGGCTTTCCTAAATGGATATCTTGAGGAAGATGTCTATATGGTTCAGCCTGAAGGTTTTGTCGATCCAAAACATCCTAATAAAGTATGCAAGTTAAAGAAATCAATCTATGGATTGAAACAAGTATCTAGAAGCTGGAATCATCGTTTTGATGAGGAGGTAAGGAAATTTGGCTTCATCAAAAACGCTGATGAGGCTTGTGTGTATAAGAAGGCTAGTGGGAGCACAATAACTTTCCTAGTATTGTATGTTGATGACATACTACTATTTGGAAATGACATTCCAACCTTGGAAGGTGTAAAAACCTGGCTTGGAAGTTGTTTTTCCATTAAGGATCTTGGAGAAGCCGCCTATATTCGGGGAATAAAGATCTATAGGGATAGATCAAGGCGGTTGATTGGTTTGAATCAAAGTGCATACATTGATAAGATCTTGAAAAGGTTCAAGATGGAGAACTCTAAGAAAGGTACCGTACCTATTCAAAGAGGAACGATATTGAGTACAACTCAATGTCCTAGCTCAAAGGATGAGCAAGATAAAATGAAGGCAGTCCCATACGCATCTGCTATTGGATCCATCATGTATGCAATGATATGCACTCGACCGGACGTGTCATGCGCCTTAAGCATGACAAGCCGATACCAGCAAAATCCTGGAAACAGTCATTGGATGGCTGTTAAGAACATACTTAAGTACCTAAGGAGGACAAGAGATATGTTCCTAATCTATGGATCTGGTGATGAGGAACTCGTTGTTAAAGGTTACACGGATGCGAGTTTCCAAACCGATCGTGATGATTCTCGGTCACAATCGGGATATATTTTCATTCTGAATGGAGGAGCGGTCTCATGAAGAGCTCCAAACAGGATGTGGTGGCTCTATCAACTACAGAATCAGAATACGTCGCCGCCTCATTGGCAGCTCAAGAAGCTGCATGGTTGAAGAAATTCATTGCCGATCTGGGGGTTGTCCCTTCCATTCAGGACCCCCTGGAGATCTTTTGTGATAACGAGGGTGCGATTGCTCAAATCAAGGAACCTCGTGCTCATCAAAAGACTAGGAACATTGAGCGGAGATTCAACTACATACGAGATGAAGTTGAAAAAGGAAAGATATGTATTCGCAAAGTTCACACGGATCAGAACATTGCGGATCCTCTCACGAAGCTCCTTAAAAAGACAAAGCATGAAGGTCATACTTGTGCCATGGGACTTCGATATTCTAGTGATTGGATTTGATCTGTAAATTTTGTATTTGGATATGTGGAACTCTTTATTATTTGAATAAAATTATTTGGTAATAATGTTTCAATTAATGTTCCAATTTAGCATGTTTAATCCATGAGTAAATTGTTTACTCTAAATGTTCGTAGTCGTTCATACTTGTGGGAACAAGTGTGAGGGTAAGATTTTTATGAACTTGGATTGGTTGATATTCATAAGGATGAATATAGAGCAATGGGTTGCTACCAAGGTTCATAGATATTTGTGGGATACAAATATTGGACTAACCCGCATCTCAAATTTTACTACATGGAATCTTATTGATTGATCATAAGTAAATTTGAGTAAAGGCGAATATCATTTGGTATCCTCCGACCTATGATTCATATTGGGTTTTGATATTCACCAAGTATTATACCTTGAGCTTATTCTTCACTGTCCTGAAATAATGGACAGCACATAAGGGTATGTTCAGGTATGACACGAGGTGTTTGTGAGAAACGTATGTAGTCAAGATGGAATTTGTTCCTCTTATTCATTGAGAGCAAGATGTCTAAGGCCTGATTAAGTTAAATCAACAAGGAATGATCACTCTGTGTCCTTGGATTTAACATGACATCTGTAACAAAAGGATAAATGATTGATTCACCTAAATCATTTCAAGTAGGGTACTTGAAAGGGATGATGTTATTGAATGGCTATAAGTCATGCGTATTAAGGGTAGTAAACCGTTGTTAGGCGGTATTTACTGCTTGCATCAATCTTCTATGAATCTTGGGCAAGTGGGAGATTGTAGGATTCTATGTGCCCAAGACACTTAGAATATTGATGTGGTTAGTACGTTATGATCCAAGTCGGGTTATACCCAAATAACAAGCTTAGCAAACACCAATTAATATTTAATTGATGATATGATCATGCAATTAAATATTTACACCAATTTAGAAAATGGGTTTTCTAAATAAGTTGCATATGAGATGGAACAATTTATTAGAATATTTTGTTCAATAATATTATTTGAAGTCTTATTCAAATTAGTTGGATAACACCAAATAATAATGAGAGTATACTACTTATACAATTAAATGGTTAATTGCATAAACTAGTAACAAGACTAGATAATATATATGTGTGTGTTAAATTTTAAAAGAGGGAAACCTCTTTTGAAATTTTCGGCCGCCCCCCCTTCTTTATTTGATTGGGTCCTTGGCCTTGGAGAAAACACACATCAATGCTTGTCTAGTTCTCTCTCTTTCTCTCATATCTCAATACATGCAAACAAGAAAAACTCTCTAAAATCTCTCTCAAGATTCACGGTTCTAGCAGCAGAATTTTTGAGGTTTTCTTGAAGTTTTGGTGGTGATTCTTCCTAACAAGAAGGTGCTTTGCAAAGAAGCTTGGGGTATACAAGCTTGAGAGGTCCTACCTTGGATCCTTGGCCGAGTTTGAGCATCCAACATCCCCTTTTGTGTCGTTTTTGCTGCTGCTGGAAGGTAGATTTCGCAGCTTAATGTTGCTGTGATTTTATGTACCTTTCATTATGTTCATAGCGTGTTTATTCACATAAAATATCCCCTTTGTTCTTGGGTTTGTTTACACTTTAAAACATTAAATAGAACATGATATTTTCAGCTTACAAAAAATGTAATAATGTTAAACTTCCGCTGCGTTTTACAAAGTTTAAGTGGTTAAACTATGTCTTGTGTTCTAACAAACCCCAACATTGTTGTCGGGTGTCGTCATGACACGCTTGTCATCATTTATTATATTGCGTCTCTATCGCTTACCATGTGTTATGACGATCCCGATCTCGTTACATCCCCGTGTTTCCGCTTTTAGCGGGGGTGTGACAGAGATTGGTATCATAGCCATTGGTTATAGAGAATTAGGCAATACGCTTGACCTAGACTATAACCTAGGAACCTTCATGTAGATTTGCATGCTAGGATTTGTATGCATATTATATCTCGTGTATGTGTTCCTCGTTGCTTGATTTGTTTATCTATGAGAGAGCCCTTGTGCTCACTCTTTTATGGGATGCTTCTATTGGATTTTCCATTCCCTCTGCGCGCCGAGTTAGTTTATCAGATCCGGGTATTAAACCCGAAGAGATCTTCACAGATCATGCTATTGCGCTTGACCTTGGACATTGAGATTAACCCTGAGCAGGTTATGTCTAAAACCTCGAAAGAGGAGGAAATAGACAACCTTCGCTAGACTAAACGTGATTATATACATGGATTTACAACTGTTGTGATGGACTATTGTTGAGACATTACCAATTCATGGTGTGAGAACTACACGACTTGCATGCGATGTGTGGTGACAATAAGTGTGATATTAACTTGGAATACTGGACTTGATGAGTGTTATGGATAATACACTTTGAAATGATTTAAGCTTACGTGTTTACTATTTCTATGATTAGAAAATGCCGCCTTGAAGAGTTACCCGCAGCAATAGTGGTGGGAGTGAAGCCCCAAGGGGCAGAGGCAGAGGCAGAGGTAGAGCACCAGAAGTAATGATGGTCCTGCCAGTAACAATCAGGAAACAAGAAACTCTGATATGGCAGCTCTGATCACTCAACAGTTGGCCGCACTGATTCCTACTATCGTGGCCCAAGTGAGCGATGCACTCCAGCAACATCACCCCCACGGGGATGGTGGCAATGATAATGGAGATAATTGAGAAAGAGGTCAAGGTGGGATCAAAATTGAAGTGGAAAATGGAAACCCAACTGAAAACGAAAGCAATCAGGAGACCTGGAATGGTGGTACAGCCGGTATTGAGACTGGGGTTGTTAATACTAGACGGGGGTGTTCATATAAAGAGTTTGTGGCTTGCAAACCGAGAGAATTCGATGGGAAAGGTGGGGCGATAGCCCTAACCAGGTGGCTAGAAAAGATCGAGGCAGTAATTGATATCAGTGAGTGCCTCGACAGCCAGAGAATCAAGTATGCCACGTGTTCACTACAGGGCAAGGCCCTAACTTGGTGGAACACCCAGGTTCAAGCTAGAGGAAGAGAATCTGCGATGCAGATGTCATGGGATGAGTTTAAAGCTTTGATCACCGAGGAATACTGCCCCCTCAACGAGATGCAGAAATTGGAGCATGAGTTCTGGAATCATGCTATGGTGGGGGCCGGGCATGCAGCTTATACTGACCGTTAACATGAGCTGGCAAGATTGGTTCCGCACCTTGTCACGCCGGAATCAAAGAGAATCGAGAGGTATATTTGGGGACTTGTGCCTCAAATCCGAGCAATGGTTACAGCAGCTGCTTCTCCTACGATCCAGAGCGCAATTCTGAAGGCTGGCGCTTTGACTGATGAGTTGATGAGAACAGGGGTTTTGGGCAGAGGAGCAGAAAAGAGAAAAGATGTTGGGGAAACGAGCCGGTCGAGTGCCGGGAAGTTTGATAAGAGGGCCAAGACGACCAAAAATTTTGTGGCCGTGACTCAGGGCAAGAGAGAGTATGTGGGGCCGCACCCCAAATGTGACAGGTGCAACTATCATCATCCCCCAGGAATGTAGTGCCGGGTGTGCGTGAACTGTAGACGCCCGGGGCATTTGTCGAGAGAGTGCAGAACAGCGCCGAATCTTGTGGCACCGGTCAACGCGGTTAACCCCGCGGGGAATGCAAGGGCTTGTTATGAGTGTGGAAGCCCTGATCATTACAGGAACATGTGCCCCAGACTGAATCGGGCACCGGGTTAACAAGGGAACAACCAGCAGCAAGTGATGGCTATAGCTGGAAATCAAGGCCCGACCAATCAAGGGAATGCAGCTCGGGGACGTGCGTTTGTCATTGGAGCCAACGATGCTCGTGCGGACACGAATGTTGTCACGGGTACGCACTTACTCAATCATCACTTCGCATCTATATTATTTGATACTGGAGCAGACAATAGCTTTATATCTTCAGAGTTTGTGCAATTGCTTGATTTGAGTCCTAGTAGGCTAGAAACAAGCTACTCTGTAGAAATGGCCAATGGTAGGGTTGTTCAGGCTGATGAGATTATTAGGAACTGCTCGTTAACATTGGAGGACCATGCCTTCGATATAGACTTGATACCCTTCGAGCTAGGAAGTTTTGATGTGATTGTGGGTATGGATTGGTTGTCATAAAACGGAGCAGAGATTGTCTGTCGGGACAAAGTAGTATGAATCCCCATGCCAAACGGGGAGGTACTCAAGATTCAGGGAGAACGACCGGGAAGGAACTTAAAGCTTATTTCCTGCATGAAAGCACGCCGAAGTTTATGAAAGCAGTGCTACGCTTTTCTGGCTCATGTGGTAGAAAAGAAGGACGAAGAGAGGAAACTAGTAGATATTCCAGTGGTACGGGACTACCCAGATGTATTTCCTGATGACTTGTCTGGTTTGCCTCCTCCAGGACAAGTGGAATTTCGTATAGAGTTGGTTCCTGGAGCTACACCGGTAGCAAAGACGCCATATCGGTTAGCGCCATCTGAGATGCAAGAGTTATCTAGTCAGTTACAGGAACTACTGGAGAAGGGTTTTATTCGACCGAGTCATTCACCGTGGGGAGCACCTGTATTATTTCTCAAAAAGAAGGATGGGTCGTTCCGCATGTGTATCGATTACCGTGAGTTGAACAAGTTAACCGTGAAGAATCGATATCCTCTCCCCAGGATCGACGATCTGTTTGACCAGCTGCAAGGAGCTTCATATTTCTCAAAGATCGACCTTCGTTCTGGATATCATCAGCTAAGGGTTTTCGAGGATGACATACCGAGGACAGCGTTTTGAACTCGTTATGGGCACTATGAGTTCTTGGTCATGCCGTTCGGGCTGACTAACGCACCAGCCGTGTTTATGGATCTAATGAATCGGGTGTGCAAACCTTACTTGGATAAATTTGTGATCGTATTCATAGACGATATACTTATCTACTCCCGATCGAAAGAGGATCATGAAGAACACCTTCGGGAAATTCTAGAACTGTTACGGGAAGAAAAACTTTTCGCCAAGTTCTCGAAGTGTGAATTTTGGTTGCGGGAAGTGAAATTTTTGGGTCATGTGGTGAATGAGGACGGGACTCATGTAGATCCCGGCAAGATCGAAGCGGTGAAGAAATGGGATGCATCCCAGACACCATCAGAGATACGGCAATTTTTAGGATTGGCCGGTTACTATCGTCGCTTCATCGCGAATTTTTCAGAGATCGCGCAGCCATTAACATTGCTTACTCAGAAAACAAGAAGTTTGATTGGGGACATGCACAAGAAAAAGCGTTCCAAACGTTGAAAGAGAAGTTGTGTAACGCGCCTATACTGTCCCTCCCAGACGGAACTGATGATTTTGTGGTATACTGCGATGCTTCACATCAAGGATTGGGATGTGTGCTAATGCAGAAGGATAAGGTGATTGCCTACACTTCGCGACAACTTATGGTGCACGAAAAGAACTATACAACTCATGATCTTGAGTTGGGCGCTGTAGTATTTGCACTCAAGATTTGGAGGCATTACCTGTATGGAACCAAATGCATCATCTACACCGATCATAAGAGCCTCCAACATATCCTGGATCAGAAGAAACTTAATATGCGTCAGCGACGTTGGGTAGAGCTACTTAGTGACTACGATTGTGAAATATGGTATCATCCGGGGAAAGCTAACGTGGTGGCTGATGGTTTAAGCCGCAAAGAATGCGTGAAACCACTACGTGCTCGAGCGTTGGGATTAACCATTCAAACGATTTTGAAAGCCCAGATCCAAATTGCACAAAGTGAAGCGTTGAAAGAAGAAAACCTTGCGGGGGAAAATTCCGAGGGTTAGATAAACAGATGATTTGCAAGGATGATGGTATACAGTACTTCATGGATCGCATATGGGTACCCAGATGGGGAGGTGTACGTACCTTAGTCATGGATGAAGCCCACAAGACGCGATCTTCTATTCATCCTGGTGCAGACAAGATGTATCACGATCTCAAAGATCTGTACTGGTGGCCAGGCATGAAGAAAGACATTGCTATGTACGTTAGCAAATGTCTGACATGCTCGAAAGTTAAAGCTGAACATCAGAAACCATAGGGATTATTAGAGCAACCTGAAATTCCCGAGTGGAAATGGGAGAATATAGCTATGGATTTCATTACCAAACTCCCTAGAACAAGCAGCGGGCATGACTCGATATGGGTGGTAGTGGATCGAATGACGAAATCAACACATTTCTTGCCGATCCGAGAAGACTACAAAATGGATAAGTTGGCGAGATTGTACATCAAAGAGGTCGTGACAAGACATGGAGTGCCGGTGTCAATCATATCCGACCGTGACAGCCGATTTACTTCACGATTTTGGCAGACATTACAGAAAGCGATGGGCACTCGATTAGATATGAGTACCGCCTATCACCCTCAGACAGATGGCCAAAGTGAACGAACTATACAGACGCTAGAAGACATGTTGAGAGCCTGTGTAATCGACTTTGGTGGTAGTTGGGATGCTCATCTACCGTTGATCGAGTTCTCTTACAACAACAGCTACCATACAAGCATTGGGTGTGCTCCGTTCGAAGTGTTGTATCGAAGGAAATGCAGATCTCCCGTTTGTTGGGCCGAGATTGGTGAAAGTCAATTAATAGGCCCAGATATCATTCAAGAAACAACTGACAAGTTCTTTCAAATCAAAGATCGACTAAAAGTTGCTAGAGATCGCCAAAAGAGCTATGCCGACAACCGTCGGAAGCCTCTAGAATTCAACATCGGGGATCGAGTCTTACTTAAAGTCTCCCCTTGGAAAAGAGTCGTTCGATTTGGAAAGAAAGGGAAGTTAGCCCCAAGATACGTTGGACCATTCAAGAGTACAGAAAGAATCGGTCCAGTGGCTTACCGATTAAGGTTGCCACAAGAACTCAGCGGTGTGCATGATACTTTTCACGTGTCAAACCTCAAGAAGTGTTTGGCTAACGAATCTCTTCACGTGCCAATTGAGGAAATCAATATTGATGAGAAGCTTCATTTTGTTGAGGAACCCATTGAGGTCATGTATCGAAAGGTCAAGCAACTGAAGCGCAGTAAAATACCTATTGTTCGCGTAAGGTGGAATTCAAAATGAGGGCCAGAGTTTACATGGGAACGAGAAGATCAAATGAAACTCAAATATCCACATCTATTCGAGGATGACACTCTTGGACCCAACTCCAGCTGAATTTCGGGACGAAATTCTCTCAACTGGGGGATACTGTGACATCCGTCACCTTAAGGTCCGTCAATTAACGAGGCTTTCCGTTAACTATTCTTCGATCAATCATCCTTCATCTTTATTAACTCTTTATGTGGATATCATGTTTGCTTTATCATCGTTGTGCTTGTGCTTTCATTGTAATCATATGCTATCCTTAAAAACTTTTAAAACTTTCATCATCGTAACCGCCAAATATATCGTTTTTATATAAAATTAACGTCGCTTATAAAACCATTTTTAAGTTATAAACATCATTAAATGCATTTTTATAATTAATATAATTAACCTAATAAAGTCGTTTTTCAACCGAAACAAATTTGGGAAACTCGGGGGGTTAAGTGCAGGGACTAAACTTGACATTTTGCAAACTTGGAATGGGTATAAATAGCCCCATTTTTCCAGCCCTAGCTCATTATCTTATTCTTCATATCCTTCATCCTCTTCTTCACCATTTTCTTCATCTTTGCACCATCCGACCCGCTTGGTCTCGTTTTCGTCGTCTAGACTTCATCTAAAACCTAGTCTACTCCATTCTAGCAGGTAGACGACTTTGGTTGCCCCTTTTCTTGCTTATTCACGGCTGTCCATTCTAGGGTTTCGGGTGTTCGGGTTCAACCCGAACACATGAGGTCGTGTGGGTGCGTGTGAGGTCTTTCTGCGTGTGCTTCTTGTTTGTGTATGTTTGTAGAGTGTTTCTGGAAGTCCTTCTTGTGTAAAACTCATGCTCGGAGCAGCTGAAGGCTGCTCAGCCCCGTCAAAAGTCGCAATTCTGCTGTCCAGGCGACTGGGTCTGTCATGCGATTGAGTCGTGCGACTGGGTTAGTCGTGCGACTGAGCCATGCATCTGAGTCAATCGTGCGACTGAGTTGTGCGACTGGATGTGTCGTGCGACTGAGTCGTGCGACTGTGTGTATGTGTGGGAATGAGTCATTCGTGCGAATGAATGTGTGCGATTGAGTCATGCGAGCGAATGAATGTGTTCGATTGAGTCAGGTGACCGAATGAATGTATGCGATTGTGCGTGTATCGCACGATTGGAGTCCAATCGCACGAATGAAGGTTCAATCGTACGAATGAAGCTGATTCGCACGATTGAAGGTTGATTCATGCATATGGAGGTCGAGTCGTGCGGATGGGTGTTGTGTGGTACGACTGAATGCTAGTCATATGAATGAAGGCTCAATCGTACGAATTAAGCTGATTCGTACGATTGAGGGTTGATTCGTGCGAATGGATTGTTGAGTCGTGCGTCTGGTCCTGTCGTGCGACTGAAGTTGTTGTGTGTGATTTCCTTCGTATGCGTGGTGTGTGTATGTCATGTGATGTTGAGGTAACATTAACATGGTTGCCATTGCTCAGCCACAAAGATTAAAGTCAACGCTATAAAGCCCACATATACTATTTCAAATTAAATCAACTAAACATTTTACAAGTATCAATAACCGATTTGAAACTATTAATGGTTACCAAATACATCTTCAATGACAATGAAACTTTTACTCAAATTTCATCAGCAATGGCAACAATGTCTAGTACTTGGATCTACATAAGATCTAATACGTGTCTCTGTTTGTGTGTGTTACACGCGACCCAACCTATACAACCCGAACCAACCGATCAATATTATATGCTTCAATCATATCATTAATGCTTAACAATAACTGTCAATAGGTGTTTGACTGTTCATTTGCATACAACATTTGGATACACTGATCATACATACTTACCACTTAACAAGTGAGTTTCGTGGCCCCTTTTTACGCTTACAATATTTCAATCATTTACAACTTGGGGGAAAAGTATGCTCACCCATTTTCAATGCTGTACAACTTACTTACAAATTTACGTACATGGAATCAACGTGATATTGTTTTACAAGTACTTATATGATACATGCTTGGGTCTGCTGTGTGGTTCTTTCTTTGCAACTATTTAATTCCAGTGCGGGAACCAACGGATAGGTATTGGTAGTACTACTGGGTTGACACCCCCACCCTTGTTCGTTGGTATACTAGTTGGTACCATCAGTGGCCAGGAACGGGCCCTTGGGTGAATATATTCCGACAATATCTTTGTGTCCGTCGCTAGGTTTGGTTGCAAAGCTCATTGTCATGTGATTTTACTTGTTTATATAACTGTATTCACGGTATTCCACATCGCTTACTATATACAACATCACTTACTTATTTATTACTTAAATTTGCGAGCTCACCAACAATTTTGTTGACCATTTTGAGCATATCTTTTCAGGTGATCATGCAAATTGAGGAATCTAGGTGTGCTGCCTTAGTAGAGACCCTAGGATGCATTTTGGAACTAAACGTATTTGACAAACAATTATTTTGAACAATGTTGTAGTCTGAATAAACAATTATAATCTTTTGATACTTGTTCCCGGGTTGTGGGAATTTACATTACAATTTCATCTTTATTTGGTTATGTGAATCATTTATCATGTTTATGCTTATGGCTATGTTGTCGTGAATATTGACTAAACACAACACAAGTCCCCTTGTTGTCGGGTGTCGTCATGACACGCTTGTCATCATTTATTATATTGCATCTCTATCGCTTACCATGTGTTATGACGACCCCGATCTCGTTACATCCCCGTGTTTCCGCTTTTAGCGCGGGTGTGACATAATATTATTCTTTTGTGTTTGTAATTGGATGTAATTTATTTATTCATTCAATGGCAATGTAATAGATAGATTAAGTGTGCTTTCTTTTATTAGAAAATTTGGATTAGGATATAAATTTTGTGAAAGAAGATGCACAAGATGGAAACACAAAAGGAAGACACAAAGAGAAGGACTTGAAGCATTTGGATGCAAGTTCAAGTGGGGGTCTTTGGAGATCTCATCTTTTGTGTTGTGTTCAACCCTTAGGAAAGACCAAATGACAACACTTGTGATGACAAAAAAGTGTTGTCAACGTAATTGCTATGGTTATGCACATGTGGTTGTTTTATATATGCTTGTTTGATTATTCATTTTATGTTGATTGTTTGATATGTGGATATGCTTAACAATCTAAATAAATTATCATAACAAGCTGAATTTTTTGGTTCCTAATCATTAAGTAACTAATAAAAGGTTATTAAAAGGATTAATGATTTCAAAATAAAAGAGGTTTTATTAAAAATGGAACCATAGGATACCATGTATTTGAAAGCATGCGAATACAAGGTACATAGAGTTTTCATAACTAGAATTCATGTAAACTTAAATCCCTTTGGAAACAAGTTTAACACCATCCTTTTACACGACACTCGAATCACTTGAGAACTATTTGTGGGATAAAGGTCACCTAACCACTTTTAGGGAACTTGTGTGTTTGAGGTGGGCTTAACATATTTGTGGGATAAAGGTCACCTAACCACTTGTATGTGTAAACTCACACGTGTGTTTAAGTAGGACGACTTGAATTGGAAACCATATGCATAGGGTCACCGAAGCATGGAGTACAATGGTGTTGATGGGATTTTACATGCCGACTAAACATAAGATGTTTAACCGATCCCATAAAGCTAGAAGTTGCAATAGGTTGCAATTGTCAAATGTTGACTACCTTGTTAATTTAAATAATGGGATAAAGGTCACCTAACCATCATTTAAATGTAACTTTGGATTCTATATTTTAATTATTAATTGTCTATGAGACGTGGAAAGGGTGTTAATAATTAAAATACAAATTTTCAGAAATACTTATATAAACTTTGTGATTTTGTAGAAATGGCCGCAAACAATAATGCTACCACCCCGACCGTCCCTACCCTATCACTGAGAACCATCTTAGAAAGGGATCGTCTTAACCATAATAATTTTATGAATTGAGAATTGTTCTCAAGCAAGAGAAAAGGGCCCAAGTCCTTGACGATCCTATTCCTAACCAACCCGACCCCGAGGATGTTGAGGCCTATAACGATTGGCTTCAATACACTGAGGATTCCATGCAGGTTTCCTGCCTCATGTTGGGAACTATGATTCCCGAACTCCAAAAGGATTTGGAGCATCTTGGGGCATATGACATAATTACCCAGTTGAAGGAAATGTTCCTTCAACAAGCTAGGGTAGAGCGCTTCGAAACGGTTCGAGAGCTTCATGCGTGTCACATGGAAGAAGCCCAATCGGTATCATCTTATGTTCTTAAGATGAAAAGCCACGTTGATCGCCTCGAGCGGCTTAATTGTCCCGTCTCAAAGGAGCTGGCCACGGATTTGATCCTTAATGGCCTAACCAAAAGGTATGAGACGTTCATAATGAATTACAATATGAATGGGTGGGACAAGAGCATTGGTGAGCTTCACGCAATGCTCAAAACAGCCGAGGCAGGAATGGGTAGAACGGTTCTACCTGTTCTCTCGATCAATAAGGAAGGCAATAAGAAAAGGTCATTCCCTGATCCCAAGGCAAATGTTGTCAAAGGAAAGGGGTACATCAAAGGAAAGGGGAAAGGAAAGGCTAAAGCGGAACCTCCAAAGCCTAAGCTTAAGAAGCTTAAGGTAACGGAGAACGATACATGCTTTGAGTGTGGAGAGATAGGACATTGGAAAAGGAATTGTCCAACCTATCTCAAAGAGTTGAGAAACAAGAGGGATGTTGGGCAAACCTCAGGTACAACTTTCATAATTCACATTGGTTTAAATGTTATTTCTTCAAACACATGAGTATTGGATACCGAATGTGGAACTCACATATGCAATTGTTGCAGGGGTTCAAAAGAAATAAGCACTTCAAGAAGGGAGACACGAGTCTCTACATGGGCAACGGAGCAAAAATTGATGTCGAAGCCCAAAGAGACAATATTTTGAAACTTTCAAATGGTTTGGAAGTTATTCTTAAGAACATTTTGTATGCTCCTAGTTTGACTAAGAACATATTTTGTGTTTCCCGTTTAAAACAATGTGGTTATGAATTAAAGTGTGTTAACAATGGTATTTATGTTTGTATGGATGATGTATTTTATTTCAAGGCTATGCCTTTTAATGGAATCTATGAATTGGTTCATAATGATTCATCCTATAATAGCTCATTATACCAAACAAGCACCAAGAAACTTAAAATGGGTTTAAGTGATTCTTATCTTTGGCATTGTCGTCTTGGTCACATAAACAAGAATCGGATTCAAACACCTCAAAAGAATGGTCTTCTGAAGACAACTGAAAATGTTTCATTCGACAAGTGTGAATCTTGTTTACAAGGTAAGATGACCAAGTCGCCCTTTAGTGGCACTAACGAGAGGGCAAAAGACTTGTTGGGAATCATACATTCGGATGTATGTGGCCCTTTTAAGACAATGACTAGAAAATCAACTCAATAAAACTATCAAAGTTCTTCGTTCAGATAGAGGAGGTGAATACCTCAGTGATGCTTTTCAGTACCATCTAAGAAGTTGTGGGATCGTCTCACAACTTACTCCAACTGGAACACCACAACATAATGGTGTGTCTGAAAGGAGAAATCGAACCCTATTGGATATGGTTCAATCTATGATGGCTATAAGCTCACTACCTCTATCATTTTGGGGTTTCGCAATGCTCTCCGAGGCTCGTATTTTGGATATGGCCCTGACCAAGATAGTCGATTCACTAAGTGTATATTTGTTGGATATCCCAAAGACTGTATAGGTTACTAGTTCTTTGATCCAACAGAGCAAGAGTAATTGTTGCTCGAAAGGCTGAGTTCTTGGAAACTAAGTTCCTTATGGAATGAATAACGTATAGAATAGTGGAATTTGATGAGGATCAAGATCCACAAGCCGACACACGTTTAGTTGACACTAGCAATCAACAAGAGGTTGTTGATGATGATCAAGAGGTTGATCAATACACACAAAACGTTCGTAGATTTGGTAGAGTTAGCATTCCACCTGAAAGATATGGATTTTTCATGAATGGATGCTATGTGGTTGACTCCGATGAGCCAACCACATACCATGAAGCAATTTCCAATTCGGATTGTGACAAATGGCTGGAAGCCATGAACGTTGAGATGCAATCCATGTATGACAATCAAGTTTGGGATTTGGTTGACCCTCCCCTTACCTCCAAACCAGTTGGATGCAAGTGGGTTTCAAGAAGAAAATGGATATACATGGAAACTTGGATACTTACAAAGCAAGACTTGTAGCAAAAGGTTTCACTCCAAATCAAGGGATTGATTATGATGAAATTTTCTCGCCTGTGGCAATGCTAAAGTTAATTAGGATATTATTTGCCATAGCTGCATATTATGACTATGAGATTTGGTAAATGGATGTCAAAACCGCTTTTCTTAATGGACATCTCAAAGAGACTGTCCATATGGTTCAGCTTGATGGTTTTGTCGGTCCACAACATCCTAATAAAGTATGCAAGTTAAAGAGGTCAATCTATGGATTGAAACTAGCATCGAGAAGTTGAATCAACATTTTGATGAAGAGATCAAGAAATTTGGTTTCATCAAGAACGCTGATGAGGCTTGTGTATATAAGAAGGCTAGTGGGAGCATAATAACAGTCTTGGTATTGTATGTTGATGACATCCTACCTTTTGGAAATGATATTCCAACCATGGAAGGAATTAAAACCTGGCTTGGAATTTTTTTTTGCATAAAATATCTCGGTGAAGCCGCCTATATTTTGGGAATAAAGATCTATAAGGAAATGTTTCTAATATACGGATCTGATGAAGAGGAACTCGTTGTAAAGGGTTACACGGATGCGAGTTTCCAAACCGTTCGAGATGATTCTCGATCACAATAGGGGTATGTCTTCATTATGAATGGGTAACATTGTCCACTACAAAATCCGAATACATAGCCGCATCATTAGCATCTCAGGAAGCTGCATGGATAAAGAAATTTATCGCCTAACTAGGGTGGTCTCTAGCATTCAAGACCCCTAGAAATCCTTTTGTGATAACGAGGGTACGATTGCATAAATCAAGGTACCCTGTGCACTTCAAAAGGCTAGGCACATTGAGCAGAAATTCAACTACATAAGGGATGAAGTTGAAAAAGGAAAAATATGTATTCGTAAAGTTCACACCGATCAATACATTGCGGATCCATTCACGAAGCTCCTTGAAAGGGCAAAGCATGAAAGTCATACTTGTGCCTTAGGACTTCGATATTCTAGTGACTGGAATTGATTTGTTTAGTATTAAAAGTTTGAAACAATGTAATATTTAACTCTTTATATACTTATGATATTTTGAGTTATATTCATTTTAGCATGTATACATCCATGAATATGTTTATTATTCTAAATGTCCATAGTCGGTCAAGTTTGCGGGAACAAATATGAACGTAAGACTATTATTGTCACACCCCAACCTTGACGGCGGAAACGTCGAGATGTGAGGGTTACAATTGTTCACAGCCACATAACGCTATTTATTAAATCCAAATATATTAATCATATGATTCAATTGTAACATTACAATAAAAAGGTTCAACAACGAATACATCATGTACAAATGCTACAAATAACATGATCATCCATTTTATCTCTAAGTCCAATCCTAGATGTGATAAGCTTCAAAGAGTAGAACACATACTTGGGGTATTCCTGAAACATGTTAAAAATAAAAGGTCAACATAAAAATGTTGGTGAGCATTCCATAGTTTTCAATACATAAGTATATAAAAGATGGCAATTCAAGTCATAAGTTAGTGAATAAAGTGATTAGGGATGTTATGAACAATGCAACAATCAAACCTCGACAAAGTTTTACAAGTCTCAAACGTTAAAAGTATATACGATAACTTAGCTGATCGTATATACGATCAGCTAAGTGTACTTGGATCAACCAACTTAGCTGATCGTATATACGATCAGCTAAGATGGCAATTCAAGTCATAAGTTAGTGAATAAAGTGATTAGGGATGTTATGAACAATGCAACAATCAAACCTCGACAAAGTTTTACAAGTCTCAAACGTTAAAAGTATATACGATCAGCTAAGTGTACTTGGATCAACCAAGCAGGCTTGTCTGGCCCATAGATCTATGACTTCGCTGGGCTAGCAATAGTTAATGATTGTACATATAACGCCATAACATGGTAACCACAAAAGTTCAACTAACCACAACTTTGCATGATGAATTGCCATAAAGATTACAAGTCTCAAATGAGTTTACAAGTGCAATGATAATAAGTTAACATGTTTCACCCCAAAGTGTGAAAATAAGCAAAAAGGGGTATGGAAATACTCACATGGATATAGGCATTACAAGATGATGTAAAAGATTAAAGTAAGATACAAAAGATAAATCCAAAGTATCCATTACAAGCACCTAAATATATAATTTACAAGATAAAGATTAAGGTTAACAATACGATTAACGTTCACAAGAATTAGGGTGTTAATATTTTTAAGGTTTTTGCTAAGCAATAAGTTTATAATGTAGTTATTTACATTTTCATTCCATTAGCAGGAATTATATAGGTTTATATGATTAAGTATTTTCGAAATGAAATTAAATAATAATGATGTAATTAAATCTTAATAATTTTCTAAGAATAGTATATAATTTCCCAAATTTTAGAGATTAATAAGGATAATATTATGTCCATTATTATTTTAAATGATTTTTTTAAATTATTGTATCAAGTCCATAAGCATATAAATAGTTATTATTTTAAAAGAAAATCATTTAAATATATAAACTTAAATACACATAATAGGATATTTAAGTTTTAAAAAGTACATTTTGACCAATGTTTATAATGTACTTAATTATATGACTTGCAAAATAGTATAAAATTATTTAACGTCATTTAACATGGTCAAAAATAAATAAATAACAACTAATTATTTAAATGATATTTAAATGTCTTTTTACAAAATTAATCATTTATCATATTAATTTATAATGTTTTATGAAATCTCCATTTAAAATAAAGTGATTTAAAAGATAAATAATTAAAGGGAAAGTTCGGGTCACTAATATTTTATTATTTTATCTTTAAAATCCATATAAATAACCCATGAATAATCTTTTAAATATTTTATTACAAAGGTTTTTAGTTATTTAAAATTTAGAAATATTACTGAAATTTATTTGATGCCTTAAAAATATTTAAAAGTTATAAAAACATTTTTATATTTATTAGGAATTTTTCAAAAATTGATTTAAGGCTGAAAAGTACCTAAAAAAATTATGAGGTTACCCGGGGTCGAACCCGGGACCTCAAAGTTGGGAGATGGACATGGAACCGGTGAACCAAGGCATACAGCCGCGGTTATCAACGGTTTCTAATAAATTTAAACACAATCCCAAGGATCCCCCTCCCAACCAAGAACCCTAGATTGGTGTAACCCAAAATTGAACACCCAGATGATTATGACAATGGAACTGATGTTAGGACTTTGTTTCCCGATGTTGAAACGAGTATAATGGTATGTATCACTTACACGATTGTTTTCGAATTGATGATGAACCATAAGATGATAGCCGCGAATGATGGCTACTCTAAAATCCGTAATAACCATGTCGATATAGTTCATCTAATGAATGAAAAGCTTCCATAGTTGATGAGGAACAGAAGCCCTTTATCAATTGTGGTTGAAATCGACCGAAAGTTGAAGAGCAATACGGTTGCAAGTCGCGATGTAAGGTGTAATTGTGTGTTGTATACGAGTATAGATTGATAGAGGATCGATTAGGTTGAATTAATTGGACTATTATGAAGTTTTAATCGTCAATTGGTTGAGGGTTAACGTCTGACGGTTACTCGAGCTCGAAAGCTCCTTTAACCGGTGTTTAATCTTCGATGTAACCCCCAAACGGTTCGATTCACGCTCACAAGTCAATTGAAAACGGTTTTAGCTAATTAATCGGAGTTATTGCGAGGTTAATCGACTACCGGAGCTCACCGGAGTCGCGACCGGAAGTGGTGGCCGGACTTGCGGGCGTTAACAAGGGGGAGGGGTTTGGTTTAATAGTTCACATCTTTGGTCCCTGAGGTTTCCAAAAGTTTTCACTTGAGTTTTAAGGTTTTGTTTTAGTTTTAAATTAAATTACAATATAAACCCTGAAATTTTAAATGTTATTATTTTATGTAGAAAGTGATTATTTACAAGTTTAAAGTTTAAAACTTAGATTACCATTATTATTAATATTGTTATCATCAACATCATTATTATTAATATTATTATTATTAATATTATTATTATTATTGTTATTATTATTATTAATATTATTATTATTATTGTTATTATTATTATTATTATTATTATTGTTGTTGTTGTTTTAAGTTTTATAACTTTAAACATCATTGCAACACTTATAATAATATTATGGTTCATTAAATTAATTTGTTAATCACCAAATTAATTATTAAGCATAATAAGTCCTCAAAATTTCAAAATTGACATAAAAGGTTCTTACAAAAATTAACAAGGTTAACTTTTAATATAACAAAAATATGAGATGTCACAATCTCCCAAACTTAAAAGAATTTCGTCCCGAAATTAAGAATGAACTTAAATGAACAAAGGAATTGAAATAAAAAGTGAGTGTTCAACGAACAGTGTTTGACGTTTGATTACAGGTGGAACGCTTCACTTTATGGAATTTTTCAAGATTCTTACTATAATGCATGCCAATTTGAATTCTTCCAGTGAAATACGAGACGCTTTGAAATTTGGCATATGAAACATTGAAAATCGATGACAAGTTACCGTGGGATGTTAGACTTATAAGCCACAACTTCTAGGGTATAATCTCGTAGTAAAGCGATGTGTTGAAATCAATAAAAGACCACAATTGTAAGAAAGGTTAACCGTCAGGATTTAAGAATCCCAAACATCACTATATGAAATGATCTTAACGCATATCTTGTGAATATGTATCTCTCCTTTGACCAATCATCGGTCTAAGAATAATACGATATGCGAAAATTTTGGAATAAGTTCACGACGATGGTTAGGAACATTATTAAAAGCGAAAAATGAATTGATCATCCAAATTAATGATCGATGTTTAACGACATACCACGGTATACGACTATTTGAGATAGATACAGGCCAATTTCTCGACTCGTTAACCCACATGAGTCAATATGAAATTAGTTAATCGGTCTATAATGCACCATTTGTCATCATGGCATCTAAGATAAGAGGCACTTAGTGATGAAAAGTTTAACAGGAGATTCATAGGAACACGAATGTTAGGCTTTGTCATATGTGAAGGTAAGACACTTGGACACATACCAAGTTATGTCTTTTCTTTTATGCCAATCCCATGACTACAAATTACGAAATTTTAGGAACCTTTATATCCGCGTCACAATGTAAGTAATAACGAGTCTCGTTGATCGAAATCCAGATAGTGTTTTAATGATTTTCAATGGTTAAGGATTAAAGACGATTTAAGAAATGACGCGAACAATAGGAAATGTACTTATATTTTGCAAGGTAGCAAATTTCCTAGTATAGGTTGCATACGCAGTTCAACAAACCATAAGCACATCTGAGAAAGTTAGAAAGACATGAACACAAGTTGATAATGCCTTTTTTTAGCAGAAAGATTGTTTAAGAAGGCTACCATCACACAATCATATGTTGATGATAACTCAAAATGAAAGTTGATAAGTAAGAAATAAATGGTTCGATGTAGCTAGATCGAGTCAAAACATGAAGATAAAGGGAAAGAAATCGATTTAAGAATTCAAATGCTCCAAGCTCGGAATCAAAATCAACTTAGAGTGATCGGGTCTCCTTTCAAGTTCAGAAATCATGCTTTGGCTTGATAGGTCCAAACACTAACATTGGTTCACCCTTCAAGTTACTACATGTTTCTTGTCACTTGATTAAAACCTTGGTAAGTTGGAGGTCAAGAAATGAGAATAGTCATCAAGGTGTGGTTTTCACTCCTAACTTGAGGGTGTATTCCCAAGGTATGACCACTAACTTACCAATCAAAAAGTTCGATCCCAACTCCTTGTTGAGGATCCATAGAAATAAGACGAGGTAACTCACCATTAAGGTAAGGGAAATCACTCCTATCTTAACGGTGGAGTTTTACAAAAACAAAAAATAACAAGATGAACTTCTTCATCAAAATCCAGAATTCACTCCTACTTTGATGAAGTCGTCTCATTTGCACAAATACAATTCTTAAAGATGATATTATCATCAAGGTATGGAATTCACGCCTATCTTGATGATTGAATTTCATAATAGCAAGAAAACAATCGAAAATTGACATTTGTCACCAAAGTACGGGTTTCAATCCTATTTTGGTGAGATCATGTTATTTGTGAAATGCCATTCCAAAGAAAATAATTGAAGTCAATCCTCGGGATAAGGAAATCACCCCGATCCAGAGGATGAAGTTTTATAAATCACAATTGGAAACCATTTATCGAAGCGAATAGAGAATCATCAAAGTAAGGGAATCACCCATGTTTTGACGAGTTAGAATCATTTAGGAGGTACGAGTGTTCTTAGTCATGGGTTGGCTTGCAAACACTTGCATCTCTCACGGTGCAGACGGTACGGAGTTTGACTTAACGATGAAAAGAAAATAATATCAATTAGAAGTTTGGAAAATTTCAAGTTACATCAATGTAACTAAAGGAAAAATCATGCTTACAAGCTTAAGATCAAAGTTCGAGATAGCAGAATTTGTTATGATGGTGTTCAAATCTTGAATAATTTAAATCAGGAAGGCAAAATCAAAGACAAGAATGATTCGACATCATAATGAGATGTGAACATTCGATTCACAATCGAAGGGAATACATGGACTTCACAATATATGAGATCAGCCATAACCTTATTAAAGACATGCGTACTTATAAGCGATCACTCATCTCAAGGGTTTCGAGTCAAGTAAATGGATTCAATGATCGAGTCAAATCACCATTTACACTTTGCCTAGACAAAGTATCCCGAGATGTAGGAATTCCACCTACAGCATTTCATATTCTTAGTTATGGGACACATCCTTAAGAAAACTTAAGAACCATAAGTAACGGTTTAAAGTTTTTGTTGACCATTCGGTTTAGATTCCCAATATCTTTGGGTATATTAAGATCCATGTTCACGTTGGTCAAGATATAGAAATAGTTACATGAAATGCTCAACGTATAACAGTGTTTAAACGTACGGGTTGAAATGTAGGGTAGGTTCAATATTAATAGGAACATTATGTATGATAAGAATGAAGGGATACCAGTTCAAGGAATCAAAGATTTTTAAGATACGTAGAGGATGGTTCCATTTGGTAACGCATTACCATTTGGAATCGTTGACACGTCAAGGTAAATTGACCCATTTGCCATAGAGACTTGTGTGTGTTGACCATAGTTTATCACTCATCCTAGAAATCCCCAGGTAAGCATAATTGGTCTCACAATGATATTTATACGATATGCTTGCCTTAGCCCGAAGGCCTTTTGCCAAGAAATCCAGAATACAGGTGTCTATGTGTCACACAAATTTCTTTGGTTTATGAAATCAAAACCTTGATGAGATTTTCATAGATTAGACATAGAGTCTAAAGAATTGAACCGAGATGATAAGTGTAGATTCCACATGTCGTTGAGAATAGGTTTAGGAAGTTCATTTGTCGGGGAGAGTCAAAGAGTCAAAGTTAAGTTTAGGGAGACAAGTAACTAAGTTTAAACATACATAAGGCAATCCTATGCTAAGGCATCAAGTTGCACAAAAGGCATAGCATTACGTAGCATGCAAACAACATGTAAGCACAAAGGTATAATGATCTTTCTATGAGGTTCATGCAACTATAGTCTAGGTCACCGTTTCTAATAACCTAAATCCCTATAGTTATGGGCTCTGATACCAATCTGTCACACCCCAACCTTGACGGCGGAAACGTCGAGATGTGAGGGTTACGATTGTTCACAGCCACATAACGCTATTTATTAAATCCAAATATATTAATCATATGATTCAATTGTAACATTACAAGCAAAAGGTTCAATAACGAATACATCATATACAAATGCTACAAATAACATGATCATCCATTTTATCTCTATGTCCAATCCTAGATGTGATAAGCTTCAAAGAGTAGAACACATACTTGAGGTATTCCTGAAACATGTTAAAAATAAAAGGTCAACATAAAAATGTTGGTGAGCATTCAATAGTTTTCAATACATAAGTATATAAAAGATGGCAATTCAAGTCATAAGTTAGTGAATAAAGTGAATAGGGATGTTATGAACAATGCAACAATCAAACCTCGACAAAGTTTTACAAGTCTAAAACGTTAAAAGTATATACGATCAGCTAAGTGTACTTGGATCAACCAAGCAGGCTTGTCTGGCCCATAGATCTATGACTTCGCTGGGCTAGCAATAGTTAATGATTGTATATATAACGCCATAACATGGTAACCACAAAAGTTCAACTAACCACAACTTTGCATGATGAATTGCCATAAAGATTACAAGTCTCAAATGAGTTTACAAGTGCAATGATAATAAGTTAACATGTTTCACCCCAAAGTGTGAAAATAAGAAAAAAGGGGTATGGAAATACTCACATGGATATAGGCATTACAAGATGATGTAAAAGATTAAAGTAAGATCCAAAAGATAAATCCAAAGTATCCATTACAAGCACCTAAATATATAATTTACAAGATAAAGGTTAAGGTTAATAATACGATTAACGTTCACAAGAATTAGGGTGTTAATATTTTTAAGGTTTTTGCTAAGCAATAAGTTTATAATGTAGTTATTTACATTTTCATTCCATTAGCAGGAATTATATAGGTTTATATGATTAAGTATTTTAGAAATGAAATTAAATAATAATGATGTAATTAAATCTTAATAATTTTCTAAGAATAGTATATAATTTCCCAAGTTTTAGAGATTAATAAGGATAATATTATGTCATTATTATTTTAAATGATTTTTTTTTAAATTATTGTATCAAGTCCATAAGCATATAAATAGTTATTATTTTAAAAGAAAATCATTTAAATATATAAACTTAAATACACATAATAAGATATTTAAGTTTTAAAAAGTACATTTT
Source organism: Flaveria ramosissima (assembly GCA_025215565.1). NCBI lineage: Eukaryota > Viridiplantae > Streptophyta > Magnoliopsida > Asterales > Asteraceae > Flaveria > Flaveria ramosissima. Next base: position 51,203,596 of record CM046036.1, on the reverse strand, counting down.
GACCAATGTTTATAATGTACTTAATTATATGACTTGCAAAATTGTTAGGACCTGGTATTTGAACGAAATACCGAGTGATTGCGTGTTAAACCAAACCAAATAGTGCGGAATCCTATTTGATTGGCGATCCAATCAGTGAGAACACACGATGAATCAATCAAGAATTGAAATCAACGTCAGAAATCGATTAGGAACCGATCTGATGTGTTCTATGAACTTGGAGAACGATTTGGGAGGCTTCTGGACGGCTAGGGTACGTCTGGAATCGTAATGGGATCAATGCTTACGTTTTCCCACGAATTGGGTCTATTTATAGGTTAGTATTGTTCAATCGTGCGACTGGGCCATAAGTATGGTTCAGTCGTGCGATTGAACCATGCGGTTGATTCATCCGCACGACTGGGTGTTCAGTCGTGCGATTGAGTCAATCTTATTGTGTCAATCATACGACTGATCCAGTCTCCTGGTTCAGTCGTGCGATTGAGTCAATCGTATGAAGTTATTCATGCGTGTGGTCCATTCGCATGGGCCATTCGCATGAGAACTTCATTAAGTTAAGTTTGAATGTTCTATTTAATATAACTTAATGTGCACTCATTCAAACATTCATAAACCCAATCAATTCAATCACAACTTATTAATGAAATATTAAACATTACAAGTAACAACCAATTCATATCATTTCATTAATCGATTACAATTACATCATAATCAGACAGACAAGTTCATTACATTACAAATCATGATCTAGGGACATACATGTATCAACAAAAATAATATAAAATTATTTAACGTCATTTAGCATGGTCAAAAATAAATAAATAACAACTAATTATTTAAATGATATTTAAATGTCTTTTTAAAAAATTAATCATTTATCATATTAATTTATAATGTTTTATGAAATCTCCATTTAAAATAACGTGATTTAAAAGATAAATAATTATAGGAAAAGTTCGGGTCACTAATATTTTATTATTTTATCTTTAAAATCCATATAAATAACCCATGAATAATCTTTAAAATATTTTATTACAAAGGTTTTTAGTTATTTAAAATTTTAGAAATATTACTGAAATTTATTTGATGCCTTAAAAATATTTAAAAGTTATAAAAACATTTTTTATATTTATTAGGAATTTTTCTAAAATTGATTTAAGGCTGAAAAGTACCTAAAAAAATAATGAGGTTACCCGGGGTCGAACCCGGGACCTCAAAGTTGGGAGATGGACATGGAACCGGTGAACCAAGGCATACAGCCGCGGTTATCAACGGTTTCTAATAAATTTAAACACAATCCCAAGGATCCCCCTCCCAACCAAGAACCCTAGATCGGTGTAACCCAAAATTGAACACCCAGATGATTATGATAATGGAATTGATGTTAGGGCTTTGTTTCCCGATGTTGAAACGAGTATAATGGTATGTATCACTTACACGATTGTTTTTGAATTGATGATGAACCATAAGATGATAGCCGTGAATGATGGCTAGTCTAAAATCCGTAATAACCATGTCGATATAGTTCAGCTAATGAATGAAAAGCTTCCATAGTTGATGAGGAACAGAAGCCCTTTATCAATTGTGGTTGAAATCGACCGAAAGTTGAAGAGCAATACGGTTGCAAGTCGCGATGTAAGGGTTGATCAAATTCAATATTTGGAGTCGTTTCAGGTGTAATTGTGTGTTGTATACGAGTTTAGATTGATAGAGGATCGATTAGGTTGAATTAATTGGACTATTATGAAGTTTTAATCTTCAATTGGTTGAGGGTTAACGTCCGACGGATACTCGAGCTCGAAAGCTCCTGTAACCGGTGTTTAATCTTCGATGTAACCCCCAAACGGTTCGATTCACGCTCACAAGTCAATTGAAAACGGTTTTAGCTAATTAATCGGAGTTATTGCGAAGTTAATCGACTACCGGAGCTCACCGGAGTCGCGACCGGAAGTGGTGGCCGGACTTGCGGGCGTTAACAAGGGGGAGGGGTTTGGTTTAATAGTTCACATCTTTGGTCCCTGAGGTTTCCAAAAGTTTTCACTTGATTTTTAAGGTTTTGTTTTAGTTTTAAATTAAATTACAATATAAACCCTGAAATTTTAAATGTTATTATTTTATGTAGAAAGTGATTATTTACAAGTTTAAAGTTTAAAACTTAGATTATCATTATTATTAATATTGTTATCATTAACATCATTATTATTAATATTATTATTATTAATATTATTATTATTATTGTTATTATTATTATTATTAATATTATTATTATTGTTATTATTATTATTATTATTATTATTATTATTATTATTATTATTATTATTATTATTATTATTATTATTATTGTCGTTTTAAGTTTTATAACTTTAAACATCATTGCAACACTTATAATAATATTATGGTTCATTAAATTAATTTGTTAATCACCAAATTAATTATTAAGCATAATAAGTCCTCAAAATTTCAAAATTGACATAAAAGGTTCTTACAAAAATTAACAAGGTTAACTTTTAATATAACAAAAATATGAGATGTCACAATTATGAACATGGATTGGTGGATATTCATAAGGAATGAATATAGAGCAATTGGTTGTTGCCAAGGTTCATAGATATTTGTGGGATACAAATATTGGACTGACCCGCATCTCAATTTTACTACATGGAATCTTCTAGATTGATCATAAGTAAATTTGAGTAAAGGCGAATATCATTTGGTATCCTCCGACCTAAGATACATATTGGGTTTTGATATTCACCAAATGTTATACATTGAGCTAGTTCTTCACTGCTCTGAAATAATGGGCAGTTCATAAGGCTATGTTCAGATGTGACACGAGGTGATTGTGAAAAACGTATGTAGTCAAGATGGAATTTGTTCCTCTTATTCGTTAAGAGCAAGATGTCTAAGGCCTGATTAAGTTAAATCAACAAGGAATGATCATTCTATGTCCTTGGCTTTAACATGACATCTGTAACAAAAGGATAAATGATTGATTCACCTAAATCATCTCAAGTTGGATACTTGTAGGGGATGATGTTATTGAATAGCTTTCAGTCATTCGTATTAAGGGTAGTAAACCGTTGTTAGGCGGTATTTACTGCTTGCATCAATCTTCTATGAATCTTGTGCAAGTGGGAGATTGTTGGATTCTTTATGCTCAAGACACATAGAATATTGATGTGGTTAGTACGTTATGATCCAAGTCGGGTCATACCCAATAACAAGCTTAGCAAACACCAAATAATATTTAATTGATGATATGATCATGCAATTAAGTAAATACACCAAGTAAGAAAATGGGTTTTCTAAATAAGTTGCATATGAGATTGAACAACTTATAAGGATATTTTGTTCATGGACATTATTTGTCATGTTATTTAAGTTTGTTAAATAACATCAAATAATAATAATAGTGTGTGTATAAGTTATATAATTAAAAGGTTAATTAGATAACTTATAATTGTAATTAGTTAAACAAAATAAAAGGAAGTTTTTGGGGGGAAAACCCCAAAACCTTTTGGAATTCGCCCCCCCCCCTTTAAGGGGTCTTTGGCCTTTTGTTTTGCTAACTTTTACTTCTAGAAAACATACACACATCCTCTATTCTCTCTCTCACATGCGAAGGACCAAGAACACACTTTCTCTCTACTTTCTTGAAGGTGTTCAAAGCTGAAAATTCGATTTTCAGCTCATCTTGGTTCGAGATTGGTGTTAAAATCCTAGTAACAAGGTGTTTGCTTGATGCTTGTGGGTATGGATGCTTGAGGACACCTCTCCTTGGTGTTTTGGTCATTCAAGAACCTCATCTTCTTCACCCAAATTCGTTTTTCTGTAGCTCTACAAAAGGCAGTTTGTATGATTTGTTTTGGGTTGTTATTTCTTGTTGATAGCTAGTTCATACACATATAAATGATCCTTATGTTCTTAGGTTTGTTTTTGTCATGATATGAGCCTTAATTTTCAGATTACTAATGATAATATTAAGGTTTTAATCCGCTGTGTTTTCAAATTTAAATGGTTAAACTACTTTGATATGGTCCAACAAACCCAACAATTACGTTGTAAATATCTAAGATATTTAGTAGTTTAGAAAACTCTAGATTATGAAGGATCTAGATACATGAGAAAGTATAAACTGGAGATGTAAGGCATATTTGTAAGCACCTAAAACCCATACATGTCTTGTGTAAACACTTGTAAAGCACATTTGTAAAGCAACCTTGTAAGAAATACAAAGCTATATATATTACGATCTTGGAAACACTTCTGTATCATAACTTCAATTGTTACTTCGTGTGGGTCACAAAGGCTGAACTTAGATCAAGTTAAAGTGCCGCATGATAATCGTATAAATCACTACGTGACAAGTGGTATCAGAGCTATATCGGTTCATTCAAGATGGCAACCAAAACAAGATAAAATGCGGCTATTGAAGACAAACTAGGTCGAGATGAATCCCGAAAGGGATCAAAAAAGGAACGAGGTATGTCCAAGGATCGTACCTTGGAAAAACAATTCGGTGACATGGAGAAAGGTCTTGCCAAGATAAGATCTCAAGTTGACCTGTGCCTTGAACGACTACATATTAGAAGCTGACTTCATGGAGCTTAGAGATGGACTTAAGGCTCCTATGAAACTACTATGCAAGGAAGTAAAGTTAATGATAAAGTATAGAATCAAAGGCGTTACTACCAAGCTACAAAAAGACGAGTTGTCAAGCGACATGCATTGGAGTCTGCTTGGCTTGGAACTAAAGTAATTGATTGCAACAAGGCGATGATCATGGCTGGAGGAAAATTCGTGAACTATACACAAAGAGTTGAAATTCCTAAACCATCACACTTTTTGGTCAAACAAAAAGCTTGGCGGTCGATGACTACATTTTGGAAATGGAGCAATACCTAGGAAGGGTACAAATCTTCGATGATACGACCAAAATGAAGACGACAATGATGTATCTAAAGGATATGTAATGCCCGAAAATTAAGGAAATAAGAACGATAGAAGTTCTCACGTGAAAGGTACTTCTCACGCGAGAACCCTGGGTGAAACGTCTGAGCTAGGTATAAAAGCTGAAGAACACCCATGCCTGACTCATAACTCACACGAAAAGTGCTACTGTTAAAGAGAGAAAGTAGCTGTTGTTGGACCAAAAGAACCAATGAGCTGGATCAGAAAAACCTTTAAGTCCCACAGACGTCACAACAACTACTGAAGTCCACAACAGCTGAAGATAACACCTGAAGACAAAGTCTGAACACAAGTGCTGAAGACAAAGTCTGAAGACACAAGTGCTGAAGACAAAGTCTGAAGACAAGTACTGAAGACAAAGTCTGAAGACAAGTGCTGAAGACAAAGTCTGAAGACACAAGTGCTAAAGACCAAATATCAGATGTTGTCATAACAGCTGAAGAGGACTTCTTCAATAGTTGTGACGGTTTACCTTTCAGTAGTTTTATGTTTTCTCTTTTCAGTAGTTTTGTAAAACGACTGAAGAGTTTGTTCTTCAGTCGTTGTAGTTTCAGTAGTTTCTTTTCAGTAGTTTCATGTTTTATACTTAGCACTCTGACATGTTCTCAGTAGTTGTGAACATTTTAGTAGTTTGTTAAGTGTTAGTTATTTTTGTACTAGATCTGCTAGTTGTCACTATCCCGTGATTACAGCAGTGATTGCACTCTATATAAGGAGTGTCAACCTTATTCTAAATGTGTGAATGATTGAGCAATAATATTTGGCATTATTGAAACATTCCTTATCACAGAAATATATTCTCTCGTATTTGTTTACAAATATCAAACTCTTGCTATAATTTGTCTAATTCTTGATCTTATTCCGCTGCATTATTCTCTAATACATCAAACTTGTGATCGCTGATCTTGACAAATGGTATCAGAGCTGGTTAATCATTGATCGATCTAATAATTGATCATTGAAACTGCTCTTCAAGATCCAAGTTTGATTGAATTAGCATTTTTGCAAGAAACGGTTATAGAGATTGACTTTTCTGTGTTTTTAATCATTCATACTAAGACTTATTCTTGGTTTTCATTGCGTTTGTTGTGGTCTGTCTAAAATCTTTTAAAAGCTTGAATAAAATTGTTTTTGGACCCAAAATGACTACTCCTTCCAATGATCCTCACAATACTGGTTCCTCAACCAAGCCTCCAATGCTGGTTAGGAATGAGTATAACATATGGCAACGACGTATGCTCCATCACCTGTCTGTTAACAGCTCAGGTTGTTGGACATCAGTGGTACATGGTCCACACAAGCCTATGGTAAATAACCCGGAAACCAATCAAATGGTTCCGAAGAGGAAGGATCAATACTCAGATGAGGATAAGAAATTGTTTGAGATTGATGCAAAAGCCCATGGAATTTTGGCCATGGCACTACCCAATGAAATCTATTCTGGGCTGATGCATTATGAATCTGCCCATGACCTCTGGAATGCCTTGAAAGAACAATTTGGAGGAACAGATGAGGTCTTGGCAAATAATAGAGACATCCTTGCCAAACAATATGAGACATTCTCTCATAGGAAGGGTGAGACACTGACTCAACAGTTTGAGCGGTTCTCTTGTTTGATCTCAGAATTAAAAACGGTCAAACATAAGTACACCAATATCCAGATGAATAACAGATTTCTCAGATCACTGCCTGAGAGATGGGACACATATACTATTGTCCTACGCTCCAGTGAAAATTTGGACAAACTATCTCTCACCCAACTCCATGGGAAATTGCTCACATTTGAGAGAGAGATAGAACAAAAAAGAAAACTGTCTTCATCTGGTAAGCTCACTGAAGACTTTGTACCAGGCAACATTCCTTGGTTAGTCATGAGTCAGAGTATGCTTCATCTGAATGCCAGTATGATGAGCATATTGATTTCTCTTCAAACATTTCTGATTCAGCATTTGTGAGTGTTGATAGTCAGTTTACTGGGTGGAATAATGACAATCTATGCTTCATTATGGATGATCTCAAGGGGATTGCTGATGATGACTTAGAAGAGATGGATATTTTGAGCCAAATGGCCTTGATAAATATCAGATCTCAGAAGTTCTACAAAAGAACTGGAAGAAAGTTCCCATGACTCTCTGGCAAAACCAAAGTTGGTTTTGACAAGAGTAAGTTGAGGTGTCACAAATGCCAAAGGCTTGGACACTTTGCTAGAGAATGTAGATCATCTGGATCTAATTCCTCTGCACCTTTTGTGACTTTCCCTAGCAATAGTCAACAAAACAAAGGGCAACATCCTGTCAATTCTAGTCATCATTCTCAACTACAATCTCCTGCATATTTTGTTCCTCAGGGTCAAATGCCATACCCTTACCCTTGTTATTACATGCCACAAACCAGTCAAGTTCAAGCTCCTATGGTACCACAACCTCATGCACTTCCAGAACCTCAACCATCTCATCAACCTCCTCAACCTCAACAACATAGCTTCTTCACCCCTGAAGTTGTTGACTGGAGCAGCTTGCCAGATGACATGTCTGGTCATGAACAACTGCTCACAAGTGCTGATCAACATGGTGGTGATAGTCCCTTTGGGAATCTGGCACTTATGGCTCTGGAGTCAACTGAGGGTTCCTGCTCAACTGCATCATCTTCACAGGTAACTCAGGTATCTTCAGAGGCTAAAGCCAAGTTATGTTCTGAATCATGCATAGCTGCCTTTGTCTCTATTAGAGAGGCAAATGTAGCATTAATTAATCAAAAACTTGAGTTTGAGAAAACCATTTCCAAAAGACAAGCTGAGTATGAGTCTGCTCTTAATAGTAAAAATGATGAGATTTATAAGCTTAAATGCCAATTAAATGATGAAAAGGCTAAGCTAGAGGTTATTCTGGAAGACCAGAGAAGTCTCAAAGAAACCCTTGCAGTCACCCAAGTAGAGTGTGATCGATGGGTACAATCATGCAAAGGTTTTGAAATGCTTCTTAGTAAGCAATCAGCTTCCAATGTGAAGTTTGGCATTGGTTATAATCACACTGCTCCTCCTACAGATTTTGCTCCAAGAATAGAAGTGAAATCTAATGGAGAAAGTAATAACCAATCCACCTCATCATGTGATTCAATTTTTGATAGAGCATCATCAAAAGTAGAAGTCAGCCCTCTCAGAACCTATCAGCTGATGTTGATGGTTCTATTGCTGACACTCACATGATCAAAGAGTTGATCAACTCAGGAGTTATTTCTGAAAGTCCTGAAAGGACTGGAGAGCAAGATTTAACACCTGAAGTTCAAACTCCAACTACTGTCAGCACTGAAAAGAAGAAAACTGTCAGTAGAAAGAGTTTGAAGCCTACTAAAGAGGAAGTCAAGAAAGCAAATAATGCTTCCAAAGTACTGAAGAGCAAGTCTTCAGTAGTTTCATCCTCTTTAGTTGATGATCAACATAAGATGAAAAAGAAACCATGTGAAGTATGTGGTTTGTTTAATCATCTTACAGATGATTGTTGGTACAAAAGAGGATCCAAACTCAAACATAAAGAGGAAATTAAAGAGAAAATGGTTAAAATGAAAAATGAGTTTGAAGCCACATTTGTACCAGCAACATCAAATCCTGTAACCCTCAAGTCCAAAAAGAAATCCAAAAAGGAAGGGGTTAAACAGGTAACAGCTGAGATTGCTCAAAAGAAGAAGGTGCAACATAAGAACTTATCTAACTCAAATGCTAATGTGTCTGAAGAGCTGAAAGCTTTATCACAAAATCAGACACAGCTGGTTATGATGGTTCAACATCTATTGGGAAGAGTTAACCAATTAGATGTTCCTATGTTGAAACCACAGAAAAGGAGGTCCAAGCCAAAGGATTCCTCTTCTTCACCATCTTCTTCCTCTCAGGCTGTTATTTCCAACAAACCTGTAAGTCTACCATCTGTTGATGTGAACAGGCCCAAAACCAAAAAGGTTTGGGTCTCAAAATCTAACTAATTTGTTTTGATCTACAGGGTTCTTCAACATGCCACAGAGGCATCTGGTATGTAGACAGTGGAGGATCCATGCATATGACAGGAAACAGATCACTTCTTAATGACTACTCTCAAGGAAGGAAGGGGTTTGTATCTTTTGGCAATGATGTAAAGGGTTACATCATCGGCAAAGGCTTTGTTTCCAATGGGGAAATAAAGTTTGATGATGTTAACCATGTGGAAAATCTCAAGTACAACCTCTTGAGTGTCAGTCAAATGTGTGACAAAGGCCATGTTGCTCTTTTCACAAGTCAGAACTGCCGGATTCTGTCATCCAAAGTTCTAAGTTTGATTGATAAGGTGTTGGATAAATACACTCTCCTTAAGGCCAACAGGACAGGAAGAGTGTATGCCTTAGATCTTTCCAAGAAAATAGATCTCAAAGGCCATCCTTGCCTATTTTCCAAGGCTTCCCCTCAAGAATCTATACTATGGCATAGAAGGCTGGGTCATGTTAATCTTAAAAACATAAATCAGCTGATAAACCATGGTTTAGTAAGGGGATTGCCTATGAAGGAGTTCAAATGTGAAGATGACTGCACTGCTTGTTTAAAAGGAAAACAGCACAAAGCTTCATTTCCCTCCATAGAAGAACCTAAGTCCAATGCCTGCTTACAGCTTCTTCACATGGATCTCTTTGGTCCTGTGAGAGTGATGAGTATGGCTAAGAAGAAATACTGTCTGGTAATTGTGGATGATTACTCTAGATTTGTATGGACTTTCTTCTTGCATTCAAAGGATGAAGCAGCTCAGAAGATTATCAACTTTGTGTTGTATGTTGAGAAGCAGTATTCCCTCTCAGTCAAGTGTATTTGAAGTGATAATGGAACAGAATTTAGAAACAATACACTTGAGGAGTTCTACCTCTCAAAGGGAATCAAGAGGCATTTTAGCATTCCAAGAACTCCTGAACAAAACGAAGTAGTGGAGAGAAAGAACAGGACCCTCATTGAAGCTGCAAGGTCCATGTTGGCTGACTCTGGACTGCCAATGACTTTTTGGGCTGAAGCTATCAATACAGCTTGCTATGTACAAAATAGAGCTCTAGTAAATAAGAGGTTGATGAAAACTCTATATGAAGTTCTTCATCATTTGGCCCCTCTAATTTCATTCTTCAGAGCTTTTGGATGTCCTTGTTTCATTCTCAACACACGGGATCAACTCCAAAAATTTGATTCTAAGGTGGATGCAGGGTACTTTGTTGGTTATTCATCAACTTGCAAAGCATACAGAGTCTTCAACTGTAGAACAAAGATGGTTGAAGAGACTCTACATGTTAAGTTTAATGAATCTCCAAAGGACAAGATTCCACAAAACCCTGTGGAGATATTTGATTTGGACATACTGCAATATGTTCCTCATCAAACTCCTGCTGTTGCTCCTGTCAACAGTTCACCACCTGGTGGTACTGCTGGTGCTGATGATGATGATAGTAGTACTCACCTCTTCAAGTTTAGTGATCAACTGCCTGATTCAGCTAGACCTGATGTTCCTGTAGCTCCAGCAGCACAATCCACAACAAATGCTGATGAGATTTCTACAACTTCAACTTCCTTTGAATTACCATCTACTGATTGGTTTCAAGGAAATGCTTCACCATCACCATCTGTTGCTGTTGAGCCTGCTACAAACACTTGCACTGATCTCATTGTGTACCAAGATCTGAAGAATCACCCTATGTCTCAAATCATTGGTGATATCACTGCTGGCGTATCAACAAGATGTCAATTGTCAAATTTCTGCTTCTATGCTCTCTTCATCAGCCAGCAAGAGCCAAAGAATTATCACATTGCTTTAAAGGACAATGGATGTGTTGGACCAAAAGAACCAATGAGCCGGATCAGAAAAACCTTTAAGTCCCACAGACGTCACAACAACTACTGAAGTCCACAACAGCTGAAGACAACAACTGATTACAAAGTCTGAAGACACAAGTGCTGAAGACAAAGTCTGAAGACACAAGTGCTGAAGACAAAGTCTGAAGACAAGTGCTGAAGAAAAAGTCTGAAGACAAGTGCTGAAGACAAAGTATCAGACGTTGTCACAACAGCTGAAGAGGACTTCTTCAGTAGTTGTGACGGTTTGCTTTCAGTAGTTTTATATTTTCTCTTTTCAGTAGTTTTGTAAAACGACTGAAGAGTTTGTTCTTCAGTCGTTGTAGTATCAGTAGTTTCTTTTCAGTTGTTTCATGTTTTATACTTAGCACTCTGACATGTTCTCAGTAGTTGTGAACATTTCAGTAGTTTATTAAGAATTAGTTATTTTTGTACTAGATCTGCTAGTAATCACCATCCCGTGATTACAGCAGTGATTGCACTCTATATAAGGAGTGCCAACCTTATTGTAACTGTGAAGGATTTAGCAATAATATTGGGCATTATTGAAACATTCCTAATCACAGAAAATTATTCTCTCGCATTTGTTTACAAGTAACAAACTCTTGCTATAATTTGACTAATTCTTCTCTTCATTCCGCTGCATTACACTCTAATACTTCAAACTTGTGATCGTTGATCCTGTCAAATGGTATCAGAGCAGGTTAATCATTGATCGATCTAATAATTGATCATTGAAACTGCTCTTCAAGATCCAAGTTTGAGTGAATTAGTATCCTTTTGCAAGAAACTGTTATAGAGATTGAATTTTCTGTGCTTTTAATCATTCATCCTGAGACTTATTCTTGGTTTTCATTGAGTTTGTTGTGGTGTGTCTAAATTTTTGCTTGAATAAAATTGTTTTTGGTTTCAAAATGACTACTCCTTCCAATGATCCTCACAATACTGGTTCCTCAACCAAGCCTCCAATGCTGGTTAGGAATGAGTATAACATATGGCAACGTCGTATGCTCCATCACCTGTCTGTTAACAGCTCAGGTTGTTGGACATCAGTGGTACATGGTCCACACAAGCCTATGGTGAATAACCCGGAAACCAATCAAATGGTTCCGAAGAGGAAGGATCAATACTCAGATGAGGATAAGAAATTATTTGAGATAGATGCAAAAGCTCATGGAATTCTAGCCATGGCACTACCCAATGAAATTTATTCTGGGTTAATGCATTATGAATCTGCCCATGACCTCTGGAATGCCTTGAAAGAATAATTTGGAGGAACAGATGAGGTCTTGGCAAATAATAGAGAGATCCTTGCCCAACAATATGAGACATTCTCTCATAGGAAGGGTGAGACACTGACTCAACAGTTTGAGCGGTTCTCTTGTTTGATCTCTGAATTGAAAATGGTCAAACATGAGTATACTAATGTTCAGATGAATAACAGATTTCTCAGATCACTGCCTGAGAGATGGGATACATATACCATTGTCCTACGCTCCAATGCAAATTTGGACAAACTATCTCTCACCCAACTTCATGGGAAATTGCTCACATTTGAGAGAGAGATAGAACAAAAGAGAAAACTGTCTTCATCTGGTAAGCTCACTGAGGACTTTGTACCAGGCAACACTGCTCTGGTTAGTCATGAGTCAGAATATGCTTCATCTGAATGCCAGTATGATGAGCATATTGATTTCTCTTCAAAAATTTCTGATTCAGCATTTGTGAGTGTTGATAGTCAATTTTCTGGGTGTAATAATGACAATCTATGCTTCATCATGGATGATCTCAAGGGGATTGCTGATGATGACTTAGAAGAGATGGATATTTTGAGCCAAATGGCCTTGATAAATATCAGATCTCAGAAATTCTACAAAAGAACTGGAAGAAAGTTCCCAGGACTCTCTGGCAAAACCAAAGTTGGTTTTGACAAGAGTAAGTTGAGGTGTCACAGATGCCAAAGGCTTGGACACTTTGCTAGAGAATGTAGATCATCTGGATCTAATTCCTCTGCACCTTTTGTGACTTTTCCTAGCAATAGTCAACAAAACAAAGGGCAACATCCTGTCAATTCTAGTCATTAGTCTCAACTACAATCTCCTGCATATTTTGTTCCTCAGGGTCAAATGCCTTACCCTTACCCGTGTTATTACATGCCACAAACCAGTCAAGTTCAAGCTCCTATGGTACCACAACCTTATGCACTTCCAGAACCTCAACCATCTCATCAAACCCCTCAACCTCAACAACATAGCTTCTTCACCCCAGAAGTTGTTGATTGGAGCAGCTTGCCAGATGACATGTCTGGTCATGAACAACTGTTCACAAGTGCTGATCAACATGGTGGTGATAGTCCTTTTGGAAATCTGGCACTTATGGCTCTGGAATCAACTGAGGGTTCCTGCTCAACTGCATCATCTTCACAGGTAACTCAGGTATCTTCAGAGGCCAAAGCCAAGTTATGTTCTGAATCTTGCATTGCTGCCTTTGTCTCTATTAGAGAGGCAAATGTAGCATTAATAAATGAAAAACTTGAGTTTGAGAAAACAATTTCCAAAAAACAAGCTGAGTATGAGTCTGCTCTTAATAGTAAAAATGATGAGATTTATAAACTTAAATGCCAATTAAATGATGAAAAGGCTAAGCTAGAGGTTATTCTGGAGGACCAGAAAAGTCTTAAAGAAACCCTTGCAGTCACCCAAGTAGAGTGTGATCGATGGGTGCAATCATGCAAAGGTTTTGAGATGCTTCTTAGTAAGCAATCAGCTTCCAATGTGAAGTTTGGCATTGGTTATAATCACACTGCTCCTCCTACAGATTTTGCTCCAAGAGTAGAAGTGAAATCTGATGGAGAAAGCAATAACCAATCCACCTCATCATGTGATTCACTTTCTGATAAAGCATCATCAAAAGTTGAAGTCAGCAATAAGCCCTCTCAGAACCTATCAGCTAATGTTGATAGTTCAATTGCTGACACTCACATGATCAAAGAGTTGGTCAACTCAGGAGTTATTTCTGAAAGTCCTGAAAGGACTGGAGAGCAAGATTTAACTCCTGAAGTTCAAGCTCCAACTACTGACAGCACTGAAAAGAAGAAAACTGTCAGTAGAAAGAGTTTGAAGACTACTAAAGAGGAAGTCAAGAAAGCAAATAGTGCTTCCAAAGTACTGAAGAGCAAGTCTTCAGTAGTTTCATCCTCTTTAGTTGATGATCAACATAAGATGAAAAAGAAACCATGTGAAGTATGTGGTTTGTTTAATCATCTCACTGAAGATTGTTGGTACAAAAGAGGATCCAAACTCAAACATAAAGATGAAACTAAAGAGAAAATGGTTAAAATGAAAAATGAGTTTAAAGCCACATTTGTACCAGCAACATCAAATCCTGTAATCCTTAAGTCCAAAAAGAAATCCAAAAAGGAAGGGGTTAAACAGGTAACAGCTGAGGTTGCTCAAAAGAAGAAGGTGCAACATAAGAACTTATCAAACTCCAGTGCTAATGTGTCTGAAGAGCTGAAAGCTTTATCACAAAATCAGACACAGCTGGTTATGATGGTTCAACATCTATTGGGAAGAGTCAACCAATTAGATGTTCCTATGTTGAATCCACAGAAAAGGAGGTCCAAGCCAAAGGATTCCTCTTTTCCACCATCTTCTTCCTCTCAAGCTGTTATTTCTAGCAAACTTGTTAGTCCACCATCTGTTGATGTGAATAGGCCCAAAACCAAAAAGGTTTGGGTCTCAAAATCTAACTAACTTGCTTTGTTCTGCAGGGTTCTTCAACATGCCACAGAGGCATCTGGTATGTAGATAGTGGAGGATCCATGCATATGACAGGAAACAGATCACTTCTTAATGATACTCTCAAGGAAGGAAGGGATTTGTATCTTTTGGTAATGATGCAAAGGGTTACATCATCGGCAAAGGCTTTGTTTCCAATGGGGAAATAAAGTTTGATGATGTTAACCATGTGGAAAATCTCAAGTACAACCTCTTGAGTGTCAGTCAAATGTGTGACAAAGGCCATGTTGCTCTTTTCACAAGTCAGAACTGCCGGATTCTGTCATCCAAAGTTCTGAGTTTGATTGACAAGGTGTTGGATAAACACACTCTCCTTAAGGTCAACAGGACAGGAAGAGTGTATGCCTTAGATCTTTCTAAGAAAATAGATCTCAAAGGCCATCCTTGCCTATTTTCCAAGGCTTCCCCTCAAGAATCTACACTATGGCATAGAAGGCTGGGTCATGTTAATCTCAAAAACATAAATCAGCTGATTAACCATGGTTTAGTAAGGGGATTGCCTATGAAGGAGTTTAAATGTGAAGATGACTGCACTGCTTGTCTAAAAGGAAAACAGCACAAAGTTTCATTTCCTTCCATAGAAGAACCTAAGTCCACAGCCTGCTTACAGCTTCTTCACATGGATCTCTTTGGTCCTGTGAGAGTGTTGAGTATGGCTAAGAAGAAATACTGTCTAGTAATTGTGGATGATTACTCCAGCTTTGTATGGACTTTCTTTTTGCATTCAAAGGATGAAGCACCTCAGAAGATTATCAACTTTGTGTTGTATGTTGAGAAGCAGTATTCCCTCTCAGTCAAGTGTATTAGAAGTGATAATGGAACTGAATTTAGAAACAATACACTTGATGAGTTCTACCTCTCAAAGGGAATCAAGAGGCATTTTAGCATTCCAAGAACTCCTGAACAAAATGGAGTAGTGGAGAGAAAGAACAGGACCCTTATTGAAGCTGCAAGGTCTATGTTGGCTGACTCTGGATTGCCAATGACTTTTTGGGCTGAAGCTATCAATACTGCTTGTTATGTACAAAATAGAGCTCTAGTGAATAAGAGGTTGATGAAAACTCCATATGAAGTTCTTCATCATTTGGCCCCTCTAATTTCATTCTTTAGAGCTTTTGGATGTCCTTGTTTCATTCTCAACACAAGGGATCAACTCCAGAAATTTGATTCTAAGGTGGATGCAGGATATTTTGTTGGTTATTCATCAACTTGCAAAGCATACAGAGTCTTCAACTGTAGAACAAAAATGGTTGAAGAGACTCTACATGTTAAGTTTAATGAATCTCCAAAGGACAAGATTCCACAAAATCCTGTGGAGATATTTGATTTGGACATACTACAATATGCTCCTCATCAAACTCCTGCTGTTGCTCATGTCAACAGTTCTCCACCTGATGGTACTGCTGGTGCTGATGATGATGATAGTAGTACTCACCTCTTCAGATTTACTGATCAACTGCCTGATTCAGCTAGACCTGATGTTCCTGCAGCTACAGCAGCACAATCCACAACAAATGCTGATGAGATTTCTACAACTTCAACTTTCTTTGAACTACCATCAACTGATTGGTTTCAAGGAAATTCTTCACCATCACCATCTGTTGCTGCTGAGCCCGCTACAAACACTTGCACTGATCTCATTGTGTATCAAGATCTGAAGAATCACCCTATGTCTCAAATCATTGGTGATATCACTGCTGGAGTATCAACAAGAAGTCAATTGTCAAATTTCTGCTTCTATGCTCTCTTCATTAGTCAGCAAGAGCCAAAGAATTATCATATTGCATTAAAGGACAATGGATGGGTTGATGCCATGCAGCTTGAGCTTCTTCAGTTCAAGAAACAACAAGTGTGGGAACTTGTTCCTCTACCTCCAGGTAAGAGTGCAATAGGCACTAAATGGGTGTTTAGGAATAAGACTGATGAAAATGGGCTTATTGTTAAGAACAAGGCCAGACTGGTGGTTCAGGGGTTTGCACAAGAAGAAGGTATTGATTATGATGAAACCTTTGCTCCTGTAGCCAGACTGGAAGCAATTCGATTGTTTTTAGCCTATGCTGCTTATCAAAATCTTAAAGTTTTTCAAATGGATGTCAAAAGTGCTTTTCTGTATGGGAAAATTAAAGAAGAGGTTTATGTATGTCAACCACCAGGTTTTGAGGACAACAAACATCCTAATTGGGTGTATAAGCTTGATAAGGCTCTTTATGGGTTGAAACAAGCTCCTAGGGCCTGGTATGAGACATTATCAAACTTTCTTCTTGAAAATAATTTTACTAGAGGCACCATAGATAAAACTTTGTTCATTAAGAAAGCAGGGCAGCATAATCTACTTGTTCAAATTTATGTAGATGATATTATTTTTGCATCCTCTGATCCACAGTTGTGTGATGACTTTACAAAGCTGATGCAACAAAAGTTTGAAATGAGTGCAATGGGGGAATTACAATTCTTTCTGGGTTTGCAAATCAAACAAAAGGCTGATGGAATTTTCATTCATCAGTCCAAATATACAAAAAATCTTTTGGAAAAATTTGATTTACAAAATTGTAAACCCTGTTCTACTCCCATGTGCAACACCACACAACTGGATACAGATCAGAAAGGTAAAGTGGTTGATGAAACACTTTACAGATGTATGATTGGGTCCTTGATGTACCTAACAGCTTCTAGACCAGATATTATGTTTGCTACATGTGTTTGTGCTAGATTTCAGGCTGCACCTAAGGAGTCTCATTTGATTGCAGTCAAGAGGATCTTTAGATATTTGCAAGGCACTCCATCTCTAGGTTTATGGTATTCTACTAGACATTCTGGTAAATTAGTTGCTTTTTCTGACAGTGACTATGCAGGGTGTAAGTTGACCAGGAAATCAACTTCTGGTGGATGCCAATTCCTAGGCCACTGTTTGATTTCTTGGCAGAGTAAGAAACAAACCTCAGTTGCTACATCAACTGCTGAAGCCGAGTACATTGCTGCTGCAAGTTGTACATCTCAGGTATTATGGCTTCAAAACCAATTATTGGATTATGGCATAACTGAGACTAAGACTCCATTGCTAATGGACAGTTCTTCAGCTCTTTGTATTGTCAAGAATCCTGTCCAGCACTCTAGGACTAAACATATTGAAATCAGACATCATTTTATTAGAGATTGTTTTGAAAAAGGTCTGATTGATCCAAAATTTGTTCCTAGTGCTGATGAGCTTGCAGACATTTTTACTAAGCCTTTGGATAGTTCAACCTTCCACAACCTGGTGTTAAGGCTTGGTATGTTGCAGCTAGAATAAGTGACAACTACCGATAATCTCAGTAATAAATACTGATGATCATTGGTAACCATGTCATATATAAGTACTTCATTTGTTAAAACAGCTGATGTAGTTATAACAGCTGATGAAATCACAACAGCTGATGTAACTACAACTGCTGATGTCAGAAATGCAGATAAGTACTGGACCAATGAAACAAACTTGGATTTAACTGTGGAGGTCAGACTGAAACAGCTGAAAAGCTAAGAATTGACGACAACAGCTGATGAGTAATTTCTCTTCAGTTGTTTTTACAACTGTTGTTTCTAAACAACTGAAGCCACAGCTATGTCTTCAGTAGTTTACAACTACTGAAGACTACCACTACGTCTTCAGCCGTTTACACCAACTGATGACAAAACCACTGTCTTCAGTAGTTACATAACTACTGATGACAAACACCATGTCCTCAGTTGTTTCACCACCTGAAGTCGGAATTGTCCTCAGTAGTTTTATAACTACTGAAGACTAAATCAAAGACTTCAGCTGTTTCAATGTCTGACGGTTAAAACCAAGTCTTCAGTTGTTTTATAACAACTGATGATCACACCAATACGGTCAGTCATTTCAAACCTCTGGAAGTTAATGCCACGTCATCACAAGTTTCACTAAATGATGATTCACCAAAACCTTCAGTCGGTTCATAACCCTACCCTATAAATCCCTTATCTCACCAGAGTTTTTCTCACCTTTACTCTCAAACCTAACGTTCAAAAACTCTGTACCCTCTCTTCATCCATGGCGACCATGCAACTAAAACCTCGACACAACTGTGTCGCTCACCTTACTAAATCACCATTCTGGACCAAGTTTCACAACGCCATTGATTTAATGGTCCAGTCACCTTACCAAACAGCCTTTCTGATAAACCCCACCATATATGCCGAATCCCTTAGCCAATTCTGGACAAACGTCACTCTTGTCTCTGAGGAGAATGACACAGAGTCACTTCATTCGTTTGTCCATAGCCAAAAGGTGGTCATCAATCCAGAATTCTTCGCCAAACCCTCAATCTGGATGATGCCACTTTCCCGACTAGCTATCCAAAGGCACCACTGATCTATCATTTGCCCACCATGGATACGAAGGCAACCTGAGTGCCTCTACCATATTGAAGAAACATTTCCAGGATGCTGAACGGCTTATCTTTCATATGGTAAATGTCTGCCTGGCTCCAAAGACTTCATCATGGGATCAAATGTCCACAAGGTGGCAACAGGTACTGTACTCTATCCTTGAGCAACAACCTTTAAATTTTTCAGAAATATTATTCTTAGAGCTCAAGGATATGGCCCAAAAACAACTTTCTAACCGTTGGATATTATATCCTCGGTTTATAATGGCCATAATTGACAACCAGCTTCAAGCTGAGGGACTTGTTGGCCTGGGAGTCCCTGCTATGGCTGTATTGCCTGAAGTATACTCCCGGCACAACTCTGACCAATCACTCAAAATGGCTGCCAAGCTGCGCAAACCCACGCAGCTGGAACCCACAGCCACCACCACAAAATCCAAAGTCCCCACCAAACCAAAAACAAAACGAACCAAAACAGCTATTCAGGAAGATGAGTCCCCTGAAGATGCTCCTGTACCACCAAGACAGGATATACTTACTGGTGTAAACCCCCCAGTAGTATCAGAGACTCACCCAGCCACAGCCGCTCAGGATTCCTCTCAAAAGGAACCTGAAGCAACCAAAGAAGGGGTACCCACAAATCTGGAATCTTCCTCATTTGAGGAGATTGCCATTGAAACTCACCATTCTCCCCAGGTGCATAATACCCTATCTCCTCATGAAAATGCCCCCCAAAGTCCAACACTTATAATTGCAAATGTGCTGACTCAGCTGCATGCCTCTCCTCCTCCCCGACAACCACCTAAAGGGAAAACCACAGATATTGAGGTAGAGGATCAACATGCTTCTGACAACCCACAGCACAGGGGTTTAAATGTTCAGTCTCCTAGTGTAGATACGGAGACAAGAATATCTGGTGAGGCTGCCACCTCTTCTGCATCAGCACATGATCAGACTGAGGATGGTAACATGGCTAAGACCTCATCAGAGGCAACAGCTGATGAAGGACATCGTCCTGAGGCTGGAAGTCCCCAGTTCCAAGAAAAAGGGGCACATGCTACATCTGGTCTACACTCAGAGCATGTACATCTTGCTACTAGCAGGAGGTCAGGTGATTCAGCATCTGCTGATGATGACCTGGGCTTCTTTTATGATGTTCTAGCCCAGAACACAATTCTTGAGGAAGAAGTCAGTAGACTACAAAGACTACTTGACCAATTCTCCAAGAAGCAAGTCCATCTGATACCACCATACACCACAGATGGCACCTTCACCTGAAGGTCTCCTAAACACTCAGCCACTAAAAACATTCAATCCACCAGCCTCTACTTCTGGCACTGTTTCTCAGGGACAGAACCCCTCTGAGCAAACAGCTGCTATATTCCACAAATCCCTTACCTCTCATCACCCCAATGATCACCGACATTGTGATCAAAACCTTGGATGACAAACTTCCCTCAATCATCAGCCACTGGTGGAGGAGATTGTGAGCACAAGGCTTTCTACTACTCAAACCCTTGCAACCAATGCAACCAAAAAGGGGGAGAGTCAGTCAGTGAAAGACAAAGGGAAGCGCATATTGATAGAGAGAGAACAGGAGGAAGAAGAGGTTGTTGTGAAAGAGACTGAGAAGGAGGAAGAGTATGTGAAGGGAGCTGACACTGATCAAGTGAGTGAAAGTCACAAAGACTTTCACATCACATATAAGAAGAGGAAGATTGAAAGAAAAGAAAAAGAACTCCAACTTGATGAGATGGTCAAAATGGCGGATGCTACACATAGTAAATCTATGGACTCCATTATTGATCAACTATACAGACAAGGGTTCGATACTGCACAGCTTGACTCAGAGATTAGAAGACTTGAAGTTGAAGAAATTAACTCAAGATGGGCAAGTTATGATGTGCTAGAAAGAGAAAGACTGGAGATCATGATCAGATTTATTGCAAAGTATCTTGGAAGATCATTGATAGAGATTAAGTCATGGACCAGGGACAGTATCTTGGCTATAACCACCAAGATCTGTACGTCTGAAGCATATACAAAGGGATTAGTGATTGAAGCACTAAATGAAGCAGGTGCTGGAAACAGAAACGAACTAGCAAAATACTCCAAAGCCTCACTCATTACAAGAATGCTAGAACAACCTGCAAAACCTACCACTTCAAAATCACCACTACCACAACCCATTAAACCAACTCCTTTACCCTCAAAACCAACAGCCGATGATGCATCCAAGAAGAAGAAGAGAAGGATGTTGAGGCTAGAAGAAGAAGAAGAAGAGGATGATGAGGAAGAAGATAGGCTGCCTCTTTCTGCAGTCCTAACTTTGCGTAAAGTCAAATCTATGCCCATCACTCCCACCTCACAGATGGAAACTGTGAGAGTAAAGATCGAAGAAGAGCAACTGCAAAGACTTCATGATGAGGAGATGCTAAAGAGTATAGATAAAACTTATGCTGCTTCTTCATCAATAATAAGTATGAAGAAAGAAGCTCTGAGACTGTACACCCTTGCCAACACATTTCAATATCAAAAGGAAAAGGTAAGGATGTGGCCTGATCCTAGGGTGGCTCACAGAATTGTGAAGAAGGACATTCCTGCAAGATACAAGAGCCAGATAAAAAGGATCGTAGATGAAGAGATCACAGTGGTCCTTGTAGTATCACCCTGGGAGATTGTAGAAGACTTCAAGAAGGCTTATGAGACTAAACAGCCTCCCCAAAAGATGTTAGAAAACAGAGTAATCAAGAAGGGGTTAGTCTACAAGAAGCTTGAGAACTTCAAACAAAATGAGCTTAGTCTGTTACTTGAAGGTAATCACCCAGATGAGTTTGCCTACAGACAGATCACAACAGTTGAGCTCAAAAATGGCAAACAGGCCAAATACATCTCAGAGCTGTATGGGCGTGAAGGATTGTTCGATGGTGAACCAGAGAATCTTACTATGGAAGAACAAATCATGTTTCTCAGAGCATACACCAGAGAATCCTACAGGCTTGTACATGGGAAGTGAGTTTCATGGATGGGGGAACAACTCAGTGTCCAATTCCCCAATACAGAGCTCCCATCCACACTTTGCCAACCAAATCATCAGAGACTTACTTCCAGGCCGGTACTTATATGGGTCATCTTCTCAACTGATCAAGAAGGAAAAAGACCATCCATTTTGCCAACAATAAGTGGGACCTCAATAAAGTTAAAGGTTTTGGCTGCATTGGTTCAGGGGGAGTTTGTTGGACCAAAAGAACCAATGAGCCGGATCAGAAAAACCTTTAAGTCCCACAGACGTCACAACAACTACTGAAGTCCACAACAGCTGAAGACAACAACTGATTACAAAGTCTGAAGACACAAGTGCTGAAGACAAAGTCTGAAGACACAAGTGCTGAAGACAAAGTCTGAAGACAAGTGCTGAAGACAAAGTCTGAAGACAAGTGCTGAAGACAAAGTATCAGACGTTGTCACAACAGCTGAAGAGGACTTCTTCAGTAGTTGTGACGGTTTGCTTTCAGTAGTTTTATATTTTCTCTTTTCAGTAGTTTTGTAAAACGACTGAAGAGTTTGTTCTTCAGTCGTTGTAGTATCAGTAGTTTCTTTTCAGTTGTTTCATGTTTTATACTTAGCACTCTGACATGTTCTCAGTAGTTGTGAACATTTCAGTAGTTTATTAAGAATTAGTTATTTTTGTACTAGATCTGCTAGTAATCACCATCCCGTGATTACAGCAGTGATTGCACTCTATATAAGGAGTGCCAACCTTATTGTAACTGTGAATGATTTAGCAATAATATTGGGCATTATTGAAACATTCCTAATCACAGAAAATTATTCTCTCGCATTTGTTTACAAGTAACAAACTCTTGCTATAATTTGACTAATTCTTCTCTTCATTCCGCTGCATTACACTCTAATACTTCAAACTTGTGATCGTTGATCCTGTCAGGATGGGTTGATGCCATGCAGCTTGAGCTTCTTCAGTTCAAGAAACAACAAGTGTGGGAACTGGTTCCTCTACCTCCAGGTAAGTGTGCAATAGGCACTAAAAGGGTGTTTAGGAACAAAACTGATGAAAATGGGCTTATTGTTAAGAACAAGGCCAAACTGGTTGTTCAGGGGTTTGCACAAGAAGAAGGTATTGATTATGATGAAACCTTTGCCCCTGTAGCCAGACTGGAAGCAATTAGATTGTTTTTAGCTTATGCTGCTTATCAAAATCTTAAAGTTTTTCAAATGGATGTCAAAAGTGCATTCTTGTATGGGAAAATTAAAGAAGAGGTTTATGTATGTCAACCACCGGGTTTTGAGGAAAATAAGCATCCTAATTGGGTGTATAAGCTTGATAAGGCTCTTTATGGGTTGAAACAAGCTCCTAGAGCCTGGTATGAGACATTATCAAACTTTCTTCTTGAAAATAATTTCACTAGAGGTTCCATAGATAAAACTTTATTCATTAAGAAAGCTGGGCAGCATAATCTACTTGTTCAAATTTATGTAGATGATATTATTTTTGCATCTTCTGATCCACAGTTGTGTGATGCCTTTACAAAGTTGATGCAACAAAAGTTTGAAATGAGTGCCATGGGGGAATTACAATTCTTTCTGGGTTTGCAAATGAAACAAAAGGCTGATGGAATTTTCATTCATCAGTCCAAATACACAAAAATCTTTTGGAAAAGTTTGATTTACAAAATTGTAAACCCTGTTCTACTCCCATGTGCAACACCACACAACTGGATACAGATCAGAAAGGTAAAGTGGTTGATGAAACACTTTACAGATGTATGATTGGGTCCTTAATGTACTTAACAGCTTCTAGACAAGATATTATGTTTGCTACATGTGTTTGTGCTAGATTTCAGGCTGCACCTAAGGAGTCTCATTTGATTGCAGTCAAGAGGATCTTTAGATATCTGCAAGGCACTCCATCTCTAGGTTTATGGTATTCTACTAGACATTCTGGTAAATTAGTTGCTTTTTCTGACAGTGACTATGCAGGGTGTAAGTTGACCAGGAAATCAACTTCTGGTGGATGTCAATTCCTAGGCAACTGTTTGATTTCTTGGCAGAGTAAGAAACAAACCTCAGTTGCTACATCAACTGCTGAGGCCGAGTACATTGCTGCTGCAAGCTGTACATCTCAGGTACTATGGCTTCAAAACCAATTATTGGATTATGGCATAACAGAGACTAAGACCTCATTGTTAATGGATAGCTCTTCAGCTCTTTGTATTGTCAAGAATCCTGTCCAGCACTCTAGGACTAAACATATTGAAATCAGACACCATTTTATTAGAGATTGTTTTGAAAAGGTCTGATTGATCCAAAATTTGTTCGTAGTGCTGATGAGCTTGCAGACATTTTTACTAAGCCTTTGGATAGTTCAACTTTCCACAACCTGGTGTTAAGGCTTGGTATGCTGCAGCTAGAATAAGTGACAACTACTAATGATCTCAGTAATAAATACTGATGATCATTGGTAACCATGTCATATATAAGTACTGATGAGTTCCTTTCCCCTCAGTAGTTTTTATAACTATTGAAGGCTACATTCCTCACAAGTACTGAAGTACTTTATTTGTTAAAACAGCTGATGTAGTTACAACAGCTGATGAAATCACAACAGCTGATGTAGCTACAACTACTGATGTCAGAAATGCAGATAAGTACTGATGACCAGTGAAACCTCTGAAACTCAGATTTGTCTGATAAGTGTGGAGGTCAGACTGAAACAGCTGAAAAGCTATGAATTGACGAAAACAGCTGATGAGTAATTTCTCTTCAGTTGTTTCTACAACTGCTGTTTCTAAACAACTGAAGCCAAACCTATGTCTTCAGTAGTTTACAACTACTGAAGACTAACACTAAGTCTTCAGCTGTTTACAACAACTGATGACAAAACCACTGTCTTCAGTAGTTTCACAACTACTGATGACAAACACCATGTCCTCAGTTGTTTCACCACCTGAAGTCAAAATTGTCTTCAGTAGTTTTATAACTACTGAAGACTAAATCAAAGACTTCAGATGTTTCAACGTCTGACGGTTAAAACCAAGTCTTCAGTTGTTTTATAACAACTGATGATCACACCAATACGGTCAGTCATTTCAAACCTCTGAAAATTAATGCCACGTCATCAGTAGTTTCAACAAATGATGACTAACACCAAAACCTTTCAGTCGTTTCATAACCCTACCCTATAAATACCTTATCCCACCTTCAGAGTTTTTCTCACCTCTCTTCTCAAACCTAACGTTCAAAAAATCTGTACCCTCTCTTCATCCATGGCGACCATGCAACTAAAACCACGACACAACTGTGTCGCTCACCTCACAAAATCGCCATACTGGACCAAGTTTCACAACGCCATTGATTTAATGGTTCAGTCACCTTACCAAACGGCTTTTCTATTAAACCCCACCATATATGCCGACTCTCTTAGCCAATTCTGGACAAACGTCACTCTTGTCTCTGAGGAGAATGACATAGAGTCTCTCCAATCGTTTGTCCATAACCAAAAGGTGGTCATTACTCCAGACATTCTTCGCCAAACCCTCAATCTGGATGATGCTGCCTTCCCAACTAGTTATCCAAAGGGCACAACAGATCTGTCATTTGCCCACCATGGATACGAAGGTAACCTGAGTGCCTCTACCATATTGAAGAAACATTTCCAGGATGCTGAACGGCTCATCTTTCATATGGTAAATGTCTGCCTGGCCCCCAAGACTTCATCATGGGATCAAATGTCCACAAGGTGGCAACAGGTAATGTACTCCATCCTTGAGCAACAACCTTTAAATTTTTCTGAAATACTATTTTTAGAGCTCAAGGATATGGCCCAAAAACAACTTGCTAACCGTTGGATATTATATCCTCGGTTCATAATGGCCATAATTGAAAACCAGCTTCAAGCTGAGGGACTTGTTGGCCTGGGAGTCCCTGCTATGGCTGTATTGCCTGAAGTATACTCCCGGCACAACTCTGACCAATCACTCAAAATGGCTGCCAAGTTGCGCAAACCCACGCAGCTGGAACCCACAGCCACCACCACCAAATCCAGAGTCCCCACCAAACCAAAAACAAAACGACCCAAAACAGCTATTCAGGGAGATGAGTCCCCTGAAGATGCTCCTGTACCACCAAGACAGGATATACTTGCTGGTGTAAACCCCCCAGTAGTATCAGAGATTCAACCAGCCACAGCCGCTCAGGATTCCTCTTAAAAGGAGCTGAATCAACCAAAGAAGGGGTACCCACAAATCTGGAATCTTCCTCATTTGAGGAGATTGCCATTGAAACGCACCATTCTCCCCAGGTGCATACTGATTTTACCCTATCTCCCCATGAAAATGCCCCCCAAAGTCCAACACTTATAATTGCAAACATGCTGACTCAGCTGCATGCCTCTCCTCCTCCCCAACAACCACCAAAGGGGAAAACCACAGATATTGAGGAAGAGGATCAACATGCTTCTGATAACCCACAGCACAGGGGTTTAAATGTTCTGTCTCCTGGTGTAAATAAGGAGATCAGAATATCTGGTGAGGTTGCCACCTCTTCTGCATCAGCACATGATCAGATTGAGGCTGGTAACATTGCTAAGACCTCATCAGAGGCAACAGCTGATGAAGGACATCGTCCTGAGGCTGGAAGTCCCCAGTTCCAAGAAAAAGGGGCACATGCTACAACTGGTCTACACCCAGGGCATGTACATCCTGCTACAAGCAGGAGGTCAGGTGATTCAGCATTTGCTGATGATGACCTGGGCTTCTTTTATGATGTTCTAGCCCAGAACACAATTCTTGAGGAAGAAGTCTATAGACTACAAAGCCTACTTGACCAATTCTCTCAAGAAGCAAGCCCATCTGACACCAACATACACCCACAGATGGCACCTTCACCTGAAGGTCTCCCAAACACTCAGCCAATCAAAACATACAACCCACCAGCCTCTACTTCTGGCACTGCTTCTCAGGGACAGAACCCCTTTGAGCAAACAGCTGCTATCTTAACAGCAATCCCTACCTCTCATCACCCCAATGATCACAGACATTGTGATCAAAACCATGGATGAGAGGCTTCCCTCAATTATACAACCCCTGTTGGAGGAGATTGTTAGCACAAGGCTTTCTACTACTCAAACCCTTGCAACCAATGCAACCAAAAAGGGGGAGAGTCAGTTAGTGAAAGCAAAGGGGAAGAGCATACTGAAAGAACAGGAGATTGAGAAGGAAGAGGAGGCTGTGAAGAAGACTGAGAAGGAAGAAGAGTATGTGAAGGGAGCTGACATTGATCAAGTGAGTGAAAGTCACAAAGACTTTCATATCACATATAAGAAGAGGAAGATTGAAAGAAAAGAAAAAGAACTCCAAAAAGAACTCAAACTGGATGAGATGATCAAAATGGCGGATGCTACACATAGTAAATCTATGGACTCCATTATTGATCAACTGTATAGACAAGGGTTCGATACTGCACAGCTTGACTCAGAGATTAGAAGACTTGAAGTTGAAAAAATTAACTCAAGATGGGCAAGTTATGATGCATTAGAAAGAGAAAGACTGGAGATCATGATCAGATTCATTGCAAAGTATCTTGGGAGATCATTGATAGAGATTAAGTCATGGACCAGGGACAGTATCTTGGCAATAACCACCAAGATCTATACGTCTGAAGCATACACTAAGGGACTGGTGATTGAAGCACTAAATGAGGCAGGTGCTGGGAACAGAAATGAATTAGCAAAACACTCCAAAGCCTCACTCACTACAAGAATGCTAGAAAAACCTGCAAAACCTACCACTTCAAAATCACCACTATCACAACCCATTAAACCAACTCCTTTACCTTCAAAACCAACAGCCGATGATGCATCCAAGAAGAAGAAGAGAAGGATGTTGAGGCTAGAAGAAGAAGAAGAAGAGGATGATGAGGAAGAAGATAGGCTGCCTCTTTCCGCAGTCCTAACTTTGCCTAAAGCCAAATCTATGCCCATCACTCCCACCTCACAGATGGAGACTGTGAGAATTAAGATAGAAGAAGAACAGCAGCAAAGGCTTCACGATGAGGAAATGCTGAAAAGCATAGACAAAACTTATGCTGCTTCTTCATCAATAATAAGTATGAAGAAAGAAGCTCTGAGATTGTACACCCTTGCCAACACATTTCAATATAAAAAAGAAAAGGTGAGGATATGGCCTGATCCTAGGGTTGCTCACAGAATTGTGAAGAAAGACATTCATGCGAGATACAAGGGCCAGATAAAAAGGATCGTAGATGAAGAGATCATAGTGGTCCTTGTAGTATCACCCTGGGAAATTGTAGAAGACTTCAAGAAGGCTTATGAGACTAAACAGCCACCCCAAAAGATGTTAGAGAACATAGTTATTAAAAAGGGGTTAGTCTACAAGAAGCTTGAGAACTTCAAACAAAATGAGCTCAGTCTGTTACTTGAAGGTACTCACCCAGATGAGTTTGCATACAGACAGATTACAACAGTTGAGCTCAAAAATGGCAAACAGGCCAAGTACATCTCAGAGCTGTATGGGCGTGAAGGATTGTTTGATGGTGAACCAGAGAATCTTACCATGGAAGAACAAATCATGTTTCTCAGAGCATACACTAGAGAATCCTACAGGCTTATACATGGGAAGTGAGTCTCATGGATGGGGGAACAGCTCAGTGTCCAATTCCCTAA
Organism: Flaveria ramosissima; assembly: GCA_025215565.1. Lineage (NCBI taxonomy): Eukaryota > Viridiplantae > Streptophyta > Magnoliopsida > Asterales > Asteraceae > Flaveria > Flaveria ramosissima. The sequence goes on along the minus strand of CM046036.1, from coordinate 51,174,892 downwards.
TACAGAGCTCCCATCCATACTTTGCCAACCAAATCATCAGAGACTTATTTCCTGGCCAGTGCTTATATGGGTCATCTTCTCAACTGATCAAGAAGGAAAAAGACCAACCATTTTGCCAACAATAAGTGGGACCTCAATAAAGTTAAAGGTTTTGGCTGCATTGGTTCAGGGGGAGTTTGTTGGACCAAAAGAACCAATGAGCCGGATCAGAAAAACCTTTAAGTCCCACAGACGTCACAACAACTACTGAAGTCCACAACAGCTGAAGATAACACCTGAAGACAAAGTCTGAACACCAGTGCTGAAGACAAAGTCTGAACACACAAGTGCTGAAGACAAAGTCTGAAGACAAGTACTGAAGACAAAGTCTGAAGACAAGTGCTGAAGACAAAGTCTGAAGACACAAGTGCTAAAGACCAAATATCAGATGTTGTCATAACAGCTGAAGAGGACTTCTTCAGTAGTTGTGACGGTTTACCATTCAGTAGTTTTATGTTTTCTCTTTTCAGTAGTTTTGTAAAACGACTGAAGAGTTTGTTCTTCAGTCGTTGTAGTTTCAGTAGTTTCTTTTTAGTAGTTTCATGTTTTATACTTAGCACTCTGACATGTTCTCAGTAGTTGTGAACATTTCAGTAGTTTGTTAAGTGTTAGTTATTTTTGTACTAGATCTGATAGTTGTCACTATTCCGTGATTACAGCAGTGATTGCACTCTATATAAGGAGTGTCAACCTTATTGTAAATGTGTGAATGATTGAGCAATAATATTTGGCATTATTGAAACATTCCTTATCGCAGAAATATATTCTCTCGTATTTGTTTACAAATATCAAACTCTTGCTATAATTTGTCTAATTCTTGATCTTATTCCGCTGCATTATTCTCTAATACATCAAACTTGTGATCGCTGATCTTGACAGCTGTTCAGCGAGAGAAAGTGAAGATTGAAGCGTTTGAGGTACATAACTCATGTAGTAACTCATGTTATGTACTAAGAACGGATTATTGATGGACGTAACTTGTGGCTATGCAGTTTTTGCACGGTTGAGACTTCGGGAAGGTTGTCTTGGTGCTAGAACTTCAAGAAGTGAGTTTCTAGTCCCCTTTTTATGCAAGTTTTACGTCTTTGGGGCTATTATGCATACCAACCTTCACTGTATCTGCATGATGAAGTTGTTTATAGGCTTTAGGTATATTAGAACAACTTCTGGCATGATAAGTTACTCCTGGGCAAGAAGCCCCTAATTTTTACGCGAATAGTATAGTGTAAGATGTTAAGTTTGAATTTGGTAGTTCTCGCGTGATAGGTAGTTTTCTCGCGATAGACATCTTTTCGCGCGACTGTGATAAGTTGTGTAGCATTTAAATGTTGTACGCTTCTCGCGCAATAGATAGTTCTCGCGCCGAGATGATGATTACGTAAGTGGTTAAGTTTTCACGTGGCATGCTGATGTATGCGTTGGTTATCTTATGTTGTAACCATCTTCTAAATGATGATGTTTTACGTAATGACTATACTTGGTATGATACGTATGATTATAAGTATAGTATTATATAATTAAAGCGGAAGATAATGATAACAAAAAGTGGAACGTAAAGAACAATGAAAGTCTTGCAAGCAAAACGAGGAGGTTCACAACTCATTAAGGGGTTGTTATCTCAACTGTGTGCGGTTTAGCTAACCCATGAGGATGCACACAGAGGTCTAATCCTTGTGATTGACCAAACGAACGGGACCATTGTCGCTTGCCCCGGTACTGGAGTCAGCTTCCTGCATAATGTTAGGGGTCTATTTATAGACTTCGACCCAGTACCAGCTTTATGCACAATGTTTGGGGTATAGCATATGACATTGGTCTAGATGAAAGTGAAAGATAATGATGAAAGTATGAAATGTGCGTTATGTATGAAATGAACGATGATGAAAGATAATAATAATTATTATCTATATGTGTGTACGATGTATGATTACGTGCGAAAAAAAAGGAATGTTTTAACGAAAGTAAAGTATTTTATTATTAAAACTAGAACTCACTCAGCGTCGCTGACTTCTGTATGCATAATAGTTGGCAGGTAATTGTTGATGCTGAGGAGGTGCGGGCATGGATGCATAAGCTACTGGGAATGATCCGAGACTGGCACCCACGTTTTGTGAATGATATTGTGTTAATACCATTTTTGGAATGTAAACCATTATATGTTGATTTGACACAATTTTTGTATTAATGAAAAATTATATTTCCGCTGCAAAATGTTTAAATTTTTAATGTTTTATGCTATGAATGACCAATTGTGAGGCTTCCCGGGAATGGGGCCTTACCGGATACAACAACGTTATGGTGGAGACGCCAAAGCAAGGACGTTGAGAAAGGTACGTTCAAAATCAAAACTTGGGTTGAGTTAATCCAAGTACTCAAATGATAGGTTTATCTTGTAAACACTAAGCATGCAGCAAGAAGTCAACTTTTTAAGCTCAAACAGGCCGGGACCATCAAGGACTATGCTAAGGAGTTCACAACACTTGTTCTTAAGATCCCAAACCTATTAGATAAATGGGGCCATGATAGAGCTAAACTACGAATGGGACAAGAAAGGAAAGCTTGATCAAACTAAAATCATTGGCCAAGATAGAGCTGGAACGATGAATCGTACAAGATCTTGCTTCAGCTATTGCAAAAACTGAAATCTTGATCAAACTAAAAGAAAAACGACCATATAAGCCCATGATTGAGAAACGGGCCTTACAAGTTGGTATCATAGCCAATGTTTAAGAGAAATGGGTAAATTATTTCGAAAACCTAAAACTTAAACTGCTAATGGGACAAGAAAGGAAAGGTATGCAAGTCCTAGTAGCTACATTTGTATAGATAAATGTTTATGTAAACGTTTTATGAAATGTACGTTAACGGAATTATGTGCGCATGTTATGTGATTTACGTGCTCGGTGTAGATTTGAGTACTGATGTAGTAAGGATAGGAAATTCTTGGGGAGCGAGGAGTAAAGTAAGTGGCTAATCATAACTGGGCACTGTTATTAGGGACTTACTATACTCGACATGCTCTAAGTTATTACCTTGAATGACCGTGTTGGTGTTTGAATCTTATAGTATTAGAGATGGCTGGTGGTAGATCTTCAAAAGCTTCTAGAGGTGGAGGTCGAGGTGGATGTGGTACTGGGCCACATGTCACTAGAAGTAGAGCTAAGACTGCTAAGATTGCTCATGAGGAGCATGAACCCCATAATCATGAAGGTGGGGATGAGAGTGCTAATCTGAAGGCCTCAGTGAAGGAGGCTATAGTTGATGAGGTTCATCAAGCCATGTAGATGATTCTGCAATTTGTGGTGACTGAGGTTATTAGAGGTGTGAGGGAGGATGAAAGGAAGGAGAAGAAGAAGACTGTCGGAAGAGGCAATGAGGAAGGAGGAAAGCGAGAAAAAACCCGAGACTAAGACGGTTGTCTCTAGTGACGATGAGGAGGAGGAGATTATGTGGGAAACTGCAAGGGGGTGTAATTGTTGGGCATTCCATAAATGCAAGCCCTTGACTTTTGATGGAAATGGGGATGTTGCGGCCGCTCACCGTTCGGTGAGGGAAATGGAGGCTGTGTTGGATATCAGCAAATGTAAGGAGGACCAGAAGGTGAAGTTTGCTGCCCATTCGTTTGTGGACTCAGCCTTGTGTTAGTGGGACAGCATTGTCCAGGGTGAGGGTAGCATGGTGATTGGAAAGATGAAGTGGAGTGAACTGTAGAAGTCGGTGATTGAGGAGTTTTGTCTTCATAGGGAGTTGGATAAAACTAAGAGAGAGTTTCTACAGTTGGAGGCGAGAACCATGACACACCAGCAGTATATGACCAAGTTCAACGAGATGGCGAGACTGGTGCCAGATCAGGTGACACCCGTGTCAAGAAAGATAAAGAGGTACATCCAAGGTCTGCCTGCGGATATCCGTAGACACTTGATTGTCGCTCGACCTGGTACATTTAAATCGATAGTCGATTTGGCAGGAAGGTTGTATGATGAGAGGGAAGAGCTAACTATGGTGGAAGCGAGTAAGAAATGCAGTGGCAGCAGAAACTGGAACGGGAAACGCTTTGGCAGTGGTGATTTCACCCCCAAGGGCAAAAAGGCGAAGCTGGATGACCGGAAGGTGGTTACGGCAGGTACAGGGTCGAGATTGTGTGGTAAGTCCAGGAATGAGCATGCGGGGAATGTAAGTGGGGATCAAACATATGTTTCAAGTGCGGAAAGGTAGGGCATATGGCTAGGAATTGTAGGGTAATGAGGTGCTATAACTGTGGGGAGACAGGTCATATGAGTAGGGATTGTAAGAAGCCGAGGGTCGAGAACTACAAGGCAAAGAAGGGAATCGAGAAGGAGAAGTAGGAGTAGAGGGCTAGAGCTAGGGCATTCACTATGACCCGTGAGGAAGCTAGAGTGGACCCCGATGTTGTATCAGGTACATTTTTGGTTAATGACGTTGGTGCTTCTGTATTATTTGATTCTGGTGCTAGTCGAAGTTTTATTGCTGCTGCCTTCTACAATAAGTTGCCTGTTAGGAGTAGCAAGATTGATAAGCCCTTCGATGTAGAAACTAGAATTGGTGCATCTACCAGGATTTCTCTTATGGTACAGGATTGTGATATAGAATTAGAAGGACATAATTTCTTTGCTAGGTTGTTCATGATGCCCTTAGGAGGATTTGATGTAGTCCTAGGGATGGATTGGTTAGCAATCTATGAGGCTAACATCGTCTGGCGCAAGAAGATGATTCGATTGACAGCGCCCGATAAGAGTTTGGTGACAATTTATGATGATAGAGTTCGCATCCCAAAAGTAATTTCGATGGTGGTGGCAGAGAAGTGTTTTGAGGCGTTGATGTGATGCCTACCTTGGCTATGTAAAAGATGTGGATGCGTCATCACCACAATTTGCGGATGTGCCGGTTTTGTGTGACTTCCTGGACGTGTTCCCAGAGGATCTCTCAGGTGTGCCACCCGATCATGAGATTAGGTTCCAGATCGATCTGATACCCGGCGCTCAACCTGTTGCTAAGGGGTCGTATAGATTAGCTCCCTTTGAGATGAAAGAGTTGATGACTCAACTACAAGAGATGCTTGATAAGGGGTTCTTTTGACCGAGTATCTCTCCATGGGGTGCTCCGGTCTTGTTTGTGAAGAAGAAGGACAGTAGTATGAGGATATGGATTGACTACCGCGAGTTGAACAAGTCAATGGTGAAGAATCGGTATCCATTACCGAGGATTGATGACTTGTTTGATAAGCTCCAAGGTGCTAGTTGGTTCTCGAGGATAGGTGTCCGATCGGGATATCATCAGCTGAAGGGGAAGGACCGGGATATTCCTAAAACGGCTTTTCGTACGAGTTACCGACACTACGAGTTTCTCGTGATGTCTTTTGGTTTAACCAATGCGCCAACTGCTTTTATGGATTTGATGAATCGAGTGTGTCGGCCGATTTTGGAGAAATCAGTGATTGTGTTTATTGACGACATTCTGATTTATTGAAAGAGTGAGGAGGAGCATGCCGGTCACATTCGAGAAGTGTTGGAGACGTTTAGAAGGGAAAAGATGTATGCCAAGTTCTCTAAGTATGCGTTTTGGTTACGAGAGGTTCAGTTTCTGGGTCACATGGTGAATCCCGAGGGAATTATGGTCAATCCGACAAAGGTGGATGAGGTGATGTAATGGAAACCCCCAAAGACGCCGTCTGAAATTCGTAGTTTCTTGGGTTTGGCGGGTTACTATAGTAGGTTTATCCAGGACATATCTAAGATAACTTCTCTATTAACCAAGTTGATCCATAAGGATGTGAAGTTTGTATAGGGTAGTTCCTTTGAAGAGCTAAAGACGAGGTTGACTCAAGCTCCCATCTTGACACTGCCAGAAGGGAGTGAAGACTTGGTGGTCTATTCAGATGCCTCTTATTCCGGATTGGGCTGCGTATTGATGCAACGGGGAAGGGTTATCTCCTATGCGTCTCGACAACTGAAGATCCATGAGGCTAACTACCCTACCCATGATTTGGAGTTGTCGGCTGTGGTCTTTGCATTGAAGATCTGGAGGCACTACTTGTACGGGACGAAGTGCACTATCTTCACCGACCAAAAGAGCTTGAAGTACTTCTTCGAGCAAAAGGACCTGAACATGAGGCGAAGAAGATGATTAAAGCTTATCAAGGATTACGATTATGAGATCCATTACCATCCAGGCAAGGCCAATGTGGTGGTAGATGCCCTTAGCCGAAAGGAGAAACTCGAACCGATTCGAGTGAAGGCTTATCAATTTGTTATGACCTCCAATGTAATGAAGCGGGTCAAGGAGTTTCAGGATGAAGCGCTGAAAGAGGATCGGATTAACTCCGAAAGGATGAAGGGTCTAGTCACAGAGTTGTGTGAGAACACTCTCGGTGTTGGAACCCGATCTGGGTGGATATGGATTCCTTGTTATGGGGATCTATGTGGAAAGATCATGGATGAGGCTCATAAGACTCGATACTCAATTCATCCTGGTGCTACGAAAATGTATCAAGATATGAAAAAGGATTATTGGTGGACGGGGATGAAGCACGACATAGTGGAGTATGTGAGTAAGTGGCTTACCTGTTTGCAAGTGAAGGCCGGAGCATCAGAAGCCATACGGGAAGATCCAACCCTTGGATATACCCGAGTGGAAATGAGAACATATCAGCATGGACTTCATTATGAAGTTACCGCGTACGACAAGGGGATACGATGCCATATGGGTAATAGTTGATCGTCTGACGAAGAGTTCTCATTTTCTGCTAATCCATGAGACATATTCATCTGAGACTAGCAAATCTGTTCATCAAAGAGATCATGACTCGCCATGGTGTGCCAGTGTCTATCGTGTCCGATCGTGACACTCCATTTACATCCAAGTTTTGGAAGAGATTTCATGATGCGATGGGGACGAGGTTACACATTAGCACAGCTTATCATCCATAGACGGATGGTCAATCAGAGAGAACCATTCAAACGCTATAAGATATGCTTCGGGCATGCGTCATTGATTTTGGTGGATGTTAGGACGAACACTTACCGTTAGCTGAGTTCTCATATAATAACAGTTATCATGCTAGTATTGGTGTGCCTCCTTATGAGATGCTATACGGTAGAAGGTGTAGGACGCCCATGTGTTGGGGCGATATCGGGCAGAAGGAGTTTGGAAGTATTGAGGTGATCGAGGCTACAACCGAAATGTTAGAGAACATCAAGGCCTTTATGTAGACACCGAAGGATAGACAGAAATCGTACGCCGACAAGAGACGTAGACCGATCGAATTCAAGGTGGGTGATAGAGTTATGTGAAGGTCTCACCTTGGAAAAATATCATTTGTTTTCGAAAGCGAGGGAAGTTGAGCCCAGGTATATTGGGCCATTTCAGATTGTCGCAAGGGTAGGGGAGGTGGCGTATAAGTTAGAACTACCTGATGAGTTAAGTGGGATTTATCTGACGTTCCATTTATCCCATCTGAGAAAGTGCTTAGCCGATGAAGATATGGTGGTGCCATTCGAGGATATCGAGGTGGACGAACGGTTGAATTATGTGGAACAACCAGTGACCATCATTGACAGAAAAGAGAAGAGGCTAAAAAATAAAGTGGTTCCACTTGTGCGGGTGTAGTGGAAGCACAGAAAGGGGTCAGAGTCCACCTGGGGAACCGAGGAAGAGATGAGGCAGCATTACCCTCAATTAATCAGCAACTGACAAGTTTCGAGGACGAAACCTAAATAAGGGGGATGGACTTGTAATGCCCGAAAATTTAAGGAAATAAGACAGATAGAAGTTGTCGCACGAAAAGTACTTCTCGCGCAAGAACCCTGGGCGAAAAGTCTGAGCTGGGTATGAAAAGCTGAAGAACACTCATTCCTGACTCATAAACTCACGCGAAAAGTGCAACTGTTAGAGAGAGAAAACAGCTGTTAAGAGAGAGAACGTGAAGAATTGAAGCGTTTGAGGTACGTAACTCTTGTAGTAACTTATGTTATGTACTAAGAACCGATTTTTGATGGACGAAACGCGTGGCTATGCAGTTTTTGCGCTGCTGAGGCTTCAGGAAGGTTGTCTTGGTGCTAGAACTTCAAGAAGTGAGTTTCTAGTCCCTTTTTTATGCAAGTTTTATGTTTTGTTTGGGCTATTATGCATACCAACCTTCACGTTTATCAGCATGATGAAGTTGTTTATGAGCTTTAGGCATATTAGAACAGCTTCAGGCGCGATAAGTTATTTCTGTGGAGAACCCCGTACTTTTGGCACGAATAGTATAGTGTACGATGTTAAGTTTGAATTCGGTAGTTCTCGCGCGATAGGTGGTTCTTGTGCGATCGGCATCTTTACACGCGACTGTGGTAAGTTGTGTAGGATTTGAATGTTGTACGCTTCTCGCGCGATAGATAATTCTTGCGCCGAGATGATGATTATGTAAATGGTTAAGTTTTCTCGTGGCATGCTGATGTATGTGTTGGTTATCTTATGTTTTAACCGTCTTCTACATGATCATTTTTTACGTAATGAATGTACTTGGTATGATACGTATGATTATAAGTAAAGTACTATGTAATAAAAGCGGAAGATAATGATAACGAAAAGTGGAACGTAAAGAACGAATGAAAGTCTTGCAAGCAAAATGAAAGGAGGTTCACAACTCATTATGGGGTTGTTAGCTCAACTGTGTGCGGTTTAGCTAACCCATGAGGATGCACACAGGGGTCTAATCCTTGTGATTGACTAAACGAACGGGACCCTTGTCGCTTGCCCCGGTACTGGAGTCAACTTCCTGCATAATGTTAGGGGTCTATTTATAGACTTCAGCCTAGTACAAGCTTTGTGCACAATGTTTGGGGTATAGCATATGACATTGATCTAGATGAAAGTGAAAGATAATATCATACGAAATGTGCATTATGTACGAAATGAACGATGAAGAAAATAATAATAATTATTATCTATGTGTATGTAGGATGTATGATCACGTGCGAAAGTAAAGGAATGTTTTAATCAAAGTAAAGTATTTTTATTAATAAAAATAGAACTCACTCAGCGTCGCTGACTTTTGTATGCATAATAGTTGACAGGTAATTGTTGATCCTGAGGAGGTGCGATGCATAAGTTACTGGGAATGACCCGAGACTGGCACCCATTTTTTGTGAATGATATAGTGTTAATACCATTTTTGGAATGTAAACAACGATATGTTGATTTGACATAATTTTTGTATTAATGAAAATTTATATTTCCGCTACAAAATGTTTAAATTTTAAATGTTATATGCTATGAATGACCAATTGTGAGGCTTCCCGGGAACGGGTCCTTACTGGATACGTAAACGTTATGATGGAGACGCCAAAGCAAGGACGTCGAGAAAGGTACGTTCAAAATCAAAACTTGGGTTGAGTTCATCCAAGTACTCAAATGATCGGTTTATCTGGTAAACTCTAAGCATGAAGTAAGAAGTCGACTTTTTAAGCTCAAACAAGCCGGGAAAATAAAGGACTATGCTAAGGAGTTCAGAACACTTGTCGTTAAGATCCCATACCTATTAGATAAAGACTCCCTTAATTACTTCCTCAAAGGATTACAATCATTGGCCAAGATAGAGCTTGAATGATGAAGCATACAAGATCTTTCTTCAGCTATTGTAAAAACTAAAAGCTTGATCAAACTAAAAGAAAAACAACCATATAATCCTATGAATGAGAAATGTTATGACGAGAAAGTTGGGGGAGTAAAGCCAAATCACAAGGTGGAAACAAGGAAACCCCACATTATGACAAAGATAATCGTACTTTAAAATTCTGTTTCATATGTGATTATCCACATAATGCTCGAGATTACCCGAAGAAAAAAAGGATTCAGGCCATGGCGGCAAGGAATGATGATGCATCATATGCATCACATGAAGACAAAGAGGTTCGCCTAAACAAAAAAAGGAAACATTATGGACACGAAGGCGAAAGGACTTCGGTTTGTGAACGTGGAAACATGAGTCATGTTTTTAAGCACCCAAAACCTATACAAGTCTTGTGTAAACACTTGTAAAGCACACTTGTAAGAAATACAAAACTATTTGTATTACGAGCTTGTTAACGCTTTCACATCGTAACTTCAATTGTTACTTTTTTTGGTCACAAAGGCTGAACATAGATCAATTCTAAGTGCCGCACAACAGTAAGATAAATCACTCAATGACACTAAGCTACTTATATTATGTGAAAATCTCACACCAAGAGGTTTAGTGTAACATTATAATTATGTGTGTTAGGATCTGGTATTTGAACGAAACACCAACTGATTAACATGTTAACCAAATCAAATAGTGTGGAATCCTATTTGATTGGCGATCCAATCAGTGAGAACGCATGTAGAAACAATAACGTATTGAATCTAACGTCAAGAATCGATTAGGAATCGATCTATAGCGTTCTATGAACTTGGAGTACGAACTTAGAGGCTTCTGGACGGCTAGGGTACGTCTGGAGTCGAAGTAGATTGAATGCTTACGTTTTTCCATGAATTAGGTGGTATTTATAGGTTAGGGTTGCTCATTCGGGTGACTGAACCATCAGCATGGTTCATTCGTGCGATTGAGCCATGCGGTTGATCCACTCGTACGACTGATTGTTCAGTCGTGCGACTGAGTCAGTCGCATGATGTTCTTCAGGCGTATGGACTGTTTAGGCGCATGGACACTCAGTCACATGGCCATTCGGACGCATGATCACTGTTGGGGCGCATGGTCCAGTCGGACGCATGTGAACTTCACTTAACAAAGTTTGAATGAATTCATTAATATAACATTATGTGTATCAATTCAAACAATCACAAACCTATATAATCAAGTCAATATCAACTCATTAATGAAATATTAAACATTATAAATCACAACCAAACATTCTCATTTCATTAGTAACCCAAGCATTACATAAGTGTAAGACATTCAAGACATATTACATTAAGATCAGAATCTAGGTACATATGTATCAACAAACTCCCCCTTGGACCTAGATCTATCTAATGTCTTACCTTCTTCATCACCTCTTCATACTTCTTGTACTTCTCCTCTCTTGTGACTCCTGCGTGTATCTCAAACGCATAGCAGAGTCGTATCACATTTTGGAATTGGAGGGCTTGTACAATATCTTGCGTGTCATAGAACAGTGGCCACTTGTATAATATGTATACATCATCAGCAGACAAGTTAGTGAGCCACATCGGGTCAAATACCCTGATGGTATCCATTTTTCCCTCTTTGTTCAGAACTATTACCGCCTCCCCTGTTCTCCAATCATAGTACCACCATCTAAAGTGTGGAGTGAAGTCCTGTGGCATTTCCCTAAGAGGGATTCTTGACATTGTTCTTGGGGGACTCCACTTCAGCACTATCTTGGGCTTTCCAGTTATGGGATCAACTTCAGAACGTCTGATATACCTCATAGGTTGTTGAGGTTTGAAGTTGACCCACCTGGTATGGTGCTCTTTCTTCAGGGCAGCATCAAATCAGCCTGACATTTTCCTCGGGTCAGCATATAGTAGCTTCAATTTAGCCAGCTGGTTCAGCTCAAAACCAGGTAAAGTCTTTAGATCATGTGGGAATCTAAAGTACTCAATACCCTTCTCTCTCTTTATGGCATAAACAGTAAGATCCTCAAAATATGCCCACGCAATAATCTTGCCTGACACCTTGTGATGTTTCTTCACTTTGTAGAGCTTGGTGTAGACATTCTGTTTTGGAGCAGCGTATTGGGCTCGGATTTCCTCGAAACATGCAGCCCATTCAGCCTTTTTGATATCAACATCGGAATTTGAGGCTTGGGCTTGTTCTTCAATCTTCTCAGATTCTTGCTCCATCTGATCCAATATCTCGAATGTATCACTGACTAGGGATTCACCCAGATTGGGAACCACATTTCCCTCGTTGTTAGCGTACTCAGGATAATGCTCTGCTGTGACGTCCTCGATCTCTATCTCATCAATGTCATTCAGCTCATCGTCACTGTCCTTTTCAAAAGTTGGAGCGTCTTTTACAATCTCATCGGGATTGAGCTTGAACATTTATGCCAGTTGCTCATCAGTAAGATCATGAATTATTTCCCCTTCTTCAGGGGTGTAACTCACTGATCTTCTGACAACCCCTTGCAGATCAAGAATCATGGTTAGTTGAGTCTTGATCTGTTGGAGGGGAGCAATATCGTGTTCATCCCTTTGATAATTTGGATCTGCATGATTTAAACATGTAATACACCAAACATTAGTAAATACTCAAAGCAAAAACTCTTAACATTAAAATAGATATTCATTTCATAAGTTTAATACAAGATTCGAGTACATATAATTTTAATAACATAAATAACTAAGCATTACTCTTATCCTGTATCCTCATCTCTTCTGCTAATGGAACGGATGTAGAGGCACTCTGATCTTGATTCCTTTTGTTCCTCCTTTCACTTGTAGCTGTGGCACCAGCAGCAGGATAGTCATCTTCATCATCATCACCATTTGCATTTGTATCACCCTCATGATTGTCACCATCATCATCATCATCACTTTCATCACCAATATCATCGTCTTCATCTTCTTCTCCTATATTTAAGGGCTCGTCTTGAGACCCTTTGAGCTTTAGCTGTAGAGATTTGTTTGCAGCCTCCAACTCCTCAATCTTCTTGTCATGCTGCTCCTGGAGCTGAGACATCTACTAAGCCTGCTGATCAGTCAATCGAGCCTGCTGAGAAAGTTGCTGAGATTGCTCAGTGGTAAGATCTACTAACTGACGGATATGTGCTGTCTTCTCGTCATCGGCTGCTAACAGACGCATCACCATACGGTTTAGCGCTGATAGCTGTTCCTCTACCCCAAAGGGAGGTAGAGGTGATCTTGACGGATATGGAGAGAAAGACGATGGTCCAGTAGGATGTCTAGTGGTGGTGGTGATAGTGGTAAAGATTGGAGGTGGTATAGGTGTAGGGGTTGGTGATATAGGTGTGAATGATGTGGTGGTGGATGGAAGGGTGGTAGCGGTGTTAGGAGGAATGGTGGTAGGGATGGTGGCTGTGGTGGTGGCTGTGGTGACAGATGGTGTGGTTGTAGAGGTGGTAGTGGTGGTGATGAAGGTGAGTCTGCGCTTCTTCTTCTTCATGCCGTGGGGCTGAGCCATCCTCTTCTTCCTTGATCCTGTCGAGGAGCATATGTAGGGTCAACAGTAGTCTCTCCCAATCCACCGGGGCGTTCACCAACCGCCCGGAGACCATGTTATATGGGAACGACTTTACTTCCCACAGTCCGTGTTAGTGGCTCCTCATCTGACTCTTCCTCTTCCTCACCAGGTATAAAATCCTGGTGGAACCCAGCAGACTCTGCTATATCTCCAGTGGGGGCAGATACCGGAGATGTACTATCAGTAGTGGGGCCCCTTGGTCGAGTGGGCATGGTATCTCCAGCATCCCCGCTATCATCATCATCAGAGTCATGCTCTGGGAGCTATAGCTGCTCATCATCGAAGTCGCTGTCTACGTGACGCCACTGACGTCTACCAGGTGCCACGTACCTCTCATTAGCCAAATGGCCTATCAGTCTCTTTACCTGGGGCTTTACCTACTTACCTCGGTAAACTCTCATACGACCCAGAGTCGTATCGTCCAAGATCTCTAAAGCCACAGCAACGTGGCGCTCCTTTGGAAGTGATGGCAGCTTCTCATTGAAGATCAGCTGCAAGAATCTGGGGTACATGCAAAAACCCTCCTTACCCTTTGCTTCTAGATTCTCTACAAGGTAAGAGAAGATCATGCTCGAGAAGCTAAAGGGGTGGTTCAGCACCAGTGCCACATAGGCATTCTGAATCTGGTTTGAAAGATCATCAAACCCACCCCTCCTGGAAGCAATGCACTTCAGAATGACATGTGCTAAGTACTTGTACTGGGACACAGGTTGCTCTTGTTGAGCACACCTGAGTTGATGTCCCCAGCGTACTTAATCCTCAGGAAACATCCTCTCACCATAAGCAGGTGAAGTCTTGTGGGGTGATCAGTATCGTCCCCCAGATCAAGTACTCTCTGAATATCGGTAGCAGTAATCTCAATATCCATGCCACAGATAGAACTCTGTATGCTATATGGCTCACGTGAACGATCAACAGAAGCATTCTCCCAGAAGGCCTGATGTAAAGACCTGTAGGGAGTACATGGAGTAGAGATGGCCTTGTGGATCCTTGATCGCCTGAGAAAAGCAATGATCTCTGTAAACTCGGCACCATTACGAGTAGTATGGTCTAGATGAGCACATATATTGTCCTTAGGGTTGATAGACCATCTATCAGTCATTGATCTGAAACACAAGACACAAAAACATTAGAAAGTCACATTCCACAATTCAGTTCTAAGTATCTTGTTTGAATTCATTATGATTCATTCATGCGAATGAATCATGCAACTGTGGTCAGTCGGTTGTCCTATCATGCGACTGGACTCATTCGGGTGAATGAACAGGCGACGGAGTTCAATCTGTTGGCTGAGCCTGCGATTGGTTCAGTCGGCCGTCTGAGCTCGCATAATACATTCAGCCGATTGACCCATTCGGCCAGCTCAATCGTGCGATTGGAGTTCATCCAGACGACCAGTCGCATGACCCACTATTCGGTCAACTAAGGTTTGAATCTTGATCAATTCATGTAAATAAACGTGGTTTAATGGTACAATGTGCGATATAGGGGCGATTGGGAGTGATGAGGAGAACGCGATCGACTATGGCCCTTTAAATACTGAATCTTAGTTCAATCGGCCGACTGGCCTCATTCGCTCAGTTCATTCGGGCGACTGAAGCTCAGTCGGGCGACTGGCTCAGTCGATCACATTCAGTTGGTCGACTGAGGCTCAGTCGGTCGACTGACTCATTCGCACACTCTCATTCGCACATTCAATTGGCCGACTGAAGCTCAGACGGTCAACTGACTCATTCGCACACTCTCATTCGGTCGAATGGATCAGTCTGATAAGCCATTCGGGTGAATGGTTCATACTCATGTCCATTCGGCTATTTAATGCATGAGCATGATCCATTCGCATGATTGGTCCATACTCATGGTCCAGTCGTGCGAATTGGTCATACTTATGAAATTTTCTGCCTTTATGACCATTTAACATTTAAACCCTTTTTAACTGTTGAAATAACATTATGAACATTTGGTCATCTCAGACATGATCATTTTAACTTGAAAAACTTTTGATCACCTTAGACGTGATCCTTTTAAACACTTTCTCACCTCAGACGTGACCAATTTCCCTTTTGAAAACACATGTGGTCACCTCAGACATGACCCTTTTTGGTGATTTACTCCCTTACTGAATTCCATGATGTAGTCTGATATCAAACAAACTGATTGACTAAATAAATATAAAATTAAACTGAAGTACAAAAATTAAACTTGTTTTTTGACTTTTTGTGAGGTGTAAATCCTAAGATAGAAATCTACTGGATTCGGTTCCGGAATAGGCAGCTTCAATTTAGTTTGACCATAACTGGACCAATTCAATTTTGGAATCATATAGGCAAGTCAAATCATTTGGGACATGTTATCAAAACCTTTTGATGCTCACTTCTTGGTGTTCATCCAGAGTCGTTAGCAAATTTAGGAAATCATACTGGTACTATTAGATTCCCACATTGATTTGGACTTTCAATAATTGTAGCCATGATGATTGTCAGTATATTTGTCCTCTTAAATCCATACACAGACTTTTGACACAGATTGGTGACAGTTTAAAGTTTAATTATTTCAACCAACATTTGTGGATCCCATGCTTATGTGGTAATCAACATTCCTCAGGAGCTTTTGAGCGGTCTACGGGTATTTTGACAAGAAGAGACTATTCTTAGAGCTTTCAAAGAGAAGCCAATCCGCAGGTCAGTGCCATTGCACAGCAGAGAGGCGGCAAACAACAATGAATTCTAGAATATCTAGGTTATGCTTATCCTCAGGTCAGTGCCATCGCACAGCAGAGAGGCACACAACCTATCTTCTTGTTAGAGCATCTTTATTTTTCTTTTGCACATAACGCACCAACAACATAAGTTATTAGCTTGATAGCATTTGTTTTTCATTTTTTTCTGCTTTGCTCTATTTATGGTCATCCGCTCACATTTGTGGCGTTTATTTGCTCGTTACCCCTTATTGGAATATTGTTGATTGTGTTAACCAGTGATAAGATGGGAGCCCACAGTCACTTGAACAACTTAGTTTGATCTTGAGATCACCAGTCAGGTCTAATCATCTATTGTGTTGAATCTACTGACATATCATCTGTGGTCTAGCAACCTCTAGGTCTACTTTCGTTGTGTTACCTTAGTAGTTACCAGTTTTTCTATCATTTTTCCTTTTATATTGCTCAGACTACACAGACTTATACTTTGAATTTTGCATCTTGTCTAAATTAAACTTTTAAAGTCCCACTTGATTTGTTCCTGTGTACTATCATTTTCCATAGTATTTGAATCGGTATCACAGATACGATCTAACTTCTATCAGCTAGCCTCTCCTTCTCCCTCGTTTTTTTTAATGTTACTGGCTGACCTATTCTCCCCCTAAAATTCTAAAACCGTAACCGATTTACGTTTTTTAGGATTTTAATAGACAACTAAATAACATATATTTAATTTTAACAGAAAATAAATTAAATAACGGAAATAAAAAGAAAAATAAAACTTAGACTAAATGCATCAGACTACACATGGTCATCATCTGGAATGACATCACTTTTCTTTTTAACGCCGTTGACCTCTAGCAGATATAGAAACCGTGGTTTGTCAAAAGCCTTTGTATAGAGGTCAGCGCATTGAAAATCAGTATTTATTTTTACCACATCGATAAAATTCTTTTCAAAACAGTCCCGTATAAAATGATATTTTATGCCGATGTGTTTGGTCTTAGGATGTTGTATTGGATTTTTAGTTACTGCAATTGCAGCAGAGTTATCAACAAAAATAGGAGTAGAAGAGAAATTTAAACCGTAGTCCCGCATTTGCTGTTGAATCCAAATGATTTGTGAACAGCAACTTGCAGCAGTAACATATTCGGCTTCACAGGTTTACAATGCAACCAATGTCTGCTTCTTACACTGCCATGTCACTAATCTTCTCCCAAAGAATTGACACCCTGCTGATGTAGACTTGTAATTCATCTTGCAGCCACCGTAATCCGAGTCACTATACGCCGTGAGCTCAAAATTATCATCATGAGGATACCACAATCCAAGTGTTGGAGTACCCTTCAAATACCGAAATATCCTTTTGACCCCATTCAGATGGTTAACCTTTGGCTTAGCCTGATATCTAGAACATAAACATGTAGCATACATGATGTCAGGTCTTGAGGCAGTGAGGTACATGAGAGATCCAATCATTCCTCGGTACATGGTTGCATCGACCAGATCTCCATTTTCATCGGGTGCTATATCATGGTTTGTAGCAAGTGGAGTCCCAGCTATTTTCCATATCAAACCGACTGAGAATGTCTCCTACATACTTTGTCTGATGTAGGAAAATTCCTTTGGGTGTCTGATCCACCTGTAACCCGAGAAAGAATTTCATCTCCCCCATGGCACTCATCTCAAACTCCGCCTTCATTACTGCTTCAAATTCTTTGCATAATTCTTCGTTCTTTGAACCGAAGATTATGTCATCTACATAGATCTGTACTAGCAGTAAGTCTCCATCTTTTTCTATGATAAACAGTGTGCAGTCAATGACTCCCTGCGAAAGCCGTGTTTCACAAGATGAGTCGAGAGTTTCTCATACCAGGCCCTTGGAGCTTGATGAAGCCCGTATAAAGCCTTGTCGAGTTTGTAAACTCTGTCCCGATGATAAGGATCTTCAAATCCCTCGGGTTGACTGACATACACTGTCTCTCGGATTTCACCATGAAGGAATGCACTCTTCACATCTAATTGATAAACTTTAATCTTCATATACGTGCATAGGCAAGGAAGATGCGGATGGCTTCCATCTTTGCCACGGGTGCAAACACTTCATTGTAATCAATGCCCTCGACTTGTCGAAATCCCTGAACTACAAGTCGAGCTTTGTTCCTGATAATGACGCCTTGGTCATCCTTCTTGCATTTCAAGACCCATTTGGTGCCAATGACCTTAGCACCTTTAGGTCTATCTACCAGAGTCCATAAACCTAACTTCTTGAACTGAAGAAGTTCTTCTTGCATGGCACTCACCCATGCCTCATCATTCAGTGCTTCACTGATGTATTTTGGGTCAACCTGCGAGACAAAACAACGATAAGCACCGTCGTGAATGTATCCTTTTTCCATTACCGAGGCATAATCAGCTGAGTACAGCTGATTTCTGGTCTGCACTCCTGATCTGACATCCCCAATGACATTGTCTAGGGGATGATAGACATTTAGACGTGATCCTGGAGTGGTAGGAACAACTACCTCAGAGTCAAGATTATGAACATTTGGTTCTGTATCTGAGGTTGTAGGAGTTTGAGGTTCAGAAGTCGAAGAGACATCACTGTTAGATACTTGTGGACTTGCAGGAATTGGAACCTGTCACTCCTGATTGTTCTGGTTATCTTCATCTTCTGAGGAGGAGTCACTTGCTTCGAGTTCTCCCCCTGAGTGGTGAGTTAAGTCACCTTGTGAACCCGATGATGCTGAATCTAGTGATGGTGAGTTCAAGATATCATACATCATCCGTGTAGCTAACTCGTCGTCAGAAGAGGAGATAGGTATGTTGAAGGACTTGAAGAATCCATCA
The DNA here is from genome assembly GCA_025215565.1 of Flaveria ramosissima. Taxonomy (NCBI): domain Eukaryota; kingdom Viridiplantae; phylum Streptophyta; class Magnoliopsida; order Asterales; family Asteraceae; genus Flaveria; species Flaveria ramosissima. The sequence goes on along the minus strand of CM046036.1, from coordinate 51,156,092 downwards.
TAGTCAAAAAAGTAAGCGGGTCCTTTTCTAGTAGGTGGTGTGGTGTATCTCTGAACATCAACATTACACCACACTTCTACTAAACCCGTTGAGTTGTTGTAAACTCTCTTGTTCGGTATTATGTATCCTAGGAAGATACCTTCATCAGCCTTCTCACTGAATTTTCCTTCTTGAGTCTTCTTCAGAAGTGTGCACGGTGCGCCAAATGGTTCGAGATACTCTAGATTAGGTTTACGTCGTTGTAGTAACTCGTAACATGTCTTGACTACCAGAACTCGATTTAATGTGTAACATGCATTTGCCACTGCCTCATTCCAGAATTGGATAGGCAGTTTCGAGTCTGCTAGCATTGTCTGTGTTGTCTCTATCACGCTGTGATTCTTTCTCTCAGCAATGCCATTCATCTGAGGCGTGTAGGCAGAAGTGAACTGGTGCACAATTCCCTTTTCCTTGCAGTAAGCCTCCATCCACTGATTCTTGAACTCGGTCCCGTTGTCTGAGCGTACCTGTCTTACCTTCAACTTGTAGAGAGATTCCAGTGTGGTTACTAATTCCTTGAAAGACTCAAATGTTTCTGATTTGGACTTCAGAAACATTACCCAAGAGAATCTTGAGTAGTCATCAGTAACCACATAACAGTACAAGTCACCTGCAATGCTTTTTGTACTGACTGGACCAAACAGATCCATGTGAAGAAGTTCAAGAGGAAGCTCGATAGAATGAACTTTCTTTTCCTTATGATCCTTCTTTGTCTGTTTGCCTTTCTTGCATGCTACACAGAAATCTAGAAGTTGGAAATTTTTGACGTTAACTCCTCTCACGAGATCCTTCTGGATCAAGTGATTCATCTTCCGTTGATTAATGTGTCCCATTCTCCTATGCCAGGAAATGGAGTCCTTCTCAGTAGTTTTTGATAAGAAGCACTGAACTTCATGATCCGTTGTAGAATCCGTTGAGAGATCCAAAACATAAAGATCTTTATATCTTGAAGCTGTCATCAAAACTTGGTCCTCTGGAATCACATAGTCCTTCTTCAGGACATAACACTTCTTGTTGTCAAATATGACCTTAAATCCTTTGTCACATATTTGGGAAACAGAAAATAAGTTGTTTTGAAGTTGTTGAACGTAGTTCACTTTATCAAACTTAACTTTCTGATTTCCAACCTCTCCCTGAGCTATGATGTAACCTCCTTTGTTACTAGCAAAAGAAACATGCCCTCCTTTTATTTGTTTGACGTTTGATAAGAGTGCCCTGTTTCCTGTCATGTGCCTGGATGCTCCGCTATCTACAATCCACGTGTTGGTTTCAGCACTGTAGCGAACACCCTGCACATTCAATTTAAAGCATTAGTTTAGGTTAGGAACCCAAGCCTTTACTGGCTTGGGTTTCCCAGAGGCATCACACATCATGAATTCAACCCATTGACCCTTAGAGGTTGAGAGTATCTCAAGTGACTTCTTGTCATCATTATCAGACACAGAGGATGACTTTTCTTTCCATAAGCCAGATTTGTGTAAGGCATGTTTGTGATAAACAGACGACTGGCTAATGGGTTGAACTTTGGGCTCACTAGTTCTTGTAGGTGGAGTCAATGAACTCCTCTTAGAAGACCTAGGTTTTGAATCCTGAAGTTCAATTTTCTTCCTAGGTGTCTGATAGTAAGGACAATAAGACGCAATGTGTCCACACTCTCCATAGTTGTAGCATGACCTGCTACCAACTATATTATTAAACTGTCTATGTGGAGACTTGTGTGACACCCTAGTGACATCATTATGTTTGGGCTTTAACTCTACTTCTTTTGATGTTTTATCTTGTTTAACAAACTTAATTGTTTTAACATTCTTTACATCTTTTCCATTTTGGTTAACTGGACTTTGACATGAAACTCGTGATAGGTTAACATTAACAGTCTTTTTAGGTTCAGATTTGACTTTGTTTGACCCTGACTTTATATTAACCTTTTCAAATTCTTTTTCCAGATTAACACAATGCATTTTTACCCTTTTCCTTTGAAGTGGCCTCCTTTTGTTTTGTTCCAGATTCAATTGAAGAACATGAGAAATCTGGATCACTTACAAGAGGAGTAGACACCACATGATCCTTGATTGGATTGTTATTTATAGGTTCACTCTTAGTGTTCATCAAGGTCTCAGGTGGTGGTGGAACCACTTTATAACCCAAACCCTCCCCATTGTTACGCTCTCTTACTAAGTGTTGGACAATATTAGATGAACTTGTCCAACTGTGCAGTTTTTGCTTTAATGAATTGACTTCTACTTCTAAAACTGCTTTTTGTTTCTTAGTGTCTTCTAGGGAGTTAAGATAGTACCTAATGTCATTTGCTTGGTTAAAGGCTACTACTTCTGTTTCCCTAAGCTGTTTATTCAAAAGGTTTATCTTTTCTTTGTAACTATGCTCATTTTGTTTTAAAACTCAATTTGCCTCAGTGCACAGTTGCAAATCCTTTACTAAGCTATCGTTATGATCTAATAACCTAGCAAATTTTAGATCTATGCTTTCCCTAAATTTATTACAATCAGAACAAGCATGATTTTTTAAAAGTTGGTCAGTAGTAATTACCTGAGGAGGTTCTGATGAATCAGCCATCAACGCAGCATCTGATGTTTCTAGTTCTGGTGATTCTGTTTTTGTTGTAGTTGACCCTTCTTCAGGCTTGTAGTTGACCTCAGTTGCAGTCTCTTCACTGTTTGACATCGCTAGCTCTACTGCAATATCTCCTTCACTCACGGAATCATCATCTAAATCCTCCACACTGGCAATATTGGATTCTCCCGGAGAGACAAACCGAAAACTCCAGTCCTGTCCTTCATCATCATGGGCAGTCAAGGCTTTTGGATCCTTGCTTGATGAAGTAGGACTGCTAGCTGGCTTATCTTGACGAGTGAAGGACGAGAATGGATTCCCGTTTCTAGTCTTCTTTGGCTTCACACAATCTCGTTTGAAGTGCCCCTTTTCTCCACAGTTGAAACAGGTCACCTTGCTCTTGTCAAAACCAAAAGTAGTGTCCTTAGTAGCAACCAAGTTTTGTCAGGTCTTCTTTACAAACTTCTTAGCTCTCCGGACAGCACTTGCTAAGGCCCACATGATATCCATCCTCTCCAGCTCTATCTCATCTACCTGCTCGTAGTCCTCGTCTGCCAGATGGCAGTTTCCAATTTTCCCAGCAACAAGTCCATCATAGGAATGGACCACTGCTGCTAAGAGATCCATGTGCTCTCTTGCTACTTCTACCGTCACGAATCTGAGATTATCGGTCCTCAGTCTTGTAGCATTTGCTTTAGATCCAATGTATTGGGTACTAGAAGACCCTGACGTTTCTGATCCTGAAGGAGAGGCTTGTGAAGGACCTGATGAGCTTGACACAAAGGCGGTCTGAAGTGGTGCTCCAGACGTCTTAACTTGCGGAGTTGCATTGTACAAAGCTGGATTCTGAGTATACGAAGACTTTTGAGCTCGGTACTTCATCCTTAGTGCTTCTTCTCGCAGCTTTAGAATGAAATCATTGATGTCCAACTTTGCTAACATTCCATTCTGTCTCAGATTTGAAACAAAAGAAGCCCATTTTTCTGGCAACCTGCCTGCAAAATTCGACACTTTGTCTTCCATGGTAGTTGTGACACCATGCGTGTGTAGCTCGCTCATCAAATGGTAGAATCTATCAATGACATCGTCTAAACTCTCATTACCCATCGATGAGAAGTTGTCAAATTCTTTCTTCAACTCCTTAGCTTTAATGACCTTCAATGACGCATTCCCGTCATACCTTTTCTCAAGTTCATCCCATAACTTCTTGGCTTGCTTATTCTCACAGAATTGATGAAAAATATCCTTAGGGATAGACTAAGTAAGCAACGCATACACTCTCTTTTCAACATTATATTTGACTTTCTGTGCATCAGTCATGCCTCCTAATGTAAGTTTAACCCCATCAGCTCCTACCAGCATACTGTACCCCGTCTCAATAGCTTCCCACATATTAGGATCTACTCCATTTAAGTAGATCTCAAAACGTTGTTTCCATTGTGGAAACTCCTCTAATGTTATAAGCTTCGGGGGTTTATTGTGATTCCCCACTTCACTCTCCAGTAGTAGTAAGTTCTGAATACATGAGTCCTTCCCGGCTGTAAACGCTTAAAACTGATCCTCCATCTCGATTAACTTTAAGTCTCTTAAACAACCTGTTTTACTAGTGAAAATGGAGCTGTGCAATTGGGCTACCCGTGCGAATGAACGATGCAACTGGTTCAATCGTGCGGTTGAACTAAGGCGATTGGTCCAGTCGTGCGAATGAACTGATGCGGTCGAACAATGCGAACGGTCTGCTTAGTCGTACGAATTAAGATACGATTGAGTCCAATCGTACGTCTGAGGGATGCGAATGAAGTCCAGTCGTGCGATTGACTCAATCGTACGATTGAAGCTGCTGGATTTCGAAAATTTCTAGGTTTAACGTGTTTTGGCCGTTAAAACCTGAATTTTCACCAACCCTAATCGCCTTATGCCGGAGAAACCAAAACTTTATGAGCAGGGGACGTCCAAGACACCGTTTGACACGAAAAGATTGCGTTTTTAGTGAAAAAACACAACTTTTGTATTAAAACTGATTGAATCACACGTAATCAAGAGCCAAAGCTTTGATACCACTTGTTAGGATCTGGTATTTGAACGAAACACCAACTGATTAACGTGTTAACCAAACCAAATAGTGGGGAATCCGATTTGATTGGTGATCCAATCAGTGAGAACGCACGTAGAAACAATAACGTACTGAATCTAACGTCAAGAATCGATTAGGAATCGATCTACAGCGTTCTATGAACTTGGAGTACGAACTTAGAGGCTTGTGGACGGCTAGGGTACATCTGGAGTCAAAGTAGATTGAATGCTTACGTTTTTCCACGAAGTAGGTGGTATTTATAGGTTAGGGTTGCTCATTCGGGCGACTGAACCATTAACATGGTTCATTCGTGCGATTGAGCCATTCGGTTGATCCACTCGCACGACTAAGTGGTCAGTCGTGCGACTGAGTCAGTCACATGAAGTTGTTCAGGTGTATGGATTGTTTAGGCGCATGGACACTCAGTCGCATGGCCATTCGGACGCATGACCACTGTTGGGGCGCATGGTCCAGTCGGACGCATGAACTTCACTTAACCAAGTTTGAATGAATTCATTAATATAACATTATGTTTATCAATTCAAATAATCACAAACCTATATAATCAAGTCAATATCAACTCATTAATAAAATATTAAACATTATAAATCACAACCAAACATTCTCATTTCATTAGTAACCCAATAATTACATAAGTGTAAGACATTCAAGACATATTACATTAAGATCAAAATCTAGGTACATATGTATCAACAATGTGACATGTTACATAAGTAGTAAAATCAATTAGGAAAATACTATAATATCCCCCCCTACCCACACTAAATATCTTGGCCCCTTGAAGGACAAGGAACCCCGAAAACTTTTTATTTTTCTGAACCTAGTCTTTATTCTCTTCTTGATATCATCAAAGCCTCATTCATTATCATATTCGAGCTCATCTCTCTTTCATTCTCTCCATACCTCATGACATACACGCCGTGCACACAATGATCAAGCTGTACACAAAAAATTCAAGAAATCATAAGCTTTTTGTGTACAGCTTGATCATTGGGAAGATATATGTTTTGATTTCTATGTACTTCTACAACTTTTCATTTCAAGAACTTAATATCGATCATAAAACTTGAAGCACGCTGAAACGATCATGCATGCCAAGTCAAGATATGAGGTTAGTTGTTTAGTTTTAGTAATTTTTCCAAGTGTCAAAGTCAATATGGATGCTATGTACAACAGTTGGTATGTAAGGCCCCGTTCCCGGGAAACCTCACAGTTGGTTAATCATAGCATAAAAATCATTTTTAATAACCAAAACGTTGCAGCGAATTAAATAGACATTCATTTAAAACTTGGAAATCATATTGTACTCATACATTTGTCTTTAAATAGAATAAAAACATAATGCATTGTTTGAAAATACAATGAAGATCTCATAAACAGGAATGTCATCCATTGCTCCCCAAGTAGCTCCCTGGTGCCATCCCCAGCATCAGCTTTTACCTGCCAACAATTATGCATGAAAGTCAGCTTCGTTGAGCGAGTTCTAATTTTATAAATAATATAAAAAATATATAAACTTTAACCTTCATATCTTTCACTTATCTTTCATTCTTTCATTATCTTTCATTTTCATCATAAACGAGATTGCACAAAACAAGAGCTCCATGTTGATCGACAACGAATGTCGATCCCTGTCGGTACACATGAAAACGGTAGCTAACCCCCGACAGTTGATCCACAGTGCAAGGCACATAGCCCGCTCATGAATACGGATCCATCATCATACATCAGACTCACATAAGTGAAGTCTATCATAGTGCTTGCAAGACTTTTCATCATCAAATGGACCCGGGGGTAACATTCATTAAGTTTCACTTTTCATTAATATCATCTTCCACTTTAATATATAATACTTAACTTAATAAGTACAAAACATACCAAGTACTGGTCATCATAAAACATAACTGACCCTCCGCGGGACAGCGGGGGTTCGGGGGCGGCAGCCCATGACAGTGGGGTTCTAGGGGCGGCAGCCCCTAGTGGGGTTCAAGGGGCAACAACCCTGCTGGGGCCAGGCTGAAAAATCGTTATAGAAAAATCGTTCTTCCTGTTAAAACCTCTTAAAATCTTGGTGATTTAAAAACGTATAGAAAAATCATTCTTCCTGAAAAATCGTTATAGAAAAATCGTTCTTCCAGAAAAGCAGTTTCGCTAGCAGTTTCGCTGCCAGTTTCGCTGACAATTTCGCTGACAGTTTTGCTGCTAGTTTCGCTGACACTTTCACTGCCAGTTTCGCATGGCAGCTTCGCCCAACTTTCGTTGGAATTTTCACAGCTTTGAAATTACATGCGAAACTATAGTTTCGCAGAACACCCACAGTTTCACAGCTTGAACATGCAATTTTGTTGGATGCATACACAGTTTCGCAGATCGAGCTAAAATGACGAACCAACCCATTTTTATCCCAAAATCGCAAGTTTTTATGTCCAAACCCTTAGTTTATCATCCATGAGACTAAATCTAAGCTTTATACATGTTTTCATACGTAAAAATGTGACCTTTATGCGATTCTTTGCAACTTTTCAAAACCCAAAACCCGAGAATCCGGGTTTGATCTACAGAAGGATTTAGAGGTTGATTCTTACCTGGATTTACTGCTCCTTTCTTGTGGTTTGATGCTCCAACACCCAGATCTTCAATCCCTTGACCTTTGAAGCTCCAAATCATGAGTTTCCTTCACTTTCTCTCTCTACTTTCTCTCTCTACGAATTTGGTGGCTAAGGTTGCAAATGATGGAGATGGAGGCTGCTTTGGGTGGGTTAAGGGGCTGATTATGGGCCTTAATCACTTAGGCTCTTGCCCATAAACCAAATTTAGCCCATAACCCATTTCCTTCTTTTATTAAATACCCATTAATTAAGTCATTATCCTTAATGACTCGTTTTGACTTTTCGGGGTGTTACAAGTCTCCCTCACTTATTTAGGTTTCATCCTCGAAACCTGTCAGTCATCAAACAATTGAGCATAAAATTTCCTCATCTCCTCCTCGGTCTCCCACATAGATTCTGATCCTTTTCTGTGTCTCCACTATACACGTACTAGTGGAACCACTTTATTCCGTAAGTGCTTCTCTTTCCAATCAAGGATGGCCACCGGCTGCTCTACATAATTAAGTCGTTCATCGACTTCAATGTCTTCTAATGGTACAACTGCATCATTATCTGCTAGACATTTCCTGAGTTGAGATACATGGAACGTAGGGTGAATTCCACTCAACTCCTCAGGTAGTTCTAATCTGTAGGTCACTTCCCCTACCCTCGCGACAATACGGAATGACCCTATGAACTTTGGACTTAACTTTCCCTATTTTCGAAACCTGATGATCTCTTTCCAGGGAGATACCTTGAGCATAACCTTGTCACCAACTTCAAACTCTATTGGTCTTCGCCTCTTATCAGCATAAGACTTCTGGCGATCCTTTGCGGCTTTCATGAATGCCTTGATCTTATCTAACTTCTCAGTCATGACCTCGATCACTTCAAGGCTTCCCAATTCCTTTTGCCCGATGTCACCCCAACACACGGGCGTTCTGCACTTCCTACAGTACAACATCTCATAAGGTGGCATACCAATGCTGGCATGGTAACTATTATTATATGAGAATTCTGCCAACGGTAAGTGCTCATCCCAACTTCCTCCAAAGTTGATTACACATGCTCGTAGCATGTCTTCTAACGTTTGAATCGTTCTTTCCGACTGACCATCCGTCTGGGGATGGTAAGCCGTACTAATATGCAGTCTAGTCCCCATTGAGTCGTGAAACCTCTTCCAGAACTTGGACGTAAACCGTGTGTCCCTATCCGAAACGATAGACATTGGCACGCCGTGACGAGCCACGATCTCCTTGATAAATAACTCTGCCAGCCTCTCAGAGGAAAACGTCTCACGAATTGGTAGGAAATGGGTGCTCTTTGTTAAACGCTCAACAATCACCCAGATTGCGTCACTTCCTCTCGTCGTGCGAGGTAGCTTCGTGATGAAGTCCATTGTGATGTGTTCCCATTTCCATTCAGGAATATCCAAGGGCTGGATCTTTCCTATGGCTTTTGGTGCTCTGCCTTCACTTGCAGACAAGTCAGGCACTTGCTCACGTACTTAGCCACGTCTCGCTTCATTCCCGGCCACCAGTAATCTTTCTTCTGATCTTGATACATTTTTGTGGCAGCGGGATGAATGGAATATCGAGTTTTGTGAGCCTCATCCATGATCTTCCCCCTCAGATCCCCATAGAGAGGGATCCACATTCGCCCAGATTGGGTTCTAACACCCAGGGTGTTTTCCCCCAAATCTGAAACTTGTTCTTTCATCCTTTCAGAGTTGACTCTGTCATATCTCAATGCCTTATCTTGAAACTCCCTCACTTGTTTCATAACATCAGGCATCATGATTATCTGGTAAGCCCTCACCCGAATTGGTTCGGGTTGTCCCTTTCGGCTAAGGGCGTCAGCAGCCACATTGGCTTTGCCTGGATGATAATGAATTTCGCAGTCGTAATCCTTGATCAGTTCCAACCACCTCTTCTGCCTCATGTTGAGTTCCTTTTGTTCGAAGAAATACTTCAGACTTTTATGATCTGTGAAGATGGTGCACTTCACCCCATACAGGTAGAGCCTCCAAATCTTCAATGCAAACACCACCGCAACCAACTCTAAATCATGGGTAGGATAATTAGCCTCATGGATCTTTAATTGTCTAGAAGCATAGGCTATCACCTTCCCTCGTTGCATAAACACGCAACCCAATCCTGCATACCAGGCATCTGAGTAGACTACCAGATCCTCGTTCCCTTTAGGTAACGTCAAGACAGGGGCTTGAGTAACCTCATCTTCAGTTCTAGGAAGGCGTTCTCCTGATCAGTACCCCATTCATACTTCACGTCCTTCCGCGTCAACTTTGTCAAAGGAGAAGCTATCTTGGAGAAATCCTGGATAAACCTCCTATAGTAGCCTGCCAGGCCTAAGAAACTGCGAATCTCGGATGGCGTCTTAGGAGGTTCCCATTGCATCACCGCTTCAACCTTCGCGTGGTCCACCCTGATCCCTTCAGGATTAACCCCATGACCCAGAAATTGAACTTCTCGAAGCCAAAATGCGCATTTAGAGAACTTAGCATATAGCTTCTCACTTCTGAGCGTCTCCAATACTTCTCGAATGTGATCGGCATGTTCCTCTTCCCTTTTTGAATAAATCAAGATGTCATCAATGAACACTATCACCGATTTATCCAACATCGGCCAACATACCCGATTCATAAGATCCATAAAAGCAGCTGGCGCGTTGGTCAAACCAAAGGACATGACGAGGAATTCGTAGTGTCCATAACGCGTACGGAATGCTGTCTTAGGGATGTCTTGTTCTTTCACCTTCAGTGGGTGGTAACCAGACCACAGGTCTATCCTTGAAAACCAGCTGGCACCCTGAAGTTGATCGAACAGATCTTCGATACTTAGTAACGGATACCGATTCTTTACGGTCAGCTTATTGAGCTCGCGATAGTCAATGCACATCCGCATGCTACCATCTTTCTTCTTGACGAATAAAACCGGAGCACCCCATGGAGAGATACTCGGTCGGATGAAGCCTTTATCCAATAGATCTTGCAACTGGTCCCTCAGTTCTACCATCTCCGAAGTAGCTAATCGATATGGTGCTTTAGCGACAGGTTGTGCTCCAGGTAGCAAATCAATCTGGAATTCGATTTCGCGGTCAGGCGGCACATCGGTCAGGTCTTCAGGAAAGACGTCAGGAAACTCCCGCACTACCGGCACGTCTGATAATTGTGGCTCTGGTGAATCCACATCTTTTACATAGGCCAACTAAGCGCTGCACCCACGTCTCAAGTACTTTTCAGCTGTGATCATCGACACGCCCTTTGGTACATAGCACACCTTATCTCCACGAATCGTAACAGAACTACCGTCGGGCGCTGTTAGACGAATTATCTTCTTACTACATACTATATTGGCTTCATAGCTAGCTAACCAATCCATGCCGAACACCACATCGAAACCTCCTCAGGCCATAACATGCAACCTAGCAGGGAACTTACAATCTTCTAACTCAATAAGGCAATCCTCAACCACCTCAGATACCTTAGTGGACTTACCAATGGTTGTTTCTACATAGAAAGGCTCGTCAAACTTTCTACTCTTATCATGCAACAAACGACAAAAGGTAGCAGACACAAAACTCCTACTAGCACCAGAATCAAAGAGCACAAAAGCATATTTATGGCCCACCAGAAACATACCTGAAACTACTTCTGGATCTGCCCTAGCCTCCTCACGAGTTATGTTGAATGCCCTTTCCTTTGCCTTCGAACCGTCACCCTTTCCTTTATCTCCAGCTTTAACCGTTCCTGATTTTCCTTTCTTGCAGTCTCTTCCCACATGTCCCATCTCGCCACACTGGTAACACTTTACCGCCTTGCAGTCCCTAGCATAGTGGCCCTCGCCTCCACATTTGAAACATTTGGCCGTCCCAACTCTGCACTCCCCTGAATGACTCCTTCCACACTTCCTACACGCACCTCCTTCACCTGAATTTCCTCTCCTCACTGATTGATCCTCAACTCTCATCCTCTTCTCCCCAATCCTGAAGTTGTCACCTCCGAACCTCTTCCTATTTCTATTCTTATTCCCACTCCATCTCTCCACCTTCTTTTGTACAGGCACTGGATCTATTTCATCGTACAGTCTCCCAGCTAAATCCACCACAAACCTAAACGTACCCAGTCTGGCTGCAATCATGTGCCACTTGATGTCCACGGGCAAACCCTGCATGTATCTCTTGATCTTTTTGGACGCAGGTGTCACCATGTCTGGCACAAGTCTTGCAAGTTCATTGAACTTGGAGGTATACTCTTGATGAGTCATGTTCCCAGCCTCCAAATGCAAGAACTCCTTCTCAATCTTGTCTAATTCCCAATGGGGACAATACTCCTCCAGTACCAACTCCTTCAACTCAGACCACTTCTTTATGGCTATCTATCACTTTCCTTCAGCCTGGACAACATTGTCCCACTAGCACAACGTTGAGTCAACGAAAGAATGAGAGGCAAACTTAAGTTTTTGATCTTCCCGGCACTCACTAATTTCCAGTACCGCTTCCATCTCTCTAAGCCAGTGATGAACGGCACTAGCATTGCCGTTACCGTCAAAGGTTCGGGGCTTGCACCTTTGAAATGCCCCATAGTTGCACCCTCTAGTAGTCTCTCTCTCGGACTCCTCATCATTGTCGTCATCATGGACTACCACCTTAGGGTTTGATGGCTCCTCCTCAGATTCCTCAGTCCTCCCAGTGGACCTTCCTAAATTTTTCTCACTTTCCTTCCCCTTCTTCTTAGCTTTCTCTCCATCCTTGACTACTTTGATCACCTCGGTCACCACCGAGGGTAAGACATTTTGCATGACATTGTAGACTTCGTCAGCGATAGCCTCCTTCACAATGGGTTTGAGGGTGGCTGATCCCTCCCCCTCCGGGTGACTATGGAGGTTTGACTCCTCGTGAACAGTCTCGGGAGCCTTAGCTTTGCTCCGGGTGACACGTGGCTCAGTAGTACGCCCGCCACGAGCACCTCCTCGGGTTGCCTTCCCTGATTTTCTACCAGCCATAACTAATTCCTATAAGATCAAACACCAAAATGGTTATTCAAGATAATTGCTCAGATGATTATAAGTACGGTAAGTCCTTAATTATAGTGGCCAAGTGTGATTAACCACTTACCTTACCCTCCTGTCCCAAGCAATCACTATCCTAACACATATATCAGTATTCAAATCTACAAGCACATTAAACAAATAGCACACGCACAAAATTCCAGTTTTACTTGAAACTTTTACCTGATGGCACGTAACTACTTGGATTGGCATCCTTCATTTGGTCCTAATTTCAGTTTAAGTTTAGATTTTGAATACAGTTTACCCAATTCTCTTAAACTTTGGCTCTGATACCAACTTGTAAGGCCCTGTTCCCGGGAAACCTCACAGTTGGTTAATCATAGCATAAAAATCATTTTTAATAACCAAAACATTGCAGCGAATTAAATAGACATTCATTTAAAACTTGAAAATCATATTGTACTCATACATTTGTCTTTAAATAGAATAAAAACATAATGCATTGTTTGAAAATACAATGAAGATCTCATAAACAGGAATGCCATCCATTGCTCCCCAAGTAGCTCCCTGATGCCATCCCCAACATCAGCTTTTACCTGCCAACAATTATACATGAAAGTCAGCTTCGCTGAGCGAGTTTTATTTTATAAATAATATATAAAATATATAAACTTTAACCTTCATATCTTTCACTTATCTTTCATTCTTTCATTATCTTTCACTTTCATCATAAACGAGATTGCACAAAGCAAGAGCTCCATGTTGATCGACAACGAATGTTGATCCCTGTCGGTACACATGAAAACGGTAGCTAACCCCCGACAGTTAATCCACAGTGCAAGACACATAGCCCGCTCATGACTACGGATCCATCATCATACATCAGACTCACATAAGTGAAGTCTATCATAGTGCTTGCAAGACTTTTCATCATCAAATGGGCCCGGGGGTAACATTCATTAAGTTTCACATTTCATTAATATCATCTTCCACATTAATATATAATACTTAACTTAATAAGTACACAACATACCAAGTACTGGTCATCATAAAACATAACTGACCCTCCGCGGGACAGCGGGGGTTCGGGGGCTGAAGCACCTCACAGCGTGGTTCTAGGGGCAGCAGCCCCTAGTGGGGTCCAAGGGGAAACGCCCCTTGCTGGGTCATTTAAAACGTATATTTAGTATGCATAATAGCCCCAAAACATGGAAAAACTTATAAATAGGGGATCTAGAACTCACCTGGATACCGCGAATAACTTCTAGACTAAGCTTTCTACGCTAGGATCACACCGCACAACCTGCAGACAAGTTAACACTCTAAGGAGGTTAAAATCTGCCTATATTCGCTGCTAATTTCGCTGCCAAAAAAGCAGTTTCGCTGGCAGTTTCGCTGATAGTTTCGCTGCCAGTTTCACTAACAGTTTCACTGCCAGTTTCGCATGGCAGCTTCACCCGACTTTCGTTTGAATTTTCATGGCTGCGAAATTACCTGCGAAACTATAGTTTCGCAGAACACCCGCAGTTTTGCAGCTTGAACATGCAATTTCGCTGGATGCATACACAGTTACGCAGATCGAGCTGAAATGACGAACCAACCCATTTTTAACCCAAAATCGCAACTTTTTTACGTCCAAACTCTTAGTTTATCATCCATGAGGCTAAATCTAAGCTTTATACATGTTTTCATACGTAAAAATATGACCTTTATGCGATTCTTTGCAACTTTTCAAAACCTAAAACCCTAGAATCCGGGTTTGATCTACAGAAGGGTTTAGAGGTCGATTCTTACCTGGATTTGTTGCTTCTTTCTTGTGGTTTGATGCTCCAACACCCAGATCTTTAATCCCTTAACCTTTGAAGCTTCAAATCTTGAGTTTCCTTCACTCTCTCTCTCTCTCTCTCTACTTTCTCTCTCCACAAATTTGGTGGCTAGGGTTGCAAATGATGGAGATGGAGGCTGCTTTGGGTGAGTTAAGAGGCTGATTATGGGCCTTAATCACTTAGACTCTTGCCCATAAATCAAATTTAGCCCATAACCCATTTCCTTCTTTTATTAAATATCCATTAATTAAGCCCATTATCCTTAATGACTCGTTTTGACTTTTCGGGGTGTTACATGGTACGAGTGAAGAAAATCTAATAAGACAAGAGTTGACTCAAAAACGAATGAGTGACACTAAACACGGATGAAGAGGAAAATGCAGACAAGGACTTGGTCATTCCCATCAACCAATGTGGATGAACCAAGGTCAATACTTATGAAAAAATCAAGTAAAAAATAGTAAGTAATGTTCATCCGTAATCTACCAACGCGGATGAACACAAGCCAATTATAAAGGACATATTTCATTCCTATAAATCGGATGTTAGGATTCTTATGATATACCCCTTGCATACCTAATTTCCCACTTTATATATTTTGACAATAAATATATACAAATACTAATATATATGTATTCATTCTGTTTTATTATTGATGATCATTATGTTTCCCCCATAATGATTCAATTGCAAACTTAGTATACTCGATCCATCAATTCCACCTTGATAGTTGGAAATAGAGCCTTGGTTGTTGTTCTTCAAAGTCAACATCAATGGATCCGAAAAATGATTGATGTACATAATTGGATGCAAATCTAAGTTGTTATCAGCGTTGATTAGTACTCAATAATAATAGAAATCAAATTCAATAAGCATATGATTAGTAATCACCATGGATTGATCAAACACGTTGTTCCACTAATTTTTTGTATTGTTTCATAAATTTCCTCAATAAACACAAATCAAAGAGTGGAAGTAAGATTACGCCCTGACATTAGCTCGGGGTTTCTAATCAAAGGGTTTAATACCAAATTTAAATGAATTTTATTTATAATTAAACAAGTTGTTAGACCCTAAAAGAATCAGGCATGCTAATTTAACTGATGGTTGGTAGTTGTTTTGTTTGGGTAAATATTCCAAGTGCCAAAGTTGATGCGAACGAGGTTAAGTATACTACTTGATGTCGATGAGATCCTTATTATTTTCTTTTTCTATCCTTTGATTCAGACACACCCATCTCAAATATTTAGACCTAATGATCAAGAACAAGATGAATCCTAAGATCGAAGCTCAATTTTGGTTGCTCTATTCATCTGTGTTTTTGTTCTAAAATCCATTTTGAGGTGTCCAAATTAAGAATAACGAAGAATGAAGAAGAAATAAAGAAGATTGCATATGTTCTTCATCGATGTTAAAAATTAAATTAAAGACTGTTCAAAATTTGTACAATTTGATGTAGTTTAATTAGTTAAATGATTAACAAATCAATTTTTTGCAAATAAATAGGCTGTTATTGAAGAAATAGAATCAAATGTATTCTTCGCATAATGTTTATTACATTAGTTAATCAAAATCAATTGAGTAGTAAAAACTAGTTATTACAATCAAGTATGTCATGAATAATCGAAAATTATTCATCTTGAATTCAAGCATCTAAAGGTATATGGTAAAAGACCTGAATGTTTCAGCTCCAAGATTGTAAATGTGATGCTAGTTCATTTATTGTCCTAATTCTTCTAATCGTATTCTCCATGTTGAATTTAATCAAATCTATGTGCAATGCGATTGAATAATTCAATACGATTGAGTTACAAGCATATAATGCGGATGTGTGGTAATGTATGCAATATGGCTTACATGATACAAATGAAATATGGCTAATACGGATGACTTCTTTCCAATGTGAATGTATATCAAGGTTAATACAGATGACTTGTGTGATGTAGATGGTAAAACAAGTCAAAATGACCTTAGAATTATTTCAATAGATTATCATAAAATTCATATGACCACTTAAACCAAATTTGATTGGTCCATATTAATCGTATGAGGATGGAAAGTAACATCGATAATATAAAGTCATATACATGAATGCATATATGTCCAAAAATTAAATTAATGTATCCTCCAATATAATTATTTAAAAAGTGGGAACTTATGTTTAATATGATTGGATCACATTAAACAAATACTCATGCACTACAAATAACATATGAGAGTTTTGCACATTCCATGATATCATCCAAAGATGAACTAATTTAACCTGTAATAAGATAATTACATGTGACCACTTAAGTGATTTTCTATGGTTGGATTGTAATATTATCAAAGTAGTATTATGAGCATTCTTCCTCATAGAGATGAACAACTGTAATGATGCAACTAAGTAGAATATAATGAATGCGAATGGCTGCAACAACTTTACGCATCTATTTTTTTGCATTCAGATGTAAGAAAACGAATCAAAGGAAATCAACGATCGTCAAAAAATATATGTTTTATTCAAGGATTTGTACAACTGTCGGATACTCTCTCTGAAGTTCATGGTTCTACATTTTGTGATGTTCTTCTAAACCCATATCTGACTACTAAGTGGAATTGATAGGCATGCTTCAAACTATCTAAATAATGTCAAAGTTATCAGGTATATCATGGATTTAATCGAGTGGAAATATATTAAAAGTTGATTGGTGCAATCTATGTTGTTTATTGGGATTCAAATCCTCATCATATGCCTAATATATTCTGATGCTTAGAGTTGTGACCAATAATTCAAAAGTGATACAACCCATATCCAATAAAAAAGATGTATTCTGAATATATCCTTTGTTTGAAACAAATTAGGAGAAGCTGAATATGAGGGGGAGAACTACAATGAATTTTGTTAGAACATCAATTGATCAAGAAGATATGTTATGGAGTAGATCTTCATTCTTAAAGTTTGGAAAGCATTAGTTCAGGGGGAGTTTTGTTGGGTTTAGCAAGAAAGTAAATTGAAGCTTACCAAATTATATTCATAGCCCCTTAAAGATCTCATTATACAAATTCAAAGACCAATAAATTTAAGCAATAGTAAACAAAAAAAGCAATAGCAAGATAAAGAAATAATTAAAATAGGGTAATGATGTAATATTCCTTTGTCACCTATAAATTTGCCACTAGTGCCGATGTAATGTGTGTTTTCTATGGTGCGGGTCAACCACCTAAGGAGGATCTCTCCTACGGGTGGGTTTGTTCTTCATTGATTCATGTATGATTTCAAGTCTATGAAACTTTTGTAATTTGTTTACCATAATTAAGAAAAATTATATTTGTATCATCTGTTTGTTCTATGCTTGGATTCACACACACCGATCTCAAATATTCAGATGTAATGATCAAGAATATGATGAATCCTAATATCAAAGCTTATTTAGCATAAGTATATATAAAATCCATTTCAAACACTGTACTCCCATCAAACACTTCTGATCACATTAGACACATACAATGTGAAAGAGGCCAACAAGAAAATGTTTCATCCTTACCTAAGTCTTAGGCACATAATACTCACACTCATGATGGATACATTGGATCTTAATAGTACTAGTTTAGACCCCATGGTAGCCAAGATTGGGGCAATGGAATTGGATGAGAAGTCTGGAAATTTGGGTCGACCACAAGTCATTGAAGCTTACAAATTCCCTGTTAAGTCACATTCGGTCAAAAATACATTAATCACTGAAGAAGAGTATTTCATTACTCCACTCAAACTCCATGAGTATTTGCTTTTCTATTAGCTCCTCAAAACAAGAACTCCAAGGCACCTTCTTACTGCATCAATGTTATGCTCAATATCATGAGAAAAATCTAAGTATCTGAATGAAGAACAAAAGGCAACATATAATGCTTTTGTGTCTAGTTTTGAAGTCAATTTGGTCAGAAGGTTCACATATACTCATCTGTCAAAGAGTATTTTTATGAAATGGATACTGATGATGTTGAATAGATGGATTTTCAATGGAAAACAAATATGCTTGTAATGAGAGCCAATAATTTTTTTTAAAAAAAGGAAAGAAGTTGACCTTGAATTAGAACATCAAGCTCGACTATGACAAGTCAAAAGTCAAATGCTTTAACTATTTTGTAAATAGCCATTTCTTAGAAGATTGTTATGTTCTTAGAAACAACAATAGTAGGTTCTCTAGAAACTCATATGGTAACTCTCTAGGTCCAAAAAATCATAAGAAATATTACCAAGGTAGATATTATTCTAGTAACTCTAAAAGTTCTTCATATCAAAGTTAGCAACACCAACAACATCAACCACAAATAGCTCATTAATCTTAAGCAACTCCACACATAAATTCAAGTGCTCTTGTGATAAGTCAAGGTTGTGTATATGACTAGAGTTTGTATGCTAAAACATGACTGGGTTAGAATCAATAAGGATCTTAAGGTACCCCACACACCAATTTATTGGGTTAGAATTGTTAAGGATAGAATATACTGATTGATATCAATACATAACTGTAGCGAAATAATAATCAGCACATATCAAACACAATGAAATACTCGTAAAATACTTGTATATGGATAAGGAAATCGTCAAAATACAATTTGGTTTTCTTGGTTGTATTCAAGTGTAAGAGTTTTCGTAGAGTTGCAAAATTTGCCACAATCTATTCTATTTATAGGTCTTATACATGACCTTTATGTTTGACTAAACTACCCTAACAAAATTATATCAAACAATCTAAGTCTAAAAGTACAAAACTATATAAGCATTTTTTTTTCTTCATCCGTATTTGTTCTGGTTTATCCACAATGACAAGTGCGGATGACTAAACCCTTGTTCGCATTTCTTTTGTTTTGTTCCTTAGCATTTGTATTGTTCAACCTCATTAGTCATATGCAGATGGAAAAATACATAGCCATATTTGTCTACGTCATCCGTATTAAATAATGAGGTTGCTCAATACTTAGACTTTTATGTTCGTGTCTGCATTACTTGTACTCAACCGTATTAGTCTTCAACACTTGTGATATATTCCAACCAGAACAACTTTCTAATTACTACTTTGAATTGTCATGCTGATCTTTTTAGGGTGTAAGGCCCAGTCTCCAGGTAGCCTCATAGTTGTATTTTTAACATCAGAAGTGTAAAGTTCTTAAACTTTGAACATTTATTAACATGACATCAAAAATCAAAACTATCACTACAATAAGCATAGTATAACTTCTATTACATCTATTCAGAACATATCTATCAACTGTTAGAATGGCAGTCTTGAACAACCAAGTAACTTCACATTCATGCTAAGTTATTATTCTTTAGCCCATCTTTCATTTACCTTTCAAACTAGTATGCATACAAAAGTAAGTGTTGTTGAGTGAGTTATTGTTTTAAAATCTTTAAAGAAAACTTTAACAAATTTTCATCATTGAAAACTGCAGGACCGGTGAAGGGTATGCACTTACAACACAACAACACAATGAGGAGAGTTGCTTAGAACACTTAACAGATCAAATAGAGAACTGGTTAACTTTTTTGAAATATGCTAAGAACACAAGTAAATGTGAGACAGAACAAGATGGCAAAACAACACAAGTAATTAGTTTTCAAGAATGTTGTATATTTCTTCTCAAGTTCTATTACAAATGTTACAAAGCATAAAGGAAAGTAACAAGTACTTGAGATACATATACTACATCCTACAGCCGGCCATACTTTGAAAGCCAGCTGGATACAATTGACTAGACAACTACAAAATCAAATGTAGAGTCAAAAGGCATATTTGCCTTTTGACTAGTGACTATGACATGCCATAGCTCACATCCTAATATATTACAAAAAGGATAAAAGTACATAAAGTAGAAAGCATGGACTCAAGACCTTAATATATACAGTTACCAAAAGCATGGACCTTTCACCAACTCATGTAAGTTGGTGACTTTACAGAGTTGCAGCAGAATGGAGGTCTAGCTTTATGGTAAAGTACATCAAATAAAAGCATGTCTCTAAAAGTCTTCAGAAGAAATCTGTCTTCACTATTTTGCTTCGGAAGACTTTGTCTTTGAAGCTTCGGAAGACTTCACTTTTGGCTTCGGAAGATGTTGGTCTTGGCTTCGGAAGATTTTACACTTAGAATATTTCTAGTGCATGGTGTAAAAATTCCAAAGCATTTCTACTTATGTTCTTCAGTGCATACATGCACAGGGACTTTGGATGTTTTGGCTGCATCAAACTTATAGGAATCCTTACAAACTCCCCTTAGGCTAATGCTACGAAAACATTTAGAAGATCTTTAGATGTTGGTAGTCCTCAGGATGATGATGACCATACCCTTCTTCATCAGATGGTCAGGATCACTCAGACTCTCATAATATCTTTTTATCTCAAAGAGATCATGCAGAGGTAAGTTTATTAAGTCTTGACATGCGTAGTCATTCTTAACACCTTGAACTCTGGTCACATACCATCTTTCTGGATTAATTGTGAAGGTCCAGGATAAGATGGGTCTCTTAGCTGCAAGAGGAGCCACTTGAATTGGAGTTGATTGGGCTGCCTCTTCATGCACTTCCTCAGGTTGATCTGACTCAGCCTGAGTTGTAGAGGTGGATGATTCAGGCTTCTTCTTCTTTGACTTTGGTTTGAAAGTCATCCTCTTCTTCCTCTTAAATGACTTTAACTGAGAAGATTGGTCTGCAGCACCTTGTTGATCAGTCTTGTCTTTCTCAGTTGGGTGTTCCTCCCTCAAAGGTTCAGAAGGAGAGGGAGTTTGACCCTGCTATGGATCAGAAGATGAAGCTTGCTAAGGGTCAACATGATGTTCAGGTTGTGTTGTCTCAGGTTGTTCAACCTTAACTTCCACTTCAGGTGGGACTTGACTTGGAGGGGAGTGTAAGTCAATCAGCTCTCCACTCTTGATCTTCTGATTGATTACCCTGATATGCTCATCCATTGTGGATAGAGACATAAGGCCAAGTCTTCTTCCAGAAAATCCATATAGCTTCAAGAAGCTCATCATCCTTTGTCTGTCAGCAGACTTCTTCATACTCTTTTGGATGATGGCTCTTGACTTTGCAGCATCTTCCCTCATCTTTTTCTTTGTTGCCTTTTGTTCTTTGAGCAATTGAAGTTCAAGCTGTTTAGGATACTCAAACTCAATATACTCAAAGGACAAGAGAAGAAGTGCAGATGCCTGGTAGAGACCTGTGGCACTCTGGTAGTTGATCATGTTTTGCCCATCTATTTTCTTGTCTACCTGAGGTTCTTGTGTAGCTGCCACAGCCTCTTGCACAGGGCTTTCTTGAACTAGGGAGAGTGTTGGAACATGCTTGTATAACCTTTTCTGTCTCTTCTCCTCTTTGAACTGGAGAAGTAGCCTTGCATCCTCTGCTTCCTTCATCTCTCTTGACATTTCCATGTCAGCCAGTTCATTTAATTGCTCTAAGGGGAGAGATATAATCTGATCTATTTCATAGTTTCTAGTCTGCAGGTAAGTAATCCTGACTACCCTCAACTCATCATCTTGAGTGTTTGGTCTGGGGGCAGCCCTGATTGCAGCTTGCATAAAGCCTGAAGACCCAGAGGAACTTTCTCCCCTTAGCTTCCTCTTCCTCTCTCTCTCTCTCTCTCCTCCTCCTCAATCTCCTCAGGAGTTAGAATCCTTTTCCCTTTGTCACCCACAGACCTTTGTTACACAGGGTGGAGAGAGCTTTGGCCTTCATTGCTTGGTGTAGCATCCAAGCTCTGGCTAGAGTGAGGTTGTGAGACACCTTCACTAGCAGGTGTTTCACTAAGGGAATGAATTTCTAAAGTAGTTATTGGTGTGACAGGGCTCTCAGGCTCTATCACTGGGCCTTCAGCCAAGGTTTTCCTTTTAAAGCTAATCTCAGGGTCTGCCCCAACATCCAGTTAACCAATGACATTACCTGATTGCCTTTGTTTCCTTCTAAGGCTGAACTCTTCAGTAATTCTGTCTTGAATCCTGAGTGCTAACCTGTCAGCTTGTCTTGATTGATTTGGGTTGACAAGTGGCATGTTGATCAGGTCAAGACCTTCATAGTAGTTCAAGGTCTGAAAATTAAATACTTCTTGTTGCCCTTGAAATCTGTGAAGAATGAGGGCTCTTCTATCAACATCATACTTTCACCCAATAATGTAGTTTGAAGTTTCTTGAGATGGGGATGACATAGCTCTTGGAATTCCTTCCTCAAAGAGACTCCTAATGATAGAGTCTATAATGTCCACAGTAATGTGAACCTGAAGAAGTTGTTGAGTATGCATAATTGCAAGTGACGATGGTGAGTCCTCAATGTCCATACTCCCTGAAGAACTCCCAGGTTCTGTGACTGTAATGACTTTCTCCCCCTTTTTGGTAGCATCACCCTCTTGCATAGGTGAGCTAGGAGTTAGATCAATCACATTCACAGGTTCTTATGTTCCAGGTTGAGCTCCCTTTAAAGGTCTCCTAGCTAGTTTTTCCCTAAGATTAGATATCTCAAGTTGCTGATCATTGACCCTATTTTGCAGGGTAGTCACCTGAGATTCAAGGTGACTAACCTTAGAGACTAAATAGGAACATGTTTTTGAAAGTTTTTGCACCTTTAGTCTCAGATTCCCCTCATCTTCATCAAAAGAATCATTGGGGGATGAGATGTGATGTGCTTCAAATTATACACATAAAACATATCAATTGCATATCAATTGTTCTATAAACTCTTACTAAAAAAGATGATTTGATACCTAAATCGTTCATATTGTATTTTCAGGCTTGGAAAAGCCCAAGATGAACAAAAGGAGCATAATTAAGAAGAAAATGAAGAAAATCAAGTTTTGGAATTCAAGCATGGGGCCGTGCTTCATGAGGCACGCCCCCATGCCCAGCCTGAAACACACCCCCGTGCTTAAATCAACACACCCGCGTGTTTGTTGGTCCGACATGACAAAAAGTACGGTTCCCCGACCCGAGGCACGGGGGCGTGCCCCAGGAAACACGGGGCTGTGCCCCATTGAACACGGGGCGGTGCTCGACAACTTCTGAGCGTACGAGCCGACCAACTTTTACGTACATTGTACTAGCACGGGGTCGTGCCTTTTAGGCACGGGGCCGTGCTTAAACACTCCAGAAAGCCGATAAATAGGACTTCATTTGCAACTTGAAGATGAGCTTTTGGGAGGTGAAGTGCTGGTGTTCCCTCTCGGGAACCCAGCCTTTGAAGGTCCTTAGAAGGTTTTGAAGGTTCATTCAACACTTAGAAGAAGCTTGGGATCGTTTAACATCATCCATAATGGATCACCGGTTTGATTGTTCTAATTTACCGATGATTTCATTACTATCTTTTATCTTTGTTGTTATGTTCAAGCTCCTTGTGAGCTAAACTTCATGTGTTATCCTAATTTAATGAAACTTATGTAATTTGTGATGAACTAATGGTGTGATATATATTATGTTAATGTTATGGTGGTCTTGGGAAAACTATTGATGGGTAGCATCTATATTTGAACGGGAAGTTATAAATTTATGGTTTGTGATTGTGATTGTCATACAAGATTGAAAAACGTATGATCAACTTTCATTCGGGAAACCGGTCTTCATAATAAATCCATGGCTAATGAACTAGAAATGGTTATTAGAAATCATATCACTTTAACTTTCTGATCATTTGCGGGTTCCCTTTTATTAGTTCGGAAACTTCAGTAATTGTTACAGTTTTCTAAAATTAATGGTATGTTAGGAAGGAACCTGATCAACTCTCTTTTTAACATTAAGTTATGTTTTCAGAAATCGTATGTTAAATAGGTCACAAAAGATTTACCTACATTACTAGGGCTTTGATCTGAGAAGTAAACTCAGCCTGACAGGATCAAGTCACTACGGCAGCAGGATAGACGAGAAATCGCGCCAGCTCATCTTTATAAACATTAACATAATTACATTAATCCATATCTTTAAATCACACCACCAATTCATCACAGTTATATAAGTGTAATCCAGATTAGGATAACAACCTTACTTCACTGAAAGAATCACCAAAAGTCTCTACCTATCTTTATTTATCTTTATCTATCTTCATTTATTATTGTCATGTTTAACTTATCATTTTCTAAAACATAAAACTAATAGTTAATTATGAGGGTTGTTGAGTAGGCTTAGTGTGTCCACGGATTGATACTCGGTTCTTACCAACACTATATTACCATACGACAGGTACACTGCCTTTTGTGTGTATGGTTTAGTATTAGTAATAACCATTTAAAACTTAATATGTTCAAATAATCTATATCAAAATATATATACTATCTACACCCATCAAGTTTTTTTGGCGCCGTTGCTGGGGACACATGTTAGTTTGAAAGATGATCCAAATTTTTGACTATTTTGTTTTATTTTAAAAAAAAATTAAATATAAAATTTTAAAAAAAATAAAAGAAGTTATCTCCACAAAATTCTATCAAGGTTGAAAAGAATGAGGGACTAAGCTTCAAAGTCAATGGTAATCGGTTAATGGCCAAATCGATGTACCAACTAAGATTTTATCGGAGGTGATAAACCTCCACCTCATTTAAAACTAAGTGTGGGGAAGGGTCTAGCCAAGGACCCGTTACCAAAACATGGCTCTATGTTACTTTCAGTCTGTTTATTTTTATTTTGTTTTGTATTTTTAGGACTTTAATTTCATGTTTTAAATAATATGGTGATGTTTTAGATTAATCCTGATGATTCTTTTGAGCTTATTCAAGACGGCTGTGAAAAACGATCGCACGAATTTGATTCATCATTTTAGGGGAGTTTTCGTTTGCCTTTCTCTACTTAATATTTATTGTGAATCACATTGAGGACAATGTGAAGTTTAAGTGTGGGGAAGGGTAATACATGCTTGATACTTTGCTTATAAATATGTCCAAGTTATAATTAAATCTTTTGCAAAAAGTCACTCGAGTTTGTGGCAACACCGGAAACATGAAACAAAATATAAATATATGTTTTCGAGAAATAAATAAGCAAATAAAGCAAACCCAAATAATCTTAAAAATGTTTTTTGTGATATCTTGAAAAGCAAAGAGAGTTGGTGAAAATATTAAAACATGTAAAATGCAACACTTATACCCAATTCCATCCTATGTGTGAGCTTATTTTTGAGCCTTAAACAAGCTTTGCATTTATGCATTTTTGCTTTCATTATGGATATATTGAGGGTGTCTTATGTTGCGTGGGAATTAGAACTTGTTTTGGGTATGCATGTCAAAACCTTATAAGTGTTTCTTGCATAAAAAGGATTTAGGCAATTAGGAAAACCCGACATTCGAGCCTCTACCATTTTCAAATATCCTTACCCAAACATTATCCCTAGTTAGCCCCGTTGAGCTTAAACGTTTTCATTTTTTATCACCCAAATCACTAAGCCACTTAACCAAAAAGCCTTCAACAATACCCATTTTCATTAAAGACATGTTTTGGCTTATTTCAAAAAAAAAAAAGAAAGAAAGAAAAAAAAAGAAGTAAGAAGAAAACTAGTTCCATCATTTTATGGTATTTCAAGATATGTGTTTGAAAAAGAAAAAAATGATATGAAAGATTCCTAACTTGTGGGGAACTAGTTTCTTGAAGGAAAATGCAACAAAAACCAAACCGAATCCAAGAATTCGACATCCAAATCCGTTAGGTGCTTTTAGGCTCAAAGCCGAACGACCCTTAAAAAGAAAGGATAGCTACGTATATCATCGGGTTAAGGAGGAGGTGCAGTTTTTGAAAATGCAATACGGTCTTGACGATCTGACCATAAACGAGTCTTCAAGTTAGCATATCTCTTCTAGCTTGAGTAATGTATAAGGAACCATTTTATTGGTTTCCCTTTAGTTTGTGAAATAAGCCAAGACCGCTGTTTTTAGCATTTAGCCACTTTTATCCAAATAATCCATACCCTGAACCCGAGCCAAATTACAGCCCATCAAAGACCTAATGATTTATGCAAGTAAATGCCTAACATAGGTGGAGATTTGATACCTTATCAAGCATATGATTTCACACGTATTCATACTAGGCAATTGAGCGTATTAGTCATACTTCATCTTATGTATGATTCCATATATATAGCCGAGTGTGAGTGCACCTTGTGAGAAGTGTGAATTTTTACATGTTAAAAATCTTTACACACCATTCTATTGCTTTAAAGGATATCATTCCACATGGGCATAACTGTTTATATTTAGGTAAACCACGTTTGCTTGTATAGTTCTCGAAAGACATATTTATATCTTGATTTATTTGGTTTTTGGTGGTGTTGCTATTTTGAGTGATTTTGCTTGAGGACAAGCAAAGTTTAAGTGTGGGGATATTTGATGTGCTTCAAATTATACATATAAAACATATCAATTGCACATCAATTATTCTATAAACTCTTACTGAAAATGATGATTTGATACCTAAATCGTTCATATTGTCTTTTCAGGCTTGGAAAAGACCAAGATGAACAAAAGGAGCATAATTAAGAAGAAAATGAAGAAAATCAAGTTTTGGAATTCAAGCATGGGGCCGTGCTTCATGAGGCACGCCCCCATGCCCAGCCTGAAACACACCCCCGTGCTTAAATCAACACACCCCCGTGTTTGTTGGTCCGACACGACAAAAAGTACGGTTCCCTGACCCGAGGCACGGGGGTGTGCCCCAGGAAACACGGGGTCGTGCCCCATTGAACACGGGGTCGTGCCCGACAACGTCTGAGCGTACGAGCCGACCAACTTTTACATACATTGTACTAGCACCGGGCCGTGCCTTTTAGGCACGGGGCCTTGCTTAAACACTCCAGAAAGCCTATAAATAGGACTTCATTTGCAACTTGAAGATGAGCTTTTTGGAGGTGAAGTGCTGGTGTTCCCTCTCGGGAACCCAGCCTTTGGAGGTCCTTAGAAGGTTTTGAAGGTTCATTCAACACTTAGAAGAAGCTTGGGATCGTTTAACATCATCCATAGTGGAGCACCGGTTTGATTGTTCTAATTTACCGCTGATTTCATTACTATCTTTTATCTTTGTTGTTATGTTCAAGCTCCTTGTGAGCTAAACTTCATGCGTTATCCTAATTTAATGAAACTTATGTAATTTGTGATGAACTAATGGTGTGATATATATTATGTTAATGTTATGGTGGTCTTGGGAAAACTATTGATGGGTAGCATCTACATTTGAACGGGAAGTTATAAATTTATGGTTTGTGATTGTGATTGTCATACAAGGTTGAAAAACGTATGATCAACTTTCATTCGTGAAACCAGTCTTCATAATAAATCCATGGCTAATGAACTAGAAATGGTTATTAGAAATCATATCACTTTAACTTTCTGATCATTTGCGGGTTCCCTTTTATTAGTTCGAAAACTTCAGTAATTGTTACGGTTTTCTAAAATTAATGGTATGTTAGGAAGGAACCTGATCAACTCTCTTTTTAACATTAAGTTATGTTTTCAGAAATCGTATGTCAAATAGGTCACAAAAGATTTACCTACATTACTAGGGCTTTGATCTGAGCAGTAAACTCAGCCTGACAGGATCAAGTCACTACGGCAGCAGGATAGACGAGAAATCGCGCCAGCTCATCTTTATAAACATTAACATAATTACATTAATCCATATCTTTAAATCACACCACCAATTCATCACTGTTATATAAGTGTAATCTAGATTAGGATAACAACCTTACTTCACTAAAAGAATCACCAAAAGTCTCAACCTATCTTTATTTATCTTTATCTATCTTTATTTATTGTTGTCATGTTTAACTTATCATTTTCTAAAACATAAAACTAATAGTCAATTATGAGGGTTGTTGAGTAGGCTTAGTGTGTCCACGGATTGATACTCGGTTCTTACCAACACTATATTACCATACGACAGGTACACTGCCTTTTGTGTGTTTGGTTTAGTATTAGTAATAACCATTTAAAACTTAATATGTGCAAAGAATCTATATCAAAATATATATACTATCTGCACCCATCAAGATGATTGGACTAAGGTCCTCTCTCTCACCACCAGCTTCAGGTTCTTGGCTGTTGTATTTCCTCTGCTCATTGACAGCCTCAGTTGAAGTGTTAATGGGCTAAGTTGCCATGGTTGAGGTCTTAATGATGTAATCTCTTATAGAAGTGAGAGCCTCTTCCATATGGACATCCTGAATAGGTTTAGAAGTGTCCACCTCAGTGATGGGTGACTGATGTGGGCTAGACAAAGGAGACTCAGGAGTACTCATCTCTCTTTGAGTGGGGGAAGAGTAGAGAGACTCTTGGTACCCACTGAAATCTAAGTCTTAATCAGTATAGAATGAGAGGTTGGGAATGGGTTGATTTAAGTCTAAAGGCTTGGGATAGTAACTGTCCCTTGAAGGTTGTTCACTTGAGTGTTGAGACTCAGAGTGAGGGCTTAAGGCAATTTGGCTTATGAGCTCATCAGGGTGAGCATGAGGAACCTCACCACTGATTCTTGAAGAGATGGGAGTGGTTTGCTCCTCAGGGGAAGTGGGAGCTCTAGTGTCCACTTCCTCATGTATGGGTGAGTATATGGGGGCCTGCACAGACTCAATAGCTTGAGAAGGGGTTCGTTTGGATTTTCTTTGGTAGGTGAGGGTGATTTGTGGTCTTTTTGATGGTTGAGAGGTAGAAGGTGTGGGTTGAACACTAGTTTGTGTTGCTAGGTTGTCACCTTGAGCAATGAGCTCTAACATTTTTAGGACAAGGGCTGTTTCGACCCCTGAGAAGCTTACAGTTGGCTTCTTCATAATTTTAAAGATGCTGGGCTTCATCTGTCCCAATTTAAGAATATTATCTGTTTCCCTTAACTATGAGCCCAGTTCATAGTTGAGAATGTGTTGAACATATCTAGGAAACATATAATACTCTAAGGAGTCCAAGTTAGCAAGCAAATTGGAATAAACAAACTAAGAGTACCTGAACTTGACCCCTTGAACCATTCCATGTACTATGAAGGAAAGATCCTTAGGAATCTGTTCCTCCCTCCATGCTTGTTTGACAAGCTGTGGATAACCACATGAAGCATGTATTCACTCGGATGAGACTTTCCATTTCCTGAAGGTCTTTACAGAGAAATCTCCCTCATAGTCCATCTGCTCAAAGGAATGATTTACATCTTTCTTTGGGCAGGACAACTCACCTTCTTCATCATCCAGCTGCAAGTGAGTATTGATGATGGCCGGAGTGATGAAGATTGTCCTCCTTTGCACTGTGGCAGACAGTGCCTTCTCCCCATCCATAATGACCTCTTGGCAGGTCTTCCAGAATTCAAGCAGATGATCCTCATAGAGAGTAGGATCAATGGTTAGGGAGGTGAAGTGGTTGGATAGAGCTAAGAAACGGCAAATCTCTGAGAAACTTGAATCTTTCTCAGAGCTTAACAGAGCAACCTTGTTGTATTGCCTGTGAAGTTGCATGGAGAAATTTGGGTTGTTTTTGCGGTTTACGTTGGCCATTTGAGAAGCTTAAGGATGAAGAAAGATGAAGAAGAAAGGCGGTTTGGGAGAATTTAGGTTTAAGGAATATTGTAATTTGAGGAATATAGTGAAAGAGGGGGGAACCATTGGGAATTTTGAAAAGGATTTGAGACAAAGTTAATGAAAGAGGATAAACTTTGAAATCCGGATGTCGGTCCCACCTCTGAAAAGTAGTTTACTTTTGCCCAAAAAGTAGTTTTCTTGGATGTCGAGAAATCTTCCGAAGGTTATTTGCTTTCGAAGTTCTAAAGAAAAAGCTTCCGAAGGCAAATTGGCTTCGGAAGATATTTCAAAGGTTTTTGAGAATTTTGCTTCGGAAGAGAATTTACACTCAGAAGAAACTTCCAAAGGTAAATTGCTTTCAGAAGAAACTTGTTCTTTGAAAACATACAGAGTACTTAAGTTGATTTTAAGATTCGGAAGATATGTGAGAAATTTCTTCTGAAGGTAAAATTACTGAAGCAATTATTTGTTTACTAAGACATAAATTTCTTCCGAATGTAATTTTGAATCTTTCGAAAAAAAAAGAGATCAAAATTGTCAAAAATCTAAGAACAGTCTTTTGAAAAGATTTTCTTCCAATGAAAACAAGGGCTTATGAAGGTGATAAAATAGACAACGTAGGACACACAGGTTTTGAAATAAATATGATTAACTTTTAAGAAAAGCAATTCAAAGTTAATCATCCCAATAGCTGATACAAGATATTTAAATCACTGCTCATCAAAAGCTTCGGTGAACAAATCAGCATATTGCTCATTTGTGTTAACTTTGACTAGCTTGATTAATCCCTTTTTAAAATTATCTCTAATCAGATGATACCTGATAATGATATGCTTTGTCCTTGAGTGCTGCACAGAATTTTCTGTGATTGAGATAGCACTGTTGTTGTCTATGTGGATGGGAGTCTCCTTGAAGTTGAATCCATAGTCCAGCATCTGATTTTGAATCCAAAGCACTTGAGCACAGCAGCTTGCAACAGCAATGTATTCAGCCTCAGCAGTTGATGCAGACACACAGAATTGTTTCTTATATTGCCAAGAGACTACTCTTCCACCAAGAAATTGACATCCCCCTGATGTAGACTTTGCATTCATGTTGCAACCACCATAGTCACTATCTGTATAAGCATACAGATTAAAGTAAGAGTTCTTTGGATACCAAAGGCCAAGTGATGGAGCACCTTTGAAATATCTTAAATTTTTTTTAACAGTGACCAGGTGTGATGTTGGGGTTGGCTTGATATCTTGCACAAATGCATGTAGCAAACATGATATCTGGCTTGCTAGTTGTGAGGTATATAAGAGACCCAATCATTGCCCTATTGAGATGCTCATCAACACACTCCCCCTCAAGATGAGGTCCAAGGGAGTGATTTCTGGCTATGGGTGTCTTAGCAACCTTACATTCATTCATGTTGAACCTTTTTTAGTATGTCTTGTACATACTTTGACTGACTTATGAAGATGCCATTGTTAACTTGCTTCACTTGAACTCTTAGAAAGAAATTGAGTTTCCCCATGGCACTCATTTCAAACATGTCCTTCATTAGCTTCTCAAAGTCTTTGCAGAGCTTTGGATTAGTTGACCCAAAGATAATGTCATCTACATATACATGAACTAGCATTATGTCATTTCCTGTTCCTTTGATGAAGAGAGTTCCATCTATAGTACCCCTTTTGTAGCCATGTTGACAGAGATACTGAGATAGAGTCTCATACCATTTCATTGGTGCTTGGTGCAGCCCATAGAGAGCTTTATCAAGCCTACAGACATAATCAAGATGATCAGGATCTGCAAAACCAGGTGGTTGTCTGATATACACCTCTTCATCAATCACCCCATAAAGAAAAGCGCACTTGACATCAAGTTGGTAGACCTTGAAGTTCATGGATGTAGCAAAAGCTAGGAATATCCTAACAGCTTTAAGTCTTGCTACAGGAGCAAAAACATCTGAGTAGTCAATTCCTTCTTCTTGAGCATACCCTTGAACAACTAGTCTTGCCTTGTTCTTGATGACAAGTCCTCTATCATTGTTCTTATTTCTGAAAAACCATTTGGTTCCTATGGTAGTTATCCCTTGAGGAAGAGGACATAGGTTCCAAACCTTTTGCCTTTTGAATTGAAGCAGCTCCTCTTGCATAGCTTCAATCCAGCTTCCATCCTTTAGAGCCTCATCAATTTTCTTTGGCTCTATCTGGGACAAGAAACAAGAGTGAAGACAAACATTTGCTTCATGGGTTTGACCTCTTGTTCTCACCCCTGAATCAACATCTCCAATGATGTTTGTGGTAGGATGAGACTTGTAGATCCTTAGCTGAGGGATTACAGTAAGTTGCTTAGACAGATCTAAATTTGAAAAATCTGATCTGGCAAGGAAGATTCATCCTCCACATCAGCACACTTATCAAAATTAACTTGATCCAATGAGTGTGTGACATCATTGATGTTGTCTTCAATGGAGTGGTTATCAGCATCAAGAAATTCCTGATCACTTTTACCACCACCATTTTCTCCAACATTTGAAGCTCCTTCCTTTGAGTTTTGTGCCTCTAAGCTGGAATTTGAAGGCACCAGAGAAGTATCAGTAGGATTTGTCATTGATGTGCTAGTAGAAGCCTCATTTGCAGGATTAGTTACCACTAGAGCTGAAGATGTGTAACTTCTGAAGATCATACATAGGTTGGACTCACCTTAGATTAGAATGTTTATATTTGCTTGTAATAGGTTTTATGTTAGCTTACTTTTGTATGAAATTAGCTTTATTTTGTTTTTGCAGTCCAGCGAAACTGTGAGCGAAATTATAGTTTCACTCACAGTCAGCTGTTTAGTTCTCTCGGCGGATCTGTTGTTTTTGCCGGGCGAAACTATAGTTTCGGTAGAACAGTTTCGCTGACAGCGAAACTAAGACTACTATATATAGTTTTGATCATTTTCATTGTGGTGAAGCTTACAAAAACCCTAATCGTTTATTCATGTTGCAAGTGAGTATTGTAAGCAGTTTATTCACTAATATATCACTGTGCTTTGTTATTATTGATTATGTTGATCATCATTGCTTTATTTTGAATCATTTGTGGTTGCTCTCAATCTTCATCATCTTTGTTTCTCATTGTTTGTATTTGATATTGAACATCCAACATCTCATTTGTACTACAAATTGATCAAATGGACCAACAATATGGTATCAGAGCCATAAGAAGGGATTGACTATACCGAAGTTTTTGCTCCTGTCACCCGTCTTGAAGCCATAAGAATTTTTCTAGCTCATGCAGCTCATAAACAGTTCAAAGTCTATCAGATGGATGTCAAATGTGCCTTCCTGTATGGAGATATTAACGAGGAGATATACGTGTGTCAACCACCTGGTTTTGAGGATCCCGATTTTCCTGACAAAGTTTATAAACTTGACAAGTCTCTTTATGGTCTTCATCAGGCCCCTCGAATCTGGTATGAGACTCTAACACAGTATCTCTTAAGCAATGGATTCTCTCGTGGCACCATCAATATGACTTTATTCAAGAAGGAAGTGGATGGTGAGATGCTAATCGTACAAGTCTATGTCGATGATATTATCTTTGGCTCCACCAATCCAAAATTATGTCGTGATTTTGAGGAGGTAATGCGTGGGGTCGTTTTGAAATGAGCATGATGGGGGAGATGTGCTTTTTCCTTGTGCTTCAATTCGAACAAAAGGCAGAAGGAATTCTCATTCATCAAGAAAAGTACATTAAAGAGATGCTGAAGAAATTCAAGATGGATAACGCTTCCCCTAAAATGACTCCATTTACTGCTCAAACTTGTCTCACTCCTGACGAGAACGGGAAACCTGTTGATCCTCATCTCTACAGATCTATGATCGGTTCCCTTATGTATCTAACAGCAAGTCGTCCCAACATCACCTTTGCTGTAGAATATTGTGCTCGATACCAATCTGCTCCGAAAGAGTCTCATGAAAAGCAGTAAAACGAATCTTTCGTTATCTTAAAGGCTCTTCTCGCTTGGGTTTTTGGTATCCTTATGGTGGCAAATTTGACTTACATGCATATTCTGATAGTAATTCTAATGGCTGTGGGTTAAACAGAAAATCAGTTACTGGTGGGTGTCAATATTTGGGAAATTGTCTGGTTTCATGGCAAAGCAAGAAACAGACCACTGTTTCTCTTTCTAGGGGAGAAGCAGAATACATTGCTACCTCCAGTTGATGTTCACAAGTACTCTGGATCCAACATCAGATGATTGACTATGGGATCAACTTTCTCCATACACCGTTATTCTGTGACAACGAAGCAGCCATTGGGATCGCCAAGAATCCCATTCATCATTCCCGAACCAAGCACATTGAGACACAGACTCATGCAATTCGTGATGCTCAGGAAAAGGGTTTCATTGATATTATTCCTAGTGACACCAAAAAATCAAAAAGCCGATCTTTTCACAAAAACATTTGATAAACCTTGCTTTTATGAATTGATCTCTATGTTAAGACTAATATCTTTTTAAAACTCTTTTTCTTTAACCTCATTGTTCTTAGATAATAATAATAATAAATAATAATAATAATAATAATAATAATAATAATAATAATAATAATAATAATAATAATAATAATAATAATAATAATAAATTTCCACATCTTTCTTAGGTGTAGAAATTTAGGGGGAGAGTAAGTAATTAAAAATAGGAAGAGATTTGAGAACTTGAGTCGAGATGACGAAAAATGATTGTATATCCTCTGGATATCTTGTTGGTGCATGACTGGCGTCTAAAATGAGAAATGATCGTAACTAATGCTGTTATGTGATTTACATCTTATTTTTTAATAACAAATAACAGAAAAACAAGCTAGTTCTTTAAAAATATGCTTGGTAGACTCAGCCTGAAGAATAAAGTAGACAGCAGCATAATTATTTAAATTAAAATATATGCTTAAGGACGTCTGGATTTACGTAATCATTTTGGCTTGCACGAAAACTTAGTCCCGACAATAGTTGGATTGAGAATTGATCTTTCACCCGCCATGATACAAATCATATAAGCCATATCTTTGAGCCATGATTGGTGTATTTATGTGTCTTGTGTTTGTGCTAATCTCCTCTGTTGTACGAAAGTACTGATCTAGAGTGATGATTTCCTTTGCTGTACGATAGTACTGACCTGGAGCTCTCATCGGCACATGATTAAATGGTCATCTCCTTTGTCATACGTGAGTATAGACCTGGAGCTCTCATCATTTTAATATAGGTTGTGTCAAATCATCTAAATGATGAATTCATCACATAATGCAATACTAATGCACAAGCCTTTTTCTATAAAGATTGTAACAAAATTCAAGAAATCCTGAGGTTGGGTGAGGGTTATTGCCAAATGATTGTGGGGTCCTAGCATTCTGAAACATTTAATCGAACCTTAACGAATCATCTTCTGCTTGTTGAAAAAGATAGGGCATGGGTTTAAGTGGACAAACATATCAGCAATCGTTATTGATATGTTTGAGAATTTCAAGTTCATTCAAAGTCCGTGATTAGATACAGTTATCAATGTGATCTCATTGCTTGTCAATGATTAAATTCATCTTTGTGCTAAAATATATCCTGAGGATGTGATCTCATGATTGATTTAGTTATCGGTTTTAATAAAATATAATATAATAATTATAATAATTTTTCTAAGCTTTTAAAGTTCAGCGAAATTATACTTTCACAGACAGTTTCGTTTGGCGAAATTGCAGTTTCGTTCGGTACTCTCACTCTGTGCGAAGTCAATTGCGACTAGAGTTTCGCCTGGCGAAATTACAGCTTCGCCTGGCGAAATTGTAGCTTCGCTTAGTGAAACTCCAGTTTCGCTGTCTGAGAAACTATTAGCTATTTAACACATTTTGCGAAATTTCTTCCTCATTATCGCACTATCGAACGTTTAGACTTCTTAGGCTTGTTCCGTAACCTTCGAATGCGAATTTGACATTTTGTGATTTTGTTATCGATTGACCTTTGATTCTTGCTCGCGAGTTTCGAACTCAGAACCATTACTTAATCTCGTTAATTCTGCAACATTGTGAGTCTATTTGATCAAGACTCTTCGGTACCTTCACAGTTCTTACTGCGAAAGAACCTATAGTCCAACGAAACTGAACGAAAATTCATGGTTTTTAGCGAAACTGTGAGGTTATGCTGTCCGAGCGAACTTAACAGTTTTGTTGACTAAACTTCAGTTTCGCTTTGCCGAAACTATAGTTTCGGCTTGTCGAATATACTTCACTAATCTGCCGAAATTAATGTGCCCTTACTAGAGAAATTATACTTTCGCCTGCTGAAACTATGACTCATTCTGCGGAACTGTAGTTTTGCCCAGCGAAATTAATTTAATTTTTGTTTATTCTTTATTATTTTCTTATCCTTATTTCATATTAGCATTTAATCATTAATTCTAATGCATTTCATTTGTTTTTCAGGTTTAAATGGCAAATCTAAAATTTGATGAGAGAAAGAACATCACAGCCATCTTAGACGATATACATCCTAAAGTAGCCGGCTTTAGAGACTGCATTTGGTGGTTGCAAGGATCTCCTATTGCTTATGCTATCTCTCATTCTACTACCATCTATGATCTTCACATCAGAGATTTTTAGAGATCAACTGAGTATGATACTTGAGGAAACACATAGAGGATTACTGCTAAAGTTTTGGAGCAAGAGGTGTCTATTACAGCTGAGACTATCTCGAGGATCCTAAGACTAGATGAAGATTCAGGAGAGGAAGTTTCTATGACTGATGCTGAGGTGTTTGCGGCGTTTTGGAGTATTGGATATGAGGGACCAGCTTTTGGCACACGAAAAGAGATCAAGAAGTCCTTCCTTTCAAAGGAATTGAGATACATAGCCCACGTCTTTATTATGTGTTTAGATCACCATAAAGGTGGATCAGATGGGTTGAACGTAGACTAAGCAAAAGCCATGGTGTTATGTTGTAAAGGAGAGAAAGCAAACATTGCTAGGCTGATATTTGCATGTATGGCAGAAAAGGTGATGGCGCTGAAGAAGGATAATTGGCTGATGTATCCTAGATTTCTGCGGATGATCTTTGATTATCTAATTCCTAATATGCCAAGACACGGGGAGGTTAAAAGGTTGGTGCAGATGAACACCCGTATTTTCGCAGATTGTTGTGCCATTCGACATGACTTTAGTGGAAAGATCACCCATCTGTGGGAAAACATGTACCCACCTGAAAGATGAAATTATATCAGGAGGGTGGACGAGTCGAAATATAAGAGAGCTGAGGAGACCCGGGCACAATAGACAAATGCTACTAAGAAAAGAAAAAAAAATGCGAAGGAAAAGGATTATGACTTCAAAGAGGAGGTGAATGAAAGGGCTGAGGAGATAAAGGTTAAGAAAGAGAAAAGGTCAAAAAAGAAAGCTGATGTAGGAGAGTCTGAAAGGAGAACCAAACAAAGACACCAAGAATTTACAGAAACCTCAAGGAGAGAAGAAAGAGGTGGTTTAGAGTAGGATGTGATTCGAAACATCAACAGCTCTCTTGCTAATGAACTGAGCATGATGAAAACAAAATTCACTAATCAAGAGATACGAGAGATTCAAAAGGATGAAGTGATTGAAGGGATGAAGAAGATGCTAATGGATCAAAGCTTGCTGATAAAGAAACTATTTGAGCAGATCAATGAGTTAAAAGCTGATGTTGGCCTGCCCAATCAACTAACTCAATTTGAGTTAGATGATTTAACCGACACTTCCAAATACCCATTCTTAAATGTGGGTACATCCTCCAGGGCAGGAGAGGGCACATCTGGTGGAGCAACTGAAGAAGCTGGAGGTTCTTGAGTAGAGAAAGAGAATGAAAATATGGAGAATGTGGAGGAGATATTTGAAGCAGGATTTATTAATATGCAGTTTGATTTTGAGAAGGATTTGGTGGGTGAAGAGGTGATAGTAGAGAAGAATACTGAAAAGGATGCTAAGAAAGGAAAAGGGCTAATCGATAAAGAGGAAGATGATGAGCAGCTGGTTGACTATGATTCTGAACCCGAGTTTTATGAAGTTGATGAGAGGCCACTGGTATATGTAGCCAAAAAGGGAGAATTAGATGGAGATGTTTTTGAAATGGCTAAAGAAGAATGGTTCGTTAGAGAAAAAGAGCCTGAAGAGCTGACTCCCCTATTCCAAAACTTGGAAGGGTTGAGCAAGAAGGAGGCTGACAAGAGAATCATTAGTTGGCCTTATAATCCCGACCTCAAGATGTTCATGATCAAGAGGAGAAGGGGTGGCATTTCTTACATGAACAAGAGGAAGGCATTCAAGACCTTGCCAAAATGGGATTTGAGGAGGCTGGCAGCATTGCCGTTACTGAATGCCCATCTTAGTGAAAGAGCCTCATTATTGGAGAAGGAGATAAAAAATGGCTTAAATGACAACTTTGAGTCCTTTGGATTTATGAAAGCAGATAGAAGACTATTGAAGAAGGACAAGGATTGGGAGACTGGAAAGGGAAAGATTGTACTAAGGGTGACACCCCCAAAGACCATGAATAGGGTCAGATTAGTAGATCCCCTCCCCCCACAACAACAGAATTTTGAAAAGTGGTTTTATGATAACAATACGGGGGAGGCGGTAATCAGAGTGAAGAATGGTGGTGAATTCAAAGTCTTTGATCCGATGGAGCTTTTTAGCTTTTGTGATGAAGACCTGCTGGTTCTGTGCGAGAATCATATCAAAGCAGGTGCGGGTAATGAGACAAGGAAGGAAGCCAGTCTGTTTATGATTGTGGCAAATAAGATCAGAGGTGTGAGGGAAGAGGTAAAGAGGCTTGCAGAGAGAGTGAGGGCCCAAGATGATCTAAACATGAACATACAGGATTTGGCCAGACAGTTTGGGCAAGCTAGTGCTCATCCTGAAGGGGCTAATGAAGCAGGAAAAGACCAAGGTGAATCATTTGCTGAAGCCCCTAAAGAGGTCGCTGCAGGAGCTGTAGAAGACAAATCAAAGGCAGCGGGGGAAACTAGAGCTAACGAGATAAATCAAGACGAGTGAAGGCGGTGAGTTCCAACCTAGGGGGAGTATTGAAGATTATGCATAGGTTGGACTCACCCTAGATTAGAATATTTATATTTGCTTGTAATAGGTCTTATGTTAGCTTACTTTTGTATTAGCTTTATTTTGTTTTGCAGTCTAGCGAAACTGTGAGCGAAACTATAGTTTTGCTCACAGGCAGCTGTTTAGTTCTCTCGGCGAATCTGTTGTTTTTGCCGGGCGAAACTATAGTTTCGGCAAAACAGTTTCGCTGATAGCAAAACTGTCTGCGAAACTAAGACTGCTATATATAGTTTTGATCATTTTCATTGTGGTGAAGCTTTCAAAAACCCTAATCGTTTATTATTGTTGCAAGTGACTATTATAAGCAGTTTATTCACTGATATATCATTGTGCTATGTTATTATAGATTATGTTGATCATCATTGCTTTATTTTGAATCATTTGTGGTTGCTCTCAATCTTCATCATCTTTGTTTCTCATTGTTTGTATTTGATATTAAACAATCCAACATCTCATTTGTACTTCAAATCGATCAAATGGACCAACAACTTGAAGGTCTTCTTAGCTCAAATCTTGGGTCAGGATCACCTGTAGGTAGTATATCTGTAGATCATGAAATATTCTCATAAGATTTATTAAAACAGTTGGTAACTAAATCAAGATCAAACAGCCAATCCGTACCAGAACCTTTCACACTGGGAGTGTGCTCATTGAAAGTCACATTGGCTAACTCCACAACTATTCTAGTTCTGTGATTGTATACTCTATAAGCTTTAGCTTGAGAAGAGTGTCCAATAAAGTGTCCATCATCTGATTTCTCAGCAAACTTGGCAATTTGATCTTTAGTATTCAAGATGGTGCAAGGACATCCAAATGACCTGAGAAAACCAGTGAATGGTTTTCTCTTGTGCCAAAGTTCATAAGGAGTCTTACCATGTGTCTTAACCACTAAAACTCTGTTTTGCACATAGCAAGCAGTGATCACTGCCTCTGCCCAGAAGATGATGGACAGTTTAGAGTCAGACAACATAGTTCTTGCAGCTACAGTTAGTGTCCTGTTTCTCCTCTCAGCAACACCATTTTGCTGAGGAGTCCTGGGAGCACTATATTATCTTGTAATACCTTTTTCATCACAAAATGTATCAAGGATTTGATTCTTGAATTCAGTTCCTTGATCACATCTTATGGTTTTGACCTTTTGATCACATTGATTCTCAATCTTTAAGATGACATTCTTCAGAATCTCAGGGGTCTCATCTTTAATTCTAAGAAAGAAGACCCAAGTGAATCTTGTAACGTCATCTGTGATCACCAAACAGTAAGAGGTCCTTCCTAGACTCATTACACTGGTGGGGCCAAAGAGATCCATATTTAATAAGTGTAGGGGATTAATGATGGAATTTCTTTCCTTTGGGTTGTGAGATACCTTGTGTTGCTTCCCCTTCAGGCATGCAACACAATGGTCATCACTTGTAAACTCTTTCTTTGGTATTCCAATTACCAAATCATTCTTAATTAATTTATTAATGTTTTTAAAGTTTACATGACACATTCTTTTATGCCAAAGAAAAGGTTCATCATTATTTGCTTTAGACAGAAAGCATGAAACTTCTTTTGAGGGAGATGTTTCTTGCAAGTCCATCTTGTACATGTTCCCTTTCCTGGGGGCTCTGAGCAGGATGTGCTCATGAGGAAGGACCACCCCGGGCCTGAGAACAATGCACTCATGCTCAGTGAAGAGCATGTTATGACTCTGATCACAAAATTGGGATACACTCAGAAGATTGTACCCAAGCTCCTTGACAAAGTTTACCTTCTTAATACTTAGCTTACCATTTCTGACCTTGCCCCTTCCTGTAATGTAACCTCCTGCATCTCCTCCAAAAGCAACTGGTCATCCATCAATTCTTTCAAACTTTTGGAGTAGTGACCTATTGCCTGTCATGTGCCTGGAACAGCCACTATCAATGATCCATACATTTCTTTTTGTCTTGAGTTCTTCCTACACAAAAGAGATGGTTAGTTATATTTGGAAACCCAAGCCTCATTGGTCTTGGGCTCATCAAAAGAAGTTGAAGACAATGCAACAGTAATTGATCCTATAGTCATGCTAGAGGGATCATTTGCTGATGTTGATGAAGAACTTTCAGCCACTTGGTCTTTCTTTGACTTCCACACCATCTTTGAAAGCTTAGACTTAACCTTCAATACTTCAGAAGTTTTGATGACTTCGGAAGTTTTGATGACTGGACCTTCAGAAGATCTTGCTTTC
Organism: Flaveria ramosissima; assembly: GCA_025215565.1. Taxonomy (NCBI): domain Eukaryota; kingdom Viridiplantae; phylum Streptophyta; class Magnoliopsida; order Asterales; family Asteraceae; genus Flaveria; species Flaveria ramosissima. The sequence continues at coordinate 51,115,136 of CM046036.1, read as the reverse complement.
ACTGCAGCAAGCTTCAGTGCTTCGGAAGTATTCCTTTCTTCTGAGACCAAATTTTCTTCCCAAGGCAAGTTTCCACTTGTCTTCTTCTTCATTTTGGAGCTTTCGAAGGAAACAGATTTTCCTTCCGAAGCTTGCTTCTTATTTTCCAAACTCTTAGAAGTTTCTTTCTTGGTTATGTGGAGAGTATTCTTTGGATTGTAAACACAATCCTTAGAAGGTTGAAAAGTACTCCCACGCATAACACAGTCCATTTTCTTCCTTCTAGGAGTTTTCCTTTGTGAACAAGGCTGAACTTGATCACTTTCCTTTTCCATCTTCATCTTTGTAGATGTTGTGGCAGTTCTTGTGGGGATGGAACTACCTTTGGAGCTGGATGGTTCAGGTTGTGCAACTGTGTTGCACAACTGATCAGCCTTCTTCTTGATGATAGGATGATTTGGACATGAACCAGAACTCTTGTTGATGGAGTTCAAGTTGGTGTCTTCAGCCTTCACCACTTCAAATCCTGTAGAGATGAAGACTTGTTTCTATGCAGAATTGAAGGTGGCCTTGATCTCTTGAGCCTTTTTGGACTTTCTTTTGGCCTTCCTGATCAAGTTCTTTCTTCTTGACTTGGTCATCCCAACAGTTTTGCTCTCCTCAGAGGAATGGTGACCCTTCTTAGAATGCTTTTCTTCACTCTTCACAAAGCCATTCTCCACCATCTCCTCTTCATCCTCTTCAGTCACAGGATCTATGAGGAGAAGCTCATCTTCACAAGTTCCACACCTAGGAGATCTTACAGACAAGATTGTGTGTGGAGGAGCTATCTCACAAGATCCTATTCCCTGCTTATTTCGATAACAAACTTTTGCATGCAAGGATGGGGATATTATGTTCTTGAAGGTCTCTTCTTCAAGAACACGTTTTTCTGCCTTGGCTTTGCTGATCACAAGCTCAGCCTTATATTAAGTTAACTTAGTAATGAGGTCTTTGATCTGAGTCCTGTAGTTTGTATGCTCATGTTTAAGAGTTGAAATGGTTTTCTCTAAGTCCTCTATCTTTAGTTTATAATCATTTTCAGCTCTTTTAAAATAAGCTTTTAAGATATTTAAGGACTCAAGATCAGATCTCATATTAAATTATAGGACCTGTATCTATTGACTTTAGCAATGCATTCAGGAGTACAAAGATGTTCCAATACCTTGGCTTCATTGTAGTCTGTGATAAGTGCTTGGTTTGGAGATGCATCTTCTACTTGAAAGCTCTAGTCAAATCCTCCTTTTTCAACAGCAACTGCAGCTTGCTGCTTTGGCTTCTCATTATGGGGGGCTTTCTTAGTGTAGTTTGGTCTGGTTTGTGCTTGGCCACCATTTGTCCTTGGTGCCTTACACTCCCTTACAAAGTGTCCCATCTGGTTATAGTTGTAACACTTTACTTTGCTTTTATCTAACCCAAACTTTCCACTGGCTGCATTGCTTGGAAACTTTCTCGCTATCCTCTTGTAGAACTTCTTGGCTCTGTGAGTGAGAAGAGCCATTTGCTGGACTATCTCCATATACTCCAGATCATCTGGATGGATACAGTCCAAATCTACAAATGTGAAGAGAAAGTTGTCTGAGGTTTCATCAGCAGAGACAAAGGCATGAGAAGAACTTGTCTCTTGGAAAGGACTTCCTTGAGTGTAGCTTTCCCTTGGAGTCTCTGGGAAGGTGATGAAAGGGCCCTTTTGTGAGTTGTCAGGGTAGCATATAAGATGATGTTGTGGCTCAATGCTTTCCCTTTCAACCATATGGAGGGCTGAACTCAGTTGATTGCTGGAGTTACCAAATGAGTTTTGCATGTTCATATCCATCTGGTAGCCACTAAGAATACCATACAACTCTATAAGAGTAAGAGTCTTAAGGTTCTCAGTCCTCTTGATAACAACACAGTAGTGTGTCCATTGTTTAGGAAGAGAGGACATAAACTTCCTTACAATGTCACTAATCTCAAGAGTTACTCCAACATCCATTAGAGTATCCACAATCTTAGGAGATCCTTCTTGTTCTCCTTTGCTTCAGTAGACCCCTCATACATCAGCTTTAGTGCTTCACATAGCTGCTTGGCAGTTTTGCACTTATTGAAGCCTCTATAGATGGAGTTTGGAAGAGCAGTTTGAAGGGCTATCATGGCTTTCTGATCAATCTCTATTCTCTTCCTGTCTTCATCAGAGTAACCAGCCACAGCCTTAGGAATCATACCACCGCCAGTAGCAGAAGTGGTGCTTGGTATGTAAGCTCCTTCAACAACAGAGTCCCACATCCTGGAGTCTTGAGACTTGATGAAGCCTTCCATTATTTGACACCAAGTATCAAAGTCTTTAGGAGTGATCACTGGAGACTTTATCATAGTTCCAGTTTCCATATCAGCTTTGGTAATAGCTTCCATTTGAGTTGGTAAGTATTTTGTGTGTGTGAGGGATCTTAAGATGGTGAGATCTTATATCAAGAGCCTGAAAAGCTCTGATACCAAATGCAGGATCAGTGAAGGGTATGCACTTACAACACAACAACACAATGAGGAGAGTTGCTTAGAACACTTAACAGATCAAATAGGGAACTGGTTAACTTTTGTGAAAGATGCTAAGAACACAAGTAAATGTGAGACAGAAAAGATGGCAAAACAACGCAAGTAATTAGTTTTCAAGAATGCTATATATTGCTTCTCAAGTTCTATTACAAATGTTACAAATCATAAAAGAAAGTTACAGGTACTTGAGATACATATACTACACCCTACAGTCGGCCATACTTTGAAAGCCAGTTGGATACAATTGACTAGACAACTACAAAATCAAATGTAGAGTCAAAAGGCAGATTTGCCTGACTAGTGACTATGACATGCCATAGCTCACATCCTAATATATTACAAAAAGGATAAAAGTACATAAAGTAGAAAGCATGGACTCAAGACCTCAATGTACAGTTACCAAAAGCATGGACCTTTCACCAACTCATGTAAGTGGATGACTTTACAGAGTTGCTATGGAAAGGTGGTCCAGCTTTATGACAAAGTACATCAGATAAAAGCATGTCTCTAAAAGTCTTTGGAAGAAATCTGTCTTCACTTTTGGCTTCGGAAGACTTTGTCTTTGATGCTTCGGAAGACTTCACTTTTGGCTTCGGAAGATGTTGGTCTTGGCTTTGGAAGATTTTACACTTAGAATATTTCTAGTACATGGTGTAAAACTTCCGAAGCATTTCTACTTCTGTTCTTCAGTGCATGCATGAAGAGGGACTTTGGATGTTTTGGCTACATCAGACTTATAGGAATCCTTACAAAAACCTTTAACTTTAAGTTCATTATCATTAACATATTTCCTTCTTTCATATTTGCATACATTTATAATTTTATACTTTCACACTTTCATGGGTTTCACATGTTAATACAATATACTTTCACATTTATCTTTTTGAGTGTAAGGCCCCGTTCCCAGAACGGTTATAGTTGGACAATCATCGCACATAAAAACATACATTTAAATTGCTAAAACATCGCAGCGGAATACTTAATAAACCATTCCATATATTGATGACCACTTTTGCAAGGCAGTACAATCATTGTTAGTTGTTATAAAATCTCATTGTTTGCACTACATCACAAAAATGTCATTTAACATAAAATGAATGCCATCCAAAAACTTGCTAAGTAGTTGCCCTCGTGCCATCCTCAGCAATCATTACCTGCCAACTGAAAATACATAAAAGTTAGTATTGCTGAGTGAGTTCTAGTTTTATAAAAATATATTACCTTTCTTTTGTTAAAACATTTTCTTTCCTATCGCACGTGATCACACATTGTACATACATCAAGGTAATATTATTATCTTCCATCATCATTCGTTTCGCACATATCGCACGTTTTGTACATTTCTCACTTTTCACAGTTTTATTATCTTTCACTTCTATCTAGATCATGTCGTATGCTTAACCCCCCTATTGGGCACAAAGCCATATCATCTAGGGTTAAGCGACAAGGATCCCATATCGCTCGTATGGAACAGTCACCAAAACTGACTCCTATGTGTGAACCCTCATGGGTCAGCCAAGATCGCACGCTGTAACACCCATTCGGGTTAACAAATCTCATTGTGCTGTGAACCCTTTACATTTGCTTGCAAGACTTTCATACATTCTTTCATTATGTTCCACTTTCATTATCTTAAATCTTTCACTTCGTTAAGAAAAAACTTTACATTCATTAACATAATCACACCATGTAAATCCACGAAATAATACGTATAAGGAACATAAAGCAAACATAACATATACATACATAACATCATCACATATCATCACACAACATCATATAATCATCACACATCATTCACCCCCATACACATACACATTAACATAGGGGTACTCACTCCAAATCTTACCAAAACATTTAAATATGCATTTCCAGCCCCAAACAAGTTTAAAACCTTTAAAATAAGGGATCTAGAACTCACCTGGACTCAGTGCGTAGCTTCTCAATCAAGTTTTCTAAGCAAGGATCACACTACATAGCCTGTAGATAAGTTAACACTCAAAGGGGTTAATTTCTGCCTAATTTCACTGCTAATTTCGCTGACAGATCAGCAGGTTCGCTGCTAGTTTCGCTGCCATCTTCGCTGCCAGTTTCGCTGCCAGTTTCGCCCAAATTTCGTTGGAAATCAAAGTGTGCGAAACTATCTGCGAAACTATAGTTACGCAGAAAGCTCCATAGTTTCACTAGACGACTACACAATTTCGTTGGACGAACCTACAATTTCGCAGAACGGGCTGAAATTATGAACCAGCACATTTTTAACCCAAAATTTCAACCTTTTACATCCAAATCCTTGGTTATCATCCATGAATCTATATTTAAGCTTTTTACATGTTTTCTTACACAAAAACATGAGTTTTGGATGATTCTTTGCCACTTTTAATACTCCCAAACCCTAGAATCTGGGTATAATCTAAAGAGACGATTAGATGATGTTTCTAACCTGGATTCTTGGTCTTTTCTTGTTGTTTGGATGTCCACAAACACCGATCTTCAATCTTCTGATCAACCGAGCCTTGAATCTTCACCTCCTCTCTACTTTCTCTCTCTACACACTCTCTCTAGAAGTTGGGTGTTGAGTTGCAAATGAGAGTGGGTCAAGCTGATTCATTTATATATATCGGGGGTTCCCGGGACCATAAACTCGTCTAACACATAACCCGTAAGGCTAACTCGGTCCATAATCCATTTCCCACTTATCTTTATTAAATAACCACGTCTAAGCCCATTATTATTAATTGGCTCATTTAGACTTTATTCTGGGCGTTACAAGTCCACCCTCTTATTTAGGTTTCATCCTCAAAACCTGTTATTCATCGAATAGATGTGGGTAATGTTGTCTCATCTCCTCATCAGTCTCCCACGAAGACTCAGACCTCTTTCTATGCTTACACTATACTCGCACAAGTGGAACCGTGTTATTCCTCAGCCTTTTCTCTTTTCTGCAATGATGGCCATTGGTTGCTCCACGTAACTGAGCCATTCATCTACTTCAATATTCTCCAGTGGCACCACCATATTCTCGTCGGCTAAGCACTTTTTCAAGTGAGATTCATGGAATGTCGAATGAATTCCACTTAACTCACTGGGCAAATCCAACCTATAGGCCACCTCTCCTACTCGAGCAATGATTAGGAAAGTCCCAATGTAGCTCGAGCTCAACTTGCCCCACTTTCTAAACCGAATGATGCCCTTCCAAGGTGAGACTTTCAGCATAACTTTATCGCCCACCTTGAACTCAATCACTCTACATCTCTTGTCAGCATACGACTTATGTCTATCCTTTGCCGCCTTCATAAAGGCCTTGATATTTTCCAGCTTCTCAGTCATAGCCTCAATCACCTCGACACTCCCTAACTCTTTATGGCCAATATCACCCAAACAAGCGGGCGTTCTACATCTCCTACCGCATAGTATCTCATAAGGAGGCATGCCAATGCTGGCATGGTAGCTATTGTTATATGAGAATTCGGCTAATTGTAAATGATCATCCTAACTTCCTCTAAAACCAATGACGCATGCCCGAAGCATATCTTCCAGTGTCTATATAGTCCTCTCTAATTGACCATCCGTGTGTGGATGATAAGTTGTACTGATATGTAACCTCGTCCCCATCGCATCATGAAATCTCTTCCAAAACTTGCATGTAATCCGAGTGTCACGATCAGACACAATAGACACCGGTACACCATGAGGACTTACAATCACCTTGATGAATAGATCCGCAAGTCTCTCAAAGGAATACGTCTCTCGTATCGGTAGGAAGTGAGCCCTCTTCGTTAGACGGTCAACTATCACCCATATGGCGTCATACCCTTTCGCGGTACGTGGTAGCTTCGTAATAAAGTCCATGGTGATATGCTCCCACTTCCACTCGGGTATATCCAAAGGTTGGATCTTCCCGTATGGCTTCTGATGCTCCGCCTTCCCTTACAAGCAAGTAAGGCACTTAGTCACGTCTCCACTACGTCACGCTTCATACCTGACCACCAATAATCTTTCTTCATGTCTTGATACATCTTTGTAGCACCGGGATGAATGGAGTATCGAGTCTTATGAGCTTCGTCCATGATCTTTCAACGTAGATCCCCATAACAAGGAATCCACACCCGTCCGAATCAGGTTCTAACACCGAGAGTGTTTTCACCCAACTACGCGACTAGACGTCTCATCCTTTCAGAGTTAAGACGATCTTCTTTCAACGCCTCGTCTTGAAACTCTTTGACCTGCGTCATCACATCAGAGGTCATAATCAATTGATAAGCCTTTACCTGAATTGGTTTAGACCTCTCCTTTCGGCTAAGGGCATTCGCCATTACGTTGGTCTTGCCTGGATGGTAATGGATCTCGCAATCATATTCTTTTATGAGCTCCAACCATTGCCTCTGCTTCATATTCAAGTCCTTCTACTCGAAGAAGTACTTCAAGCTTTTGTGGTCAGTGAAGATGGTGCACTTTGTCCCGTATAGGTAGTGCCTCCAAATCTTTAATGCAAAGACCACAACTGCTAACTCCAAGTCATGAGTAGGGTAATTAACCTCATGAACCTTCAATTATCGGGATGCATAGGCTATAACTTTTCCTCTCTGCATCAACACGCAACCCAACCCCGAGTAAGAAGCATCCGAATATACTACCAAGTCTTCGCTTCCGTCGGGTAACGAAAAGACTGGAGCTTCTGTCAACCTCGTCTTTAACTCCTTAAAATCCTTCTCTTGATCTTGACCCCATACAAACTTCATATCCTTGCGGGTCAACTTAGTCAATGGAGAAGCTATCTTGGAGAAGTCTTTGATGAATCTTCAATAATATCTCACCAACCCAAGGAAACTACACATCTCGGATGGCGTCTTAGGAGACTTCCATTGCATCACTGCCTCCACCTTTGTCGGGTCTGCCATAATCCCCTCAGGATTCACCACATGACCCAAGAACTGAACTTCGCGCAACCAAAATGCGCACTTGGAGAACTTAGCATACAGCTTCTCCTTTCTCAACATCTCCAACACTTCCCGAATGTGACCGGCATGCTCTTCTTCGCTCCTCGAGTAAATCAGGATATTGTCGATAAACACAATCACTGATTTATCCAACATCGGCCGACACACTCGATTCATCAGGTCCATATTAACAGCTGGCGTGTTTGTTAAACCAAAAGACATAACAAGGAACTCGTACTGTCCATAACGCGTACGAAAAGCTGATTTAGGAATATCTTGCTTCTTCACCTTCAGCTGATCATAGCCAGATCGAAGATCTATCCTCGAGAACCAACTGGCACCTTGGAGCTGTTAAAATAACTCATCAATCCTCGGTAATGGATACCGATTCTTCACCTTCAATTTGTTCAATTCACGGTAGTCAATGCACATCCTCATACTACCGTCCTTCTTCTTCACGCATAAGACTGGAGCACCCCATGGAGAGATATCGTTCTAATGAACCCCTTATCGAGCAACTCCTACAGTTGCTCCATCAATTCCTTCATCTCGGTCGGAGCCAACCGATACAGTGCCTTAGCTACAGGCTAGGCACTGGGTATCAAGTCGATCTAAAAATCGATTTCGCGGTCCGGTGGCACACGTGGTAAATCTTCTGGAAGCATGTCTGGGAAGTCACAGACAACCGGTACATCAGACAATTATGGTGTTGACATATCCACATCCTTCACGTAGGCCAAGTAGGCACTACATCCATGTCTCATGCACTTTCCTGCCATCGCCATCGAAATCATCTTCGGAATCCTAGTGACTCGGTCACCGTAGATCGTCACTGAACTCCCGTCAGAGGCTGTCAGTCTAATCATCTTCTTGCGACATACGATATTTGCCCCGTAGTCCGCTAACCAATCCATCCCTAGGACTACATCGAACCCGCCTACGGTTATCACAAACAGTCTAGCAGGAAACTTATGACCTTCTAGTTCTATGTCACAACCTTCTATCAGCTCAGAAATCCTGGTAGGCTTACCTATGGCAATTTCTACATCGAAGGGCTCATCAATACTTCTACTCCTAATGGGCAACTTAGCATAAAAGGCAGCCAAAATGAAACTCCTATTAGAACCAGAATCAATTAACACAGAGGCAAGAGTTTGGTTTACTAGAAACGTACCTGACACAACATCGAGGTCCGTCCTAGCCTCCTCCTGGGTCATCGTGAATGCCCTGGCGCTCGCCCTCTGTCATTCATTCCCCGCCTTCTTTGTCGCCGCATATCCTTCAGCCCTCGGCTTCTTGCAATCCCTATTCAGATGGTCGCTTTCACCACAGTTACCCCACACTCTCTAGCCATATGACCAGGGTTCCCACATTTGAAGCAGATGTTTCATCCCCATTTGCATTCTCCCAAATGCTCCTTACCACATTTACCACACATCTTCGACCCCGCACCGGGTGTGACCACACACCGGTCATCCACCTTCGCAACCTTATTGTTTGGAGCGGCCCCGCCATCTCCAAACCGTTTCCCATTCCAGTTTCGTTCACCACCACCCTTCTTGCTCACCTCAGTCACCACCACCTCTCGCTCATCATATAACCTTCCAGTCAAATCAACCACCGACTTGAACGTACCTGGCCGGGCGACGATCATGTGCCTGCGGATATCCGTCGGCAAGCCCTGGATGTATCTCTTGATCTTCCGCGACATAGGTGTCACATGATCTAGCACCAGCCGTGCCATCTCGTTGAATTTGGTGGTGTACTATTGGTGCGTCATGGTTCCAGCCTCCACCTGCAGGAACTCCCTTTCCACCTTGTCGAGTTCCCTATGAGGATATAACTCCTTAATTACCAACTTCTTCAGCTCATTCCACCTCATCCTCTCGATTGCCCTGTTGCCCTCAGCCTAGACAATATTTTCCCACCAACACAAGGCCGAGTCCACAAAGGAGTGGGTGGCAAACTTCATCTTCTGGTCTTCCCGGCACCGCTGATATCAAGTACCGCCTCCATCTCTCTCACCCACCGATGAGTAGCAGCAGCAGTGCCATTACCATCAAAAGTTAGGGGCTTGCATCTCTGAAATGCCCCATAGTTACAGCCTCGTGAAGTTTCTTGCATAGGCTCTTCCTCCTCATCCTCTTCACTAGAAACAACCGTCTCAGTATCCGTTTGTTCCCTTTCCCCCCGTGGGCCTCCTCCTTTCCTTTCTCTCTCCTTCCCTAACAGCTTTAATTACTTCAGTCACCACAGACGGCAGGATCGTCTGCATGACCTGGTGAACATATTCTACCATAGCCTCCTTCACTGAGGCCCTTAGTTAGCATTCTCGTCACCACCCTCCGGATGAGGGGTCTCGGGCTCTTCATGGGCCATCTCTTCAGCCCTAGCCCTTCCTCTTGTGACCCGTGGTCCAGCACCACGTCCATCACGGCCTCCACCTTGCGAAGCCTTAGAAGATCTACCTCCAACCATCCTCTGAACGCACTATAAGATCCAAACACCAACACGGTCATTCAAGGTAATAGCCCAGTTTATGTCAAGTATAGTAAGTCCCTAATAACAGTGGCCAGTTGTGATTAGCCACTTACTTTACTCTTCATACCCCAAGCACTTCCTATCCCGACTACATCAGTATCTAAATATACTAAAGGCACATAAACCACATAACATGCGCACATAATACCGGTTAACTTTAAAGAAAATACCTGATGGCACGTAGCTACTCAGACTGGCATACTTCTATTTTGTCTCATTCTCATTTTAAGTTTAGGTTTTTGAAAATATTTACCCGTTTCTCTTAAACTTTGGCTTTGATACTAACTTGTAAGGCCCCGTTCCCGGAACGCTTACAGTTGGACAATCATCGCACATAAAACATAAAACATAAAACATACATTTAAATTTGATAAAACATCACAGCGGAATATTTAATAAGCCATTCCATTTATTAATGACCACTTTTGCAAGACAATACAATCATTTTTAGCTTTTACAATAATCTCATTGTTTGCGTTACATCACAAAAATGTCATTTAACATAAAATGGATGCCATCCAAAACTTACTAAGTAGCTGCACCCATGCCATCCTCAGCAATCATTACCTGCCAACTAAAAAATACATAAAAGTCAATGTTGCTGAGTGAGTTCTAGTTTTAATAAAATATATTACCTTTCTTTTGTTAAACATTTTCTATACTATCGCACGTGATCAGACATCGTACAAAAATCAAGGTAATATTATTATCTTCAATCATCGTTCGTTTCGCACGTTTCGTACTTTTCGCACTTTTATTAACTTTCCTTCTACCTAGATCCTGTCGTATGCTTAACCCCCCTCTTGGGCGAAAAGCCATATCATCTAGGGTTAAGCGACAAGGATCCAATATCGCACGTATGGAGCAGTCACCAAGACTGACTCCTCTGTGTGAACCCTCATGGGTCAGCCAAGATCGCACGCTGTAACACACAGTCGGGTTAACAACTCTCATTGAGCTGTGAACCCCTTACATTTTCTTGCAAGACTTTCATACATTATTTCATTATGTTCATCTTTCATTTCGTTAAGATAATACTTTACGTTCATTAACATAATCACACCATGTAAAGCCACGAAATAATACGTATATGGAACATAAAGAAAACATAACATATACATACATAACATCATCACACATCATCACACAACATCTTATAATCATCACACATCATTCACCCCCATACACATACACATTAACATACGGGTACTCACTCCAAAGCTTACCAAAACGTTTAAATATGCATTTCCAGCCCCAAACAAGTTTAAAACCTTTAAAATAGGGATCTAGAACTCACTTGGACTCAGTCAGTAGCTTTTCAATAAAGGTTTCTAAGCAAGGGTCACCATACACAGCCTGCTGATAAGTTAACTCTCAAAGGGGTTAATTTCTGCCTAATTTCGCTGCTAATTTCGCTGACAGATCAGCAGATTCGCTGCTGGTTTCGCCAGCAGTTTCCTGCCAGTTTCGCGCAACTTTCGTTGGAAATCCAATTCTGTGAACCTATCTGCGAAATCGCTGGACGACTACACAATTTCGCTGGACGAACTCACAATTTCGCAGAACGTGCTGAAATTATGAACCAGCCCATTTTAACCCGAAATTTTAACCTTTTACATTCGAATCCTTGGTTTATCATTATTATATCTAAGCTTTTTGCATGTTTTCTTACACAAAAATGTGAGTTTTGGACGATTCTTTGCCACTTTCAAAACCCCCAAACTCTAGAATCCAGGTATAATCTAAAAAGACGATTAGATGATATTTCTTACCTGGATTCTTGGTCTTTTCTTGTCGTTTGGATGTCCACAAACACTGATGTTCAATCTTTTGATCGACCAAGCCTTGAATCTTCACCTCCTCTCTATTTACTTTCTCTACACTCTCTCTCTAGAAGTTGGGTGTTGAGTTGCAAATGAGAGTGGCTCAAGCTTATTCGTTTATATATATCAGGGGTTCCCGGGACCTTAAACTCGTCTAACACATAACCCGTAAAGTTAACTCGGTCCACAATCTATTTTCCGCTTATCTTTATTAAATAATCCCGTCTAAGCCCATTATTATTAATTGGCTCGTTTCGACTTTATTCTGGGTGTTACATTGAGCAAATACGAGTACTAAGTTACTATCAGGGTGAGACTTCAATGAATGTAGTCTTATTAGGTGAGTGTGTATGAGACACAGTTCTTATCATATGAGCAATACATATTGCAAAGATCCTATCAAAAGTAACCTACCCAAGGTAAGGGTTCTCTAGAGTGCGTGCATATACCATACTCCTATTAGGGTGAGCGAGCACAACGCTAGGCCCCTAACACTTGAGTGTGGATGATATAACTCCTGTACATTGAGTGCATACAAGATGCAACTCCTATCAAGGTGATTTTGCAACGAATGCGGACTCTTATAAGGTGAGTGTGTATGAGATGCAACTCGTATCAGGTTAGCAATGCATAAGGCAGAACTTCTATCAGACTAACCTGCACAAGGCAATGATTCTCTAGGGTGAATGCATATACCAAACTCCTATCTGGTTTAGCGAGCACACAATAAGGCCCCTAAGACTTGAGTGTGGATGATACAACTTCTCTACATTGAGTGCATACAACATGAAACTCGTATCAAGGTGAGGACGCAATGAATGTAGACTTCTATCAGGTGAGTGTGTACGAGACACAGATCCTATCAGTTCTTGCAAGACTTTATGAAAATTGGGTCCATTTATTTTCTTTAATTAATGTTATCTTTCTTTCTTTCTTTACATCATACTATATCAGGAATTAACCGTTCATACTTTATCATAACCATGCTCGTAGTTTACTACTATTATAACAGTAAGCATACTTATCATATTATCATACTTTGGCTCTTTAATATATTTTAAAACTTTAAGATACATAAACACTATAACACACTCTAGCTCACCTACCATGGTTTAAAAAGGTAAGTATTATTAACTCTAAAGGCTTTACGTTTCTTTGGCAATTGTTAGTTAAATTTTCTAAGTTCGGGTCTGAACAGATAACCAATATCAGTAAAAAAGATTGGGTTGTTATGGGTGAAATAAATCAATGCGGGTGTCCAAGCTCAAATAGCGATATGGATGACTATGTGGACTAATCAGTTAATGCGAATGAGTAGATCAACGAGGTTGGTTACAAAATCAATATGGATGGCACAGGATAAATGCGGGTAAATGATCACTGCGGGTAAATGCGGACAAACAATGACTAAGTAGTTAGGTATAAGCTAATGTGGGTGGGTGTTGGTTCATTATTACTAATGCGGATGAACGATCAGATAATGAAGGTAACTTTAAGATCAATGCTGGTGTACACATCAAAACGATGAGTTGTCCCTATGTGGATGAACCATTTCTAATATAGATGAATTGACTCAAGTTCTAGGGCTATTACAACATCATATGGAATGAACTATACACTTAGAATAAATACTAGTATGGATCAAATACGGGTACATACCTCATCTTGTTAACTATCAAATTCGTATGCACTAACAAATCATGGTACTATCACATACAAGCAATTCTCGTGTAGCCTTTATCAGATATGAATGATAAAGTCTCAATAAAACAACTATCAATTAACTACCAGATGCATTACGCACTATAACCTGTGCCAATTACTATGCTGTAGTCGGATTCTACTCTAACATCGAGTACTTTAATATGACCTGGGAACTATGACAAGTTGTGTATTATCATACTTGGCTAAAACTATACCATCGCTTTGCACGGGCCAAGTACTATAGTAATAACTATGGTCGAGAACCGTACCAATTTCTATTAATAGTAAAAATACTAAATACATAATTAGGGTTCTTTAGCTTTAAATATTGTTTCATTGATCAATAACCCTAAACTATAACCCTTAGCATCAAACGTTTATATTTACCTAAATCTATTAACGTGTGCATACTAGACCTAAAATGCTGTAAAATATGTAAATAAGGGATCTAGAACTCACCTGGGTTGTTGGATAACACAAGTGTAAGTCAAACAAAATCTAAAATAGCATCACCCTCATCAGGAGCTCGTCGTCATCTACATATCATCATCATCCGCTTGGTACCATCACGATAATGAAACTATCACAATCATGGAACCGTCATCATCATGGAACCATTATCAGCATAGCATCATCATCATTTTCGGATCATCATCATCATCAGACCATCATCGTCATCATCATTGAACCATCATCATCATCAAGTCATCATCATTATCCGATTATCAACATCATAGCATCATCATCATCATAATATCATCATCATCATCGAACCATCATCGTCATACATCAACATCTTCAAACCATCATCATCATCATCGAGTCATCATCATCATAACATCACCATCATCAAGTCATCATCAAGTCATCATCATCATCACCTTACCTAATGTTCTAGTTTATTTATTATCGTACATCCATATTCACCATGATATATAACCTAACCTAACCAGCCCAATGTGTTTTTAAGGCTACGGAATCTCTCAAAACTCAATATAGAAAGTAATGGTGACCGCCCAAACCACACCACCGATGTTGTTTATAGTTTCTTGTTGTTGTTGCTATGAACTCGGACACTACCGGAGCCTTGGTAGTACATAAGATAATTATTGATAGCTATGCTCGGTTCATGAGTTTCTCATTAATTACGATGGGTAAGAACACAACAACCGCCACCATGAATCACCAATAACATTACTGGAACAATCGTTCATCGAAGAAAGCACAACCAAGTTAAAAGGGAAGCAGACGATTTTCTATTATTTCAGTGCTCATCACCATTGCCGGTAGGCGTCGCTAAAGCTCAAATTGGAGTTGCAAGGGTTATCGGAAAAAGGGAAGGGGGGTTCTTCGATTGGGAATGCGGCTGCCGAGAAGGGGGGAGGACAATAGGTTATTATGTTATTTTATAAATTGATACATTTGGTCCCTTGAACTTTCGTTACTTAATCTTTTTAACCTTAAACATATTATACTAATTAAATTGTAAAAATTAAATCAATAATATCATTATTAATATTATTTAGCTAATTAGGTTTATTTCGTAAAGTTAGGGTATTACATAGGGTCCAACAAGTGTCAATGCAGGTAACAGTGTTACTAGACTATGATCTTGAACGTTTCTAAGTATTGAGACTTAGTCAGTACAAATTAACTAATTCAAATCACAGTACTCGGTACTTAATGTTCATTCGCATTTGGCTAGTAAGGGGCATTAATTTTTGTGTACAGTGTTAAGCTAAACAAAAGCTAGTGTACTATTCATTGTATTTGTTCAATGCATACAAGAAAAAGAATTCTAAGTATGAATCCCTATTAACTAATATTGGTAGAAGTAAACAAATGCATCCTACAGTACCCTTGGTAAAATGAATATTTTTACATCTGCATTTGTCTAGAACACTTGTATAATCTGAAAACAACATCATCCGCCTATTTAAACTAAATTCAGACACACATTAAATCCTTTTCAAATTCACTGTGTGTACTCTCAATTGACTCCTTAACCTTGATAGGAAGATGGCTTATTTAGTAATTCGAGCAAAAGGGTAAGGAACTTTGGATGAACTAATGCGAATGGGTGTAAGCCTCGCTGCTCGGAAAACACCTAGGGCGGACCACACTAAGAGACACGAAAGCCCAGGTAACGCCAGTTAGTGAAGTGGCATTAAGCATCCCTAGCGGTACAAAAAGAGAGGTCGTGATGATATCATCTACGTCCATACCACTCCTCATTGAGTAGATCCCACATCCAAATCGATCTCTGACTTCTTTCTAATACGACGAGTGTGTTCTTGCCATAATGATCCAAATCGATATCAGACTTCATTCGAATTGATTTAGATTCTATTTTCCATAATATTTCGATCTATAGTCAAAGTAGTAATGATTATAACGTGAATGATAAACCCTATTTTACATTTAAGGAATGAACCGATGATGTCGATACAAAAAATCAAGAACCCTAGGTTTCAAAATAAAGTTTGTGAACAATAACAAGTTAATATCATTTATTTAAACTAAAATCAACTTGTAATCAAGTCTAATAACATTTTTTAATCAAAATTACAAAATGGAATGAAACCTCGAGAACAGGGTATAAGAATTCCAATGATTCTAGCAAAATTATCAAATAAAATAGTTGTTAAATGGAATTCATTAATCATATTACAACTTTTTGCAACAAAAATCAACTAAACAAGATAAATCTTATTGTACTTTTAATAAAATTAACTACAATAGTGGGTCAAAATTAAAATTTGACCTTTATCAAGTCAAATTTTGATCTATCTCTTCAAAACTCAAACTGATGTGTTTAATATTATTTTAAAATCATCTTACATATATGTCTCTTATGCAGATTATGGCAAATCTGACTTGGTGTAAACTTCATAATATCATTGGTTTCCTTGACCCTGATGTTGCTAAAGTAATAAATTTGAGAGACATTATCAGATTATATAGACTACTAGAGTTGTCCATTCTATCGGTGCCTTTGAAAGATTCATTAGGTTTTTCTAGGGAACAGCTGAAGTTGATAGTATAAATGATGTTCCCAGAATAACAAGAATAATAGATTATCAACATGAGTTGGTGATTACTAAACACATAAGTTGGAAGAAGGTGAGATCTTGACCTTCATTGCTAATATTGGATATGAAGGTGGATTTGAAGGGAAAAAATTGTGAAAGGATTAGTAGATCAGCAATGGATATTTTGGGTTCACATCTTTTAGAATTTCTTATCTAAGGAGTCTGGATGGAATGACATTCCTATCACCATATCATTTACTATATGTAATATTTGTACTAACAAACCATTCAATATGTCTTCTTATATGTTCAATTGTCTACTATTTCTTATGGGTTAAATAATAAGATATATGACCCAGATTGCCCTAGGTTGTTCTAGTGCTTGATCAATGAAGCCTTTCCTAATATAGTTGGTGTTGGACTTGAGATGAATCTATCCCACTACAATGCCAAGTCATATAACTGTATCAAGAAAAAGGATTTAAGAAATTTCTATAGTGGAATCTTCTTTCCTCTTTTGCTATGGATGTTAGAGCAAATGGGGCAGGGTGGTTCCCAGGGAAAAAAGGAAGAAAAAGTAGAGGAAGTGGTTAAAGTTGAAATGGAAGAAATCTAGCAAGAAATTGTGTTGAAGAAGATGAAGTTGATCCACTACCACTTCAAGGTCAGGAAGAAATGTCACCACATGCTAATGAAGGTGGTGATCTTCATATTACCTCTCCTGATCAAGTGGCTTCTCCTATTCTATCTCCATTCCATATATCTCTAGTTCACTCAGCTCATATTTCACCTATGTATATGTCTCCTGAAGGTGTTGCTACATCAAAAAGTTCTAGTGAATCTACTAGTTGAATAGACAATTCTAAATGGTCATCTGATGAGGAGGAAGTCCTAGTTTAGCGAGAGATACTAGTTAGATAGCATACATCTGAGTATGTTCCCTCTAAAGAATCACTATAATCTAGTGGAGAGAGCTTTGTGACTCAAAGTGGAGAGAGCTTTGGCCTTCATTGCTTGGTGTAGGATCCAAACTCTGGCAAGAGAGAGGTTGTGAGACACCTTCACCAGCAGGTGTTTCATTGAGGGAATGAATTTTCTGAAGCAGTTGTTGGTGTGAAAGGGCTCCCAGGCTCTATCTTTGGGCCTTCAGTCAAGGTTTTCCCTTTGAAGCTAATCTCAAGGTCCGCCTCAGCATCTAGGTTACCAATGACATTACTTGATTGCCTTTGTCTCCTTCTAAGGCTGAACTCTTCAGTAATTCTGTCTTGAATCCTGAGTGCTAACCTGTAAGCTTGTCTTGATTGGCTTCGGTTGACAAGTGGCATGTTGATTAGGTCAAGACCTTCATAGTAGTCCAAGGTCTGAAAATTGAACACTTCTTGCTGCCCTTGAACTCTATGAAGAATGAGGGCTCTTCTATCAGCATCATACCTCCACCCAATAATGTAGTTTGAAGTTCCTTGAGGTGGAGATGACATAGCCCTTGGACTGCCTTCCTTAAAGAGACTCCTAATGACAGAGTCTATAATGTCCACATTAATGTGAACTTGAGAAAGTTGCTGAGTATGCACAGTTGTAAGTGAGGATGGTGAATCCTCAATGTCCATACGTCCTAAAGAACTCCCAGGTTCTGTGACTATAATGACTTTCTCCCCCTTTTTGGTAGCATCACCCTCTTGCATAGGTGAGCTAGAGGTTAGGTCAATCACATTCACAAGTTCTTGTGTTCCTGGTTGAGCTCCTCTTAAAGGTCTCCCAGCTAGTTTTTCCCTAAGATAAGATATCTCAAGTTGCTGATCATTGACCCTATTATGCAGGGTAGTCACCTGAGATTCAAGGTGACTAACCTTAGAGACTAAATAGGAGCATGCTTTTGACAGTTTTTGCACCTTTAGTCTCAGATTTCCCTCGTCTTCATCAGAAGAATCATTGGGGGATGAGATGATTGGACCAAGGTCTTCATCAGAAGAATCTAAAGGCTGGGGATGGTAACTGTCCCCAAAAGATTGTTCACTTGAGTGTTGAGACTCAGAGTGAAGGCTTAAGGCAATTGGGCTTGTGAGCTCATCAGGGTGAACATGAGGAACCTCATCCCTGATTGTTGAAGAGATGGGAGTGGTTTGCTCCTCAGGGGAAGTGGGAGCTCTAGTGTCCACTTCGT
Organism: Flaveria ramosissima; assembly: GCA_025215565.1. Taxonomy (NCBI): domain Eukaryota; kingdom Viridiplantae; phylum Streptophyta; class Magnoliopsida; order Asterales; family Asteraceae; genus Flaveria; species Flaveria ramosissima. Next base: position 51,096,385 of record CM046036.1, on the reverse strand, counting down.
CCTGTATGGGAGAGTATATGGGGGCCTGCACAGACTCAATAGCTTGAGCAGGGGTTCGTTTGGATTTTCTTTGGTAGGTGAGGGTGACTTGGGGCCTTTTTGGTGGTTGAGAATTAGAAGGTGTGGGTTCAACACTAGCTTGTGTTGCTAGCTTGTCACCTTGAGCAATGATCTCTAACATTTTTGTGACAAGGACTGTTTCTACCCCTGAGAAGCCTACTGTTGGCTTCTTCAAAATTTTAAAGATGTCGAGCTTCATCTGTCCCGATTTAAGAATATTATCTGTTTCTCTCAACTGTGAGCCTAGTTCACAGTTGAGAATGTGTTGAACATATCTAGGAAACATATAATACTCTAGGAGTCCAAGTTAGCAAGCAAATTTGTATAAACAAACTGAGAGTACCTGAACTTGACCCCTTGAACCATTCCATATACTATGATGGAGAGATCCTCAGGAATCTGGTCCCACCCTCCATGCTTGTTTGATAAGCTGTGGATAACCACATGAAGCAGGTATTTCCGCTGGGATGAGACCTTCCCTTTCCTGAAGGTCTTTATAGAGAAATCTCCCTGATAGCCCATCTGCTTAAAGGAATAATTTATAGCTTCCTTTGGGAAGGACAACTCACCTTCTTCATCATCCAGCTGCAAGTGAGTGTTGATGATGGCCGGAGTGATGTAGATTGTCCTCCCTTGAACTGTGGCAGATAGTGCCTTCTCCCCATCCATAATGACCTCTTGGTAGGTCTTCCAAAATTCAAGCAGATGATCCTCAAAGAGAGTAGGATCAATGGTTAGGGAGGTGAAGTAGTTTGATAGAGCTAAGAAACGGAAAATCTCTGAGAAACTTTCATCTTTCTCAGAGCTTAACAGAGCAACTTGGTTATGTTGCCTGTGAAGTTGCATGGAGAAATCTGGGTTGTTTCCGAGTTTTAGGTTGGCCATTTTAGAAGCTTAAGGATGAAGAAAGATGAAGAACAAAAGGCGGTTTGGGAGAATTTAGGTTTAAGGAATAGTGTAATTGTGTAAGATAGTGAAAGAGGGGGGAACCGTTGGACATTTATGTGAAAAGGATTTGAGACAAAGTTAATGAAAGAGGATAAACTTTGAAATCCGTATGTCGGTCCTACCTCTGAAAAGTAGTATACTTTTGCCCAAAAAGTAGTTTTCTTGGAAGTCGAGAAATCTTCCGAAGGTTATTTGCTTCGGAAGTTCTGAAGAAAAAGCTTCCGAAGGCAAACTGGCTTCGGAAGAGATTTCAAAGGTTTTTTAGAATTTTGCTTCGGAAGAGAATTTACACTCAGAGATTTTTATTCTAAGAAGAATAAATACTTCCGAAGGTAAATTGCGTTCAGAAGAAACTTGGTACTTAAGTTGATTTTAAGCTTCGGAAGATATTTAAGAAATTTCTTTCGAAGGTAAAATCACTGATGCAATTATTTGTTTACTAAGACATAAACTTCTTCCGAAGGTAATTTGGAATCTTTTGAAGAGATCAAGATTTTCAAAAATCTAAGAAAAGTCTTTTGAAAAGATTTTCTTCCAAAGAAAACAAGGGCTTATGAAGGTGATATAATAGACAACTTAGGACACACAGGTTTTAGAAATAAATATGATTAAGTTTTAAGAAAAGCTATTCAAAGTTAATCATCCCAATAGCTGATACAAGATATTTAAAATCTCTACTCATCAAAAGCTTTGGTGAACAGATCAGCATATGGTTCATTTGTGTTAACTTTGACTAGTTTGATTACTCCCTTTTCAAAGTTATCTCTAATCAAATGATACCTGATATTAATATGCTTTGTCCTTGAGTGCTGCACAGGATTCTCTGTGATGGAGATAGCACTATTGTTGTCTATGTGGATGGGAATCTCTTTAAAGTCAAATCCATAGTCCAGCATCTGATTTTGAATCCAAAGCACTTGAGCACAGCAACTTGCAGCAGCAATGTATTCAGTCTCAGCAGCTGATGCAGACACACAGGATTGTTTCTTGCATTGCCAAGAGACTACTCTTCCACCAAGAAATTAACATCCCCCTGATGTAGACTTTGCAGTCATGTTGCAACCACCATAGTCACTATCTGTATAAGCATACAGATTAAAGTCAGAATTCTTTGGATACCAAAGGGCAAGTGATGGAGCAACTTTGAGATATCTTAAAATTCTTTTGACAGTGACTAGGTGTGACATCTTGGGGTTGGCCTGATATCTTGCATAAATGCATGTAGCAAACATGATATCTGGCCTGCTAGCTGTGAGGTACATAAGAGACCCAATCATTGCCCTATAGAGATGCTCATCAACACACTCCCCCCCAAGATCAGGTCTAAGAGAGTTATTTCTTGCTATGGGTGTCGTAGCAACCTTACAATCAATCATGCTAAACCTTTTAAAGTATGTCCTGTACATACTTTGACTGACTTAGGAAGATGCCATTGTTAACTTGCTTCACTTAAATTCCTAGAAAGAAATTGAGTTTCCCCATGGCACTCATTTCAAACCTGTCCTTCATCAGCTTCTCAAAGTCTTTGCAGAGCTTTGGATTAGTTGACCCAAAGATAATATTATCTACATATACTTGAACTAGCATTATGTCATTTCCTGTTCCTTTGATGAAGAGAGTTCCATCTATAGTACCTCTTTTGTAGCCATGTTGACAGAGATACTAACATAGAGTCTCATACCACTTCCTTGGTTCTTGGTGCTGCCCATAAAGAGCTTTATCAAGCCTACAGACATAATTAGGATGATCAGGATCTGTAAACCCAGGTGGTTGTCTGACATACACCTCTTCATCAATCACCCTATAAAGAAAAGAACACTTGACATCAAGTTGGTAGACCTTGAAATTCTTGGATGAAGCAAAAGCTAGGAATATTCTAACAGCTTCAAGTCTTGCCACAAGAGCAAACTCATCTGTGTAGTCAAATCCTTCTTCTTGAGTATACCCTTGAACAACTAGTCTTGTCTTGTTCTTGATGACAAGTCCTCTATCATCCTTCTCGTTCCTAAAAACCCATTTGGTTCCTATGGTAGTCTTCCCTTGAGGAAGAGGACATAGGTTCCAAACCTTTTGCCTTTTGAACTGAAGCAGCTCCTCTTGCATAGCTTCAACCCAACTTTCATCCTCTAGAGCCTCATCAATTTTCTTTGGCTCTATCTGGGACAAGAAACAAGAGTAAAGACAAACATTTGCTTCATGGGTTTGTTCTCTTGTTCTCACCCCTGAATCAAAATCTCCAATGATGTTTGTGGTAGGATGAGACTTGTGGATCCTTAGCTGAGGGATCACAGCAAGTTGCTTAGACAGATCTAGATTTGAAAATTTTTTATCTGGCAAAGGAGATTTACCCTCTACATCAGCACACGTATCAAGATTGACTTGATCCAATGAGTGTGTGATATCATTGATGTTGTCTTCAATGCAGTGGTTATCAGCATCAAGAAATTCTTGATCACTTTCACCACCACCATTTTCTCCAACATTTGAAGCTCCTTCTTCTAAGTTTTGTGCCTCTAAGCTGGAATTCGAAGGCATCCCAGAAGCATTAGCAGGATTTGTCATTGATGTGTTGGTAGAAGTTTCATTTGAAGGAATATTACCACTGGAGCTGAAGATGTGTAACTTGAAGGTCTTCTGAGCTCAAATCTTGGGTCAGGATCACCTGTTGGCAATATATCTGTAGATCCTGAAACATTCTCATAAGATTTGTTAAAACAGTTGGCAACTAAATCAAGATCAAATAGCCAATCCGGACCAGAACCTTTCACACTGGGAGTGTGCTCATTGAAAGTCACATTGGCTGACTCCTCAACTACTCTAGTTCTGAGATTGTATACTCTATAACCTTTAGCTTAAGAAGAGTATCCAATAAAGTGTCCATCATCTGATTTCTCTGCGAACTTGGAAATTTGATCCTTGGTACTCAAGATGGTACAAGGACATCCAAATGACCTTAGAAAACCAATGAAAGGTTTTCTCTTGTGCCAAAGTTCATAAGAAGTCCCCATGTGTCTTAATCATTAAAACTCTATTTTGCACATAGCAAGCAGTGTTCACTGCCTCTGCCTAGAAGGTGATGGGCAGTTTAGAGTCAGACAACATAGTTCTTGCAGCTTCAATTAGTGTCCTGTTTCTCCTCTCAGCAACACCATTTTGCTAAGGAATCCTGGGAGCACTATATTGTCTTGTAATACCTTTTTCATCACAAAATGTATCAAGGATGTGATTCTTGAATTCAGTTCCTTGATCACATCTTATGATTTTGACCTTGTGATCACATTGATTCTCAATCTTTAAGATGAAATTCTTTAGAATCTCAGGGGTCTCATCCTTAGTTCTAAGAAAGAGGACCCAAGTGAATCTTGTAAAGTCATCTGTGATCACCAAACAATAAGAGGTCCTTCCTAGACTCATTACACTGGTGGGGCCAAAGAGATCCATATGTAATAAGTGTAGGGGATTAATGATGGAATTTCTTTCCTTTGGCTTGTGAGATACCTTGTGTTGTTTCCCTTTTAGGCATGCAACACAATGGTCATAACTTGTAAACTCATTCTTAATTAATTTATTCATGTATTTAAAGTTTACATGGCACATTCTTTTATGCCAGAGGAAAAATTCATCATTATTTGCTTTAGATAGAAAGCATGAAACTTCTCCTGAGGGAGATGTTTCTTGCAAGTCCATCTTGTACATGTTCCCTTTCCTGGGGGCTCTGAGCAAGATGTGCTCATGAGGAATGACCACCCCGAGCCTTAGAACAATGCACTCATACTCAGTGAAGAGCATGTTATGACTTTGATCATAAAATTGAGATACACTCAGAAGATTGTACCCAAGCTCCTTGACAAAGTTTACCTTCTCAATGTTGAGCTTACCATTTGTGACCTTGCCCGTTCCAGTAATGTAACCCCCTACATCTCCTCCAAAAGCAACTGGTCCTCCATCAATTCTTTCAAACTTTTGGAGTAGTGACCTATTGCTTGTCATGTGCCTGGAACAGCCACTATCAATGATCCATACATTTCTATTTGTCTTGAGCTGTCCCTGCACAAAAGAGATGATTAGTTACATTTGGAAACCCAAGCCTCATTGGTCTTGTGCTCATCAAAAGAAGTTGAAGACAATGCAACAGTAATTGATCCTATAGTCATGCTAAAAGGATCATTTGCTGATGTTGATGAAGAACTTTCAGCCACTTGGTCTTTCTTTGACTTCCATACCATCTTCGGAAGCTTAGACTTGACCTTCAATACTTCGGAAGTTTTGATGACTTCGGAAGTTTTGATGACTGGACCTTCAGAAGATCTTGCTTTCACTGCAGCAAGCTTTAGTGCTTCGGAAGTATTCCTTTCTTCCGAGACCAAATTTTCTTCCGAAGGCAAGTTTCCACTTGTCTTCTTCTTCATTTTGGATTATAAACACAATCCTTAGCAAGAGAGAAGTACTCCCACACATAACACATTCCATTTTCTTCCTTCTATGAGTTCCTCTTTCTGAACAAGGCTGAACTTGATCACTTTCCTTCTCCATCTTCACCTTTGCAGATACTGTGGCAGTTCTAGTGGGGTTATAACTACCTTTCGAGCTGGATGGTTCAGGTTGTACAGCAGTAATGCACAACTGATCAGCCTTCTTCTTGATGATGGGATGATTTGAACATGAACTAGAACTCTTGTTGATGGAGTTCAAGTTTGTGTCTTCAGCCTATACCACTTCAAATCCTGGAGAGATGAAGACTTGTTTCTGTGCAGAATGGAAGGTGGCCTTGATCTCTTGAGCCTTTTTGGACTTTCTTTTGGCCTTCCTGATCAAGTTCTTTCTTCTTGATTTGGTCATCCCAACAGTATTGCTCTCCTCAGAGGGATGGTGACCCTTCTTAGAATGCTCTTCTTCACTCTTCTCAAAGCCATTCTCCACCATCTCCTCTTCATCCTCTTCAGTCACAAGATCTATGAGGGGAAGCTCATCTTCACAAGTTTCACACCTAGGAGATCTTACAGACAAGATTATGTGTGTAGGAGCTATCTTACAAGATTCTAGTCCCTGCTTATTTTGATAACAAACTTTTGCATGCAAGGATGAGGATATTATATTCTTGAAGGTCTCTTCTTCAAGAACACATTCTTCTGCCTTGGCTTTGCTGATCACAAGCTCAGCCTAGCATTTAGTTAATTTAGTAATGAGATCTTTGATCTGAGTCTTGTAGTTTGTATGCTCATGTTTAAGAGTTGAAATGGTTTTCTCTAAGTCCTCTATCTTTAGTTTATAATCATTTTCAGCTCTTTTAAAATCAGCTTTTAAGATATTTAAGGACTCAAGATCAAATCTCATTTCTAAATTATAGGACTTGTATCTATTCAGTTTAGCAATGCATTCAAGAGTGCAAAGATGTTCCAATACCTTGGCTTCATCATGGTCTGCTATGAGTGCTTGGTTTGGAGATTCATCTTCTACCTGAAAGCTCCAATCAAAGCCTCCTTCTTCAATAGCAATTGCAGCTTGTTGCTTTGGCTTCTCATTCTAGGGGGCTTTCTCAGTGTAGTTTGGTCTGGTTTGTGTTGGGCCACCATTTGTCCTTGGTGCCTTACACTCTCTTCTGGGGGCTTTCTCAGTGTAGTTTGATCACTTTCACCACCACCATTTTCTCCAACATTTAAAGCTCCTTCCTCTGAGTTTTGTGCCTCGAAGCTGGAATTTGAAGGCACCCCAAAAGTATCAGCAGGGTTTGTCATTGATGTGCTGGTAGAAACTTTATTTGCAGGATTGGTTACCACTGGATCTGAAGATGTGTAGCTTGAAGGTCTTCTTAGCTCAAATCTTAGGTCAGGATCACCTGTAGGTAGTATATATGTGGACCCTGAAACATTTTCAAAAAATTTGTTAAAACAGTTGGTAAGTAAATCAAAATGTATCACGGATTTGATTCTCAATCTTTAAGATGAAAATCTTCAAAATATCAGAGGTCTCATCCTTAGTTCTAAGGAAGAAGACCCAAGTGAAACTTGTAAAGTCATCTGTGATCACCAAACAATAAGAGGTCCTTCCTAGACTCATTACACTGGTGGGGCCAAAGAGATCCATATGTAATAAATGTAAGGGATTAGTGATAGAATTTCTTTCCTTTGACTTGTGAGATACCTTGGGTTGCTTCCCCTTCAGACATGCAACACAGTGGTCATCACTTGTAAACTCTTTCTTTGATATTCCAGTTACCAAATCATTCTTAATTAATTTATTCATATTTTTAAAGTTTACATGGCACATTCTTTTATGCCAGAGGAAAGACTTATCATTATTTGCTTTAGCCATAAAGCATGAAACTTCTCCTGAGAGATATGTTTCTTGCAAATCCATCTTGTACATGTTCCCTTTCCTGGGGGCTCTGAGTAGGATGTGCTCATGAGGAATGACCAACCCACGCCTGAGAACAATGCACTCATGCTTAGTGAAGAGCATGTTATGACTCTGATCACAAAATCAGGATACACTTAGAAGATTTTACCCAAGCTCCTTGACAAAGTTTACCTTCTCAATGATGAGCTTACCATTTGTGACCTTGCCCCTTACTGTAATGTAACCTCCTGCATCTCTTCCAAAAGCAACTGGTCCTCCGTCAATTCTTTCAAACTTTTGTAGTAGTGACCTATTGCCTGTCATGTACCGAAGGCAAGTTTCCACTTGTCTTCTTCTTTATTTTGGAGCTTCCAAAGGAAACAAATTTTTCTTCCGAAGCTTGCTTCTTCTTTTCCAAACTCTTAGAAGTTTCTTTCTTGGTCATCTGGAGAGTACTCTTTGGATTGTAAACACAATCCTTAGCAAGATGAGAAGTACTCCCACACATAACATAGTCCATTTTCTTCCTTCTAGGAGTTTTCCTTTATGAACAGGGCTGAACTTGATCACTTTCCTTCTCCATCTTCATCTTTGCAGATGTTGTGGCAATTCTTATGGGGATAGAACTACCTTTGGAGCTGGATGGTTCAGGTTGTACAGTAGTGGTGCACAACTGATCAGCCTTCTTCTTGATGATGAGATGATTTGGACATGAACCAGAACTCTTGTTGATGGAGTTTAAGTTGGTATCTTCAGCCTTCACCACTTCAAATCCTGCAGAGATGAAGACTTGTTTCTGTGCAGAATTGAAAGTGGCCTTGATCTCTTGAGCCTTTTTGGACTTTCTTTTGGCCTTCCTGATCATGTTCTTTCTCCTTGACTTGGTCATCCCAACAACATTGCTCTCCTTAGAGGGATGGTGACCCTTCTTAGAATGCTCTTCTTCACTCTTCTCAGAGCCATTCTCCACCATCTCCTCTTCGTCCTCTTCAATCATAGGATCTATGAGGGGAAGCTCATCTTCACAAGTTCCACACCTAGGAGATCTTACAGACAAGATTGTGTGTGGAGGAGCTATCTCACAAGATCCCAGTCCCTGCTTATTTTGACAAAAAAAACTTTTGCATGCAAGGATGAGGATATTATGTTCTTGAAGGTCTCTTCTTCAAGAACACATTTTTCTGCCTTGGCTTTGCTGATCACAAGCTCAGCCTGACATTCAGTTAGCTTAGTAATGAGTTCTTTGATCTTAGTCCTGTAGATTGTACGCTTATGTTTAAGATTTGAAATGGTTTTCTCTATGTCCTCCATTTTTAGTTTATAATCATTTCCAGCTCTTTTACAATCAACTTTTAAGATATTTAAGGACTCAAGATCGGATCTCATTTCTAAGTTATATGACATGTATCTATTGGCTTTAGCAATGCATTCAGGAGTACAAAGATGTTCCAATCCCTTGGTTTCATCGTGGTCTACCATGAGTGCTTGGTTTGGAGATGTATCTTCTACTTGAAAACTCCAATCAAAGCCTCATTCTTCAACAGCAACTGCAGCTTGCTGCTTTGGCTTCTCATTCTGGGGAGCTTGCTCAGTGTAGTTTGTTCTGGTTTGTGCTTGGCCACCATTTGTCCTTGGTTCCTTACACTCCCTTGCAAAGTGTCCCATCTGGTTATAGTTGTAACACTTTACTTTGCTTTTGTCCAGCCCAAACTTTCCACTGGCTGCATTACTTGGAAACTTTTTCCCTGTCCTCTTATAGAACTTCTTGGCTCTGTGAGTGAGAAGAGCCATCTGCTAGACTATCTCCATGTACTCCAGATCATCTGGATGGATACAGTCCAAATCTTCAATAGTGAAGAGAAAGTCGCCTGAGGTTTCATCAGCAGAGACAAAGGCATGAGAAGAACTTGTCTCTTGGAAATGACTTCCTCGATTGTAGCTTTTGGAGTCTTTGGGAAGGTGATGAAAGGGCCCTTTTGTGAGTTGTCAGGGAAGCATATAAGATGATGTTGTGGTTCAATGATTTCCCTTTCAATCACATGGAGGGCTGAACTCAGTTGATTGCTAGACTTACCAGATGAGTTTTGCATGTTCATCTCCATCTGGTAGCCACTAAGAATACCATACAACTCTGTGAGAGTAAGAGTCTTAAGGTTCTCAGTCCTCTTGATAACAACACAGTAGTGTGTCCATTGTTTAGGAAGAGAGGACATAAACTTCCTTACAATGTCACTAATCTCAAGAGTTACTCCAACATCCATTAGAGTATCCACAATCTCAACATACCTAAAGTATTGCTGAGTCATGGTTTCACCAACCTTAAAGGTGAAGTTTTCAAACTGCTGCCTCAGGAGATCCTTCTTGTTCTCCTTTACTTCAGTAGACCCCTCATACATCAGCTTTAGTGCTTCACATAGCTGCTTGGCAGTTTTGCACTTATTAAAGCCTCTGTAGATGGAGTTTGGAAGAGCAGTTTGAAGGGCTGTCATGGCTTTCTGATCAATCTCTATTCTCTTCCTGTCTTCATCAGAGTAACCAGCCACAGCCTTAGGAATCATACCACCGTCAGTAGCAGAAGTGGTTCTTGGTATGTAAGGTCCTTCAACAACAAAGTCCCACATCTTGGAGTCTTGAGACTTGATGAAGCCTTCCATTGTTTGACACCAAGTATCAAAGTCTTTAGGAGTGATCAGTGGAGACTTTATCATAGTTCCAGTTTCCATATCAGCTTTGGTTATAGCTTCCATTTGAGTTGTTAAGTATTTTGTGTGTGTGAGGGATCTTAAGATGGTGAGATCTTATATCAAGAGCCTGAAATGCTCTGATACCAAATGCAGGACCGGTGAAGGGTATGCACTTACAACACAACAACACAATGAGGAGAGTTGCTTAGAACACTTAACAGATCAAATAGGGATCTGGTTAACTTGTTAATAAAAGATGCTAAGAACACAAGTAAATATGAGACAGAACAAGATTGCAAACAACATAAATATTTGGTTTTTAAGAATGTTGTATATTGCTTCTCAAGTTCTATTACAAGTTACAAAGCATCGATAGAAAGTTACAAGTACTTGAGATACTTTATACTACATCCTACAGCCGGCCATACTTTGAAGGCCAGCTGGAAACAATTGACTAGACAACTACAAAATCAAATGTAGAGTCAAAAGGCAGATCTGTCTTTTGACTTGTGACTATGACATGCCATAGCTCACATCCTAATATATTACAAAAAGGATAAAAGTACATAAAGTAGAAAGCATGGACTCAAGACCTCAATGTACAGTTACCAAAAGCATGGACCTTTCACCAACTCATGTAAGTTAGTGACTTTACAGAGTAGCAGCGGAAAGGTGGTCCAGCTTTATGGTAAAGTACATCAGATAAAGGCATATCTCTAAAAGTCTTCGGAAGAAATCTGTCTTCAGTCTTTGGCTTCGGAAGACTCTGTCTTTGAAGCTTCGGAAGATGTTGGTCTTGGCTTCGGAAGATTTTACACTTAGAATATTTCTAGTGCATGGTGTAAAACTTCCGAAGTATTTCTACTTTTGTTCTTTAGTGCATGCATGCAAAGAGACATTGGATGTTTTGACTGCATCAGACTTATAGGAATCCTTACAATACTTACTTACATCATTAATATATAATTACAATGGTATGTAATTACATAACTTACTTAATAATATTATGCTAAACTTATGCTTCCAACATTCTACCCCTAAAGTTTAGCATTTTTGGTATTGACCTTTCTTTGATCTTTAGACTCTTCTCTGGTGGTTATTCTACCTCTAACCTCATATTTTGCTCCTTCTTTGTGAGATATTGCTTCCCTCTCCTTCTTCCACAGTAGGCTCTCTTGCTTTGTACTTCAAATAGTACCATTCCTAATTTCCAAGATACCTTAGGTACATGATTTTGTTGGATTTAATGAAGCTTCTTTGGTCTTTTGTTAGATGTCTTTGATTCATAACCCATATGTGTAGTGTCCTCTTCCCATTTTTCATTTTCATTAACACCATTGTATCTGCTTCGTCTTTGAACTATCATATAGAGATCCATTAAACAAATATGATGACCAAGAAGTCCTATGGTGGCATGTGGATTAGTATTCTAGTCTATAGAAAGTTTGTGATGAACCACGATACAACCCTTTTAAATTCTGCCTTAATTTTTTTTATGCTCTTCCATCTTTGTTGCTATGTGAATCAAGTCCATGAATGTCATACAATCCTACAACGTTGAAATGTATGTTGGATACACATTTGGTCCCTTGCCTTTGTTGGATCTAGAATCATTCTTGTCGATTTTAATTGTAATATCCTCAACCTGATTCCACAAATTCGCTTTCTTATAACCGTCTGATCCTTATCTGCATATTCCCTTTTGACTAAGTATAAAATTATTTTTTGTGACCTTGGTTACTTGCTTGTTCATAAACTTTCTTTGATTTGCTGGACACATAAATTCATAGTGCTCTATGCTATTGTACTTCCAATATGCGATCAGGCTTTCCTTCTCATCTGCCTTTTTAAATTGACAAATCTCACCTTCAAATACCAATTCAAAATCTTATTTTGCTATTTGGTCAATACTAAAAATAATTTTCATTAGTGCGGGTACATAATAGACTCATTCTATTACACGAGTTTTTCCACTACTTTGAATTATAACACTGCCTTTGACTCCAAAAATACTCATGCACGTGCGCATCTACATTTCATTGCCTCTAAAATAAGTACACAACCATCTAAATAATCTTTTGTTTCTTATTACATGATGTTTTCAAACCAAACTTGCATACCATATATCCTTCCATGATTGGTTGGCTGCTTTGATTAAAAGTTCAATTGTTTTTATTCTTTCTTGGCGGTCTTTTCGACAGTGAAAAGGTTTGTTGCAGTAATTGTCACACATTCCCTTTAGGTATCCTGTATAGATCTCCTCATACCTTTTTGACATTAAACTCTTCTCCGCTTAATATCTTTCTCTTCCAGTTACCTATCCTTAGTGTTTGTATATGTCAACTTGATGCAAAAGGGATCTACACTACTCCCATCCTTGTGATCCTTTTGTCGTCACCTGCCGTCCTCTTCCCATTACCCGCAAGGTCTGCAAACAACAAGGGAAACAGAGGAGAACTATCACAACTATCAATAGTTCCTGGGGTATATCCATCTTCTAACTCCGATACCAAAACAAATATATCACAAGCCTTAAGTCGTGCCTCTCATGCCATGTTAGAATCTGGGTTGTTCAATGATTCTTGATGGTGATCTCGTGGTTGAACATTAATGAAAGAAAACACTTGTATTTGGCAGTAATAATAACAAATTTTCATTAATATTTACTATGTATAGATACGGGTATACATACCTTCTAACCAAAGCCTTTTGAAGACAGTCATGTCGATTGACATATGGCACAACACATCAACTAGTTTTTAATACCTGGCTTATTCTACTTACGCTACATCACTAATACATAATAATAATGTCACATAATTACATAATTATATAAATGTTTTTTGCTAAACTTATGCTTCCAACATAACATAGCACGGTTTTGTCCGCTTACATGTTTTGCTTAAGCGTAATTCAATATCACTATTATGAGTTTAAAATATAGAGTAAATTACACAGAAAAATGCCAAGCTAAGGCAATATTAAGGTTTTTATTTCTTTTCCTATATACTACATTAAGGTGTTAATGTAGTTGTGATTTATTTGCTAGTCTTTACTATCAGACGTTAAAGTTTTTCTAATGTTATATAAAATGATCATTCCATCCTATACTCCAAAAAAGTTTAAAACTAAAATGGAAACCTAACCCTTCTCTTTATCATCAACCACCAAAAAGTCCCCCTTCGTCATCTCCTTGTTGTTATTCAAAGAACATATTTAATTATATATAATAACTCAATTTGTTAAACGTTTTGGTAGAAGAAACTTTCAACATGCTAAAGAAATCTTTAACACATTAAACACACTTTAATGCTGACATTTTAAGATGTTTTTTAAAACAATGTATCTTTAATCACTTAGCAAAGTTTTTAGAATTTCTATAAAATAAATAAATACAAAGAGTAAAAGTAGATATATGATGGATATGAACGGTCTCTCTATATGTTTATTATTATAATAAAATATTATAAAATCGTTAAGGATGTTACAATCGACAGCACATCTATAAAAGAGAGATAGAAGGTCAACTTCAATGCTCACAGCTACCAGACAAAAGGTGTCGCATACTATAAATATTTTATGGGAATATAATAACAAATTAATAATTTTTTTGATTTTGTTGGGACATATTTAACATTATGGTCAACCGTATCTAATGTATAAACAATTGACAGCTTATATCTATTTTATTTCCGATCTGAAAGTTTCGATATTATATATTAGAATATATTCTGTAAAAATTCAAACAGATCACCTAACTATAATAAAAATAACAAATGAACTCGTCTATATTAAATAGTCCAAAATAAATAAAAGTAATGAAATTAACATTCAAAACCTAAATGATTACGTTAAGATAAAAAAAATTACATTAAGACAAACCAAATACGTAACTTTAGGGTGTAAGCAATCAATCCACTCATCAGCTATTTAAAAATGGCTCGGTAAAAAACTTAAGAACAAAATATACCATCATAAACCTAAATGAGTGTATTAACGAGAGTATTAATCGTATAAATATAATAATGTGTATATATATATACACACACAAATACACATATATATTTATTAGAAAAAATTAAATATATCACTTTTGTAACTTGTAAAAAATAATTGTGCATATAAGAAAAAAATATTAAATAATAAACCAACAATAAATGAGTTTAACTTAGAGCTTATAGTATTGTTCACGAGTCATTAGACATGAAGCTCTGATTTTATCTTACGAAATTTCAAACAGAGATTTCGACCTTGATTCGACTCGACTCGTTTATATATGAACATAATTGTTTTACAAAGTAGTTAAGTTTAGTTAAGACTTCACTCAACCTCAACCCAACGTCCTGAATATCTTAAACTTATGTTTATGCAAATGTGTAGTTCTATAATAGGTTGTCCCACGCATAATTTTCTGGGATTGTATATAAACTAGAGAGTGCACCCGCGCGATGCCGCGGGGTTCCATTGCTAACACGTTCGAAAAATGTTCTTGGTGCTCGCATATTCTAAAGTTGTCACGTGTGTACTTGTACTAATTGAGAAGTAAGCAATAGAATTTTTTCAAGAGCTTACATAAAATACTTGTTGCAAGTATTACATATGCTTCCCAAGAAAACAACCTTCTCTTAAACAACTGACATATGCATCAAGTTTGTTAAAAGAAAATACAAAAAACTACTTGTTCTTGTTATCCAAGAGTTCACATGTGTATCCCAAAATAAAACTACCTTACTATTCTAAATCCGAATATGAGCTACTATGAGCTGAAAACAGTAATTTGTTGTTTCCTAACATGCATACAGGTGTGGTGGGCATGATCCATTTACTTCTTGTTACTGTTTATGCATTTAAAAAATTATAGTTATATAAAAACATACATACTACACATTCAACATAATTTGAAGAACATCTAATGGGTAAGTCAAACCTTTATCTTTACTAAAACAAACCATCTGAAAAAAGCATGTAATTCAAGAGTATTGTTGGTGTAATATTATGATAATCAAGATTTATTCTTCATCTACAAAGCAACTTGTGTGCAGGTCATAACCATCCTCAAGCTCTAGATCTTAAACAACACCACCACCGACATCAACAATCACCATTGTTGTTGTTATACAATAGTTCGTGCAACCAACATCACCAGAACAACCCTATGATGGTACAAATGCAAAGCAGTTTGCCAAATAAACATATCGACCAGGAAAATGCTACAACAGTTGAGTATTAAACATTAACATCAAATGGACCTCAAATCTTGTAGATCCACGCTATAGAAGCGCATGAAAGAAGAGACCGAGCAATCTTAGGCTTCGTCGGAGTCACCAGAATATGGTCGGAACCCTAGCGGCCAACGTCGGTGTCACGGGAAACAACGAAAAACGTGTGGTACAGTGATCAGCTAGGATAACAACAACAGCCAAAACCAATGTTCACGAACACACCTTTTTTGTCTTCACTACAATAATCGATAAGGTAAGAAAAACAAACATAACCTGTGAATCAACATCCACAAAACTAAAATTGAAACACAATCAAAATGTCAATCTCTTCAAGATTGCAAGAAAATAAAATGATAAAGGCATTCATACCTTCAGTCCTTGTTGCTCATTCTTTCCACCTCTTCAAGTATTAATGTCTCCGGCACTCATCACCGAAGACCACATTAGACAAAATAAAACTAATTTAGTAAACTCTTGATGCATATTAGTACAAATCAAACCTTTTAAACACCTATATATTTACCTATCGCTGTATCAACAAAGTGTTCGCTGTTAAATGTCTCCAACTTGATTGATCATCTATTAATACTTGAGGAGGTTGTGAAATTACTTTAGTAAAATGTAATTCTTTCAAAATTGTAAAATAAATACCATACCATTAAGATCATACCTATGGTTTCAAATGAAGTTGAAACAAAACCCTAAAGTCAATTGAACCTAATGAGCGTTGTTAAACGTCGATAGGTTTCCAGAATCACTACCATGCTATAGATTAGCCACTCTCGCCCATCTCTATCTCACTGTAACGGGTTGTTGGTTTGTTAACCACTGGGTTCATGGTTGGTTCTCTATACTCGGCCCATCAATGCAATCACCGACAATGCATCTATAATTGACTCCATGGTATCATCCTCATCAAGATCGTCTCCAAGAAGCGAAGATTATCTTCACAAATCATAACCATTGTTGCCTCTCTCGTCTCTTGCTTCTTGTATCTCTTTTCTCAATCTAGGCAGGGAGCTAGAGAATACAACACGTAGCACTTGCACTAAAATACCCAAAGTACCCTTAGTTACTGTAGTAACCGACCAAGGGTTTTAATATAGTATATAATTTTATTATTTTTAGCCCCCTTAGTAAAATTGTACTTATTGTACACTTCTTATCTAATATTATTATTTAATTGAATCCCTACAAATTAATGAATTTTACATTTTATTTCTCTTAATATGAAGTATTTTCTTTCTTTTTCAATAAATCATAATTTTAGTTCAATATATTACTTTGTAAATGATGTAATTCCCACAGGTGCATTTATGTAAGCTGGAATGTAATGAGTAATTCCGTTTGGTGTGTGTCAATGTAAGCTTCAATGTAATGAGTCATTCCGATGGAATTATAAAACATGATTTCTAATTACATAGTAATGAAATCAGTCATTACATAGGAAATGTGATTCTTTCCCTTTTAATGATTTTCATTACTTGGAGAGTTGATGATTTTTCATTTATTCCTTGAAGAATGAAATATTCTTTTATTAATTTATGACTTGAACCATATATCGAACAATGACCTGACACATGTTCTGACCCAAGACCACCACCAACTAGCAATAATAATTATCACCACCAACCACCACCACCACCACCACCACCACCAACAACAACAACAACAACAACAACAACCATCAACACCACCACCACCACCAACACCATCACCTCCACCAACCAATACTACCACCACTAATCATCACCACCACCAACAACAATAACAACCATCACCACTATCACCGTACCACCAACAACATCAACAACAATAACAAGCACTATAAAAATAATGGCACCACCACCCACCACCTCAACAACTACCAAATGCCACACAACCACCACCATGCATTCTACTTTCTTGTGTCATGTGTACTTAACAACATAAAGTAATGATTGATTTTATTCCCACAAGGTAATCAAACATAACAATGTAATGGTAATGATCCATTTCATTCCATATCATGCCATTACCTTGTCCATTTCATTCTCTTATTTTTTCCATTACTTCATACCAAATTGACCTATTTAGTATAAAGTAATGGAATGGATGATGTAACAGAATGGATGAGTGAATGGAATGAACAATTTAATTGAAATGAACCATTACATTTCATTATCATATTTTGTTATATTATGAGAATGTAATGAATCATTACTTTATGGTGTTTGTTAGAGAAATATATATATATATATATATATATATATATATATATATATATATATATATATATGTATATATATATGTATATATATATATATGAATTGCTTTTGAACTATAATAAAAATATTTATTAAACAAATATGTTAAACCACTAGTTTTGAAACAACGAAAATTTATTAAAAGAAAATGACATTTTTTCAAAAAACTGTTTCTTTAAGAACCTAATGTTTTAATAATTTTTAAACAAAATATATAGATGATAATAGAAGTGTATTATTCACTAAAGTATACTCAGACGTAATTTTAATAATATCATATATCAAAAATAATGTTTTATAATTTCTCTCTTAATTAATAAATATTTAAATAAATAGCTAAATGCAGGTAAATATTAAATCACAAAGAACATTATATAGCTTCTAACTCTTTTAATAAATGTTAAAATTACACAGCTAACACAGGTAAATATTAAATATTTTTGTTATTTAAATTGTGTAATATTCGAGGTTGTAAACTAATAAATAAAAGAGTAAATTATCATTTGCATCACTGACGTTTGTTCATTTTAACCAGTTGCATCCTTGCGGTTTCGAAATTTCCACCTGCCCCCTAACGTTTGATGTTATCTTTATATGAGTCAATACGTTTCATTTTTATCTCTATTTGAGTTCAAATGACTGACACTGTTAATGTTTCTGTTAAATTATTATTAAAAAGATGAAACTACCCTAATAATTAAATAATAATTTAAAAAACCTTGTGGGTCTCATCCATCAATATCATCTTCTTCAAATCACCACCACCACAACCACCCCAATCACAACCTTCACACCATAACAACCACCCATCACCATCACCGTAGTCCCATCACCATCACTGCAACCACCGCAACCGCCCAACACCACCACCGCAGCCGCCCATCACTAACACCGTAGCCACTATCACCACCACCGTAGCCCCATCACTACCACCGCAGCCACCCACCACAACCACCATAGCCGCCCATCACCACCACCGTAGCCAATATCACCACTACCGTAGCCCCATCACTACCACTGCAGCCCCATCACCACCACCATAGCCACCCTCACCACCACCACAACCCTATCGCCACCACCCTAGCCACCCATCACCACCATCGCAACCCGTATCACCACCACTGCAGCCACCCATCACCGCCTTCACAACCACCCAATACCATCACAGCCCCCACCACCACCACCGTAGCCACCCATCACCACCACCACAGCCCCCATCACCACCACCATCGCATACTACCGTAACCACTATCACCACCACCGTAGCCACTCTCACCACCACTGCAGCCCCCATCGCAACCACCCATCATCACCACCAAAACCCCTATCTCCACCACCATAGCCGATCACACACACACATAGAAAGAAAAGAAGAGAAGAGAAGATATAGGAGTGGTGGTGGTTCTTCTGGTCGTTGAAGTGGCGTTGGTGTTGTGGCGACGGCAGCGGTGGTGCGACGAAAGAGTTGGTTCCATTGGCAGTGGTGGTGGACATAAAGAGGGAGAAGATAGAGAGAATATAAAAGAGGTAGGGGTGTGGATGGGGGAATTTTATTTAATAAACAAGGGTATTTTTGTCATTTCACTACTAAAAGAAAAATCTAACTTAGTCAATGTGTTGGACTCAAATGGAAATAAAAATAAAACGTCAGGGGACAAATGACAATTTTGAAACCACAGGGATGCAATTGGTTAAAATGAACAAACGTCAGGAATACAAATGATAATTTATTCTAAATAATATAACATTTACCTAACCTCTTAATTTGACAAAATAAACTATTATTATTATTTAATAAATTTTGAGGATAGCAACGAAAATAATATAGAAAGAGTGATATTCGTCCGTACCTATCACATACGATAAGAAAAATGACAATGAAAGACCCCAAAAAATAGTCAGATATTAAAAAATCAACAAACAAATTTTTTTAAAGTTGATTAAATAATTTTAATATTGATTACATATTTTAAATGTAACTAATTTATAGGATGAGTTGTTTTATTTAACTTAAATTAATACGGCTATACTTCAATGTTATCTAAACCACTATTCACGAGAAAAGGAAACCACCTTGTAAGATAGTGCAGTTGGTGGGACTTTATTACAAAACAACAATTGTAGTCTTACTTTTAAGACATAATTAAGATGGAAAATTTGTATCTATATAAGATTGTATGAAATCTCCATTTTTAATGCATCATTTTAAGATATTTTACCTCATGGAATGTTGATAAATTCACGTTATTATGAATTCAAGTTAGTTATGAAGTTTAAGAAAGTTGTATTAGATATCAATAGATGTCAGGCCTATAAACAATCCTACAAATCATAATTGTTAATGTAAGGGTTATTTCGAGCGGTGTACTCACCATGGCTCACGCATGGTGCACCTTAGTGACTTTTCACATGTGTAACACCATGTCTTCCTTACCTGCCCACAATGGTGGGCGCCTAGCATGAGCTAGGCCCCATGTCTCTCTCCGTCTTTTGATCATTGTCAACCAGTAACATTAACTAAAAGATAATATTTTATTAAACAAAACGTTTGTGTAATTCAAATGCAATTTAAAACATCTAAAAGTTGTAAAATCACCAAATGAATTCCTTCTCTATATCATTATCAACTTTATCGTTTGGGATAGCATTGTTTTTATCAACAATATCGTTTCCACGATGGTTTAAATCATATGTCTTGAGAAAGCATGGAATTAAGAACAACAAGAGGAGTTGCTTTAAGTAGAGATCGTGAAGTTTTCAGGTTGTTTTTTTCGTTAAAACTTCAAGAGATCAACTTCATAAATACAGTATAATTAGGCGATGGTTTTGAAAGAGAAACCGTGTTCTATGTATGAATTGCTCATGATTTGGAATGTGGGATGCATGTTTACACGTAGACATTCTTCCCTTCTCCTTTCATGGAGTATAACATACTCTTTTGTATAAAGTCCAAATTATTAAATAACTATTTTAAGTTAATATTTTTAATTTTTGGAAAATGAATCTATGCATACCTCATGGACATAAAAAAAAGAAATACGAGTGTCTTATTGGTGTGATCAAGAAGATAGTGGTGTGGACTAATCGCACTTAATGGCTAGTAGCTAGAATGAAGATGTAGAAGAAGAAAAAGACAAAAAGGTTCGGAATAATTTCTATGATGATTTCATTCCACAAAAATAGAATTCTCCTTAATAGGAGTACAACAACATGAAAATAGCAACACCTATCACCAACTTATACTAACTAGTTGGAGAACGTAGGTAACCCACTCATCATTGATTGAATATAGATTACTAAAATTAAAATAAACACAAAATAGCAATAAAGAAATTCCTATGCATGCATACGTATGCACCATATTCTCATCGTTCATTGCATGCACACATCCTCCCATGTCAATCCAAATCTCCTAAATTCATCTTGTCTTAAAGGTGAAAATCAAGGTAAGCTCAGGCAAATCACCATTGAGTTTGCTGAAGTGTATCCTGCTTTGGTTTATGGTGTCACTAGCCCTTTTGAATCACGTTTTGATCTAAGATACATTCATGTTGAAGAAGGCTGGAGGGAATCATTAAGGTAACTAGTGGTTGCGAATGATCATGAGTTGAAAGATTATTGATAAATTTCTTGATCAAACTCACATGAAAGACATTATGGGGTTGAGAACCGACCAACAACTCCAACTGGTATGCCACATTCTCCACCCATGCGAGAACCTTGTAAACGCTAAATTAGCAAGGAATTGAACTTTACACATGTGCATTTAACCAATAATGACTATCGGTACGGTTGTAACGAAGAAGGACTCAATCATCGAAGTTAAATTCTAGCTCAAGGTGGTGTCGATCTCTACTACCTTCATCTTGTTTTGGGAGGTGAGGATGTTGGCTCTTAGCTCTTGAATAGTTGCAACACGATCTTTTAAATACCCTTCCACAACATGCATGTTAGTAGCACTGAGCACATTGGACAAGACATGAGGTGGCGAACGATCCTAAATTGCTGCAAATGGACTTATTTTAGTTGAAGAATGGACAACAATGTGGTAGCCATATTCAGCCTTTGGAAGCTACTCGACCTATTCTTTGAAACACTGAATTTATTGTTCAGAGGTTCAAGTTAACTACCTCATTTTGGCCATACGATTAAGGGTGGTAGCTGGAACTCATGTTTAACTTGGTCTAGTGAAGCTTAAATAAAGTATGCCAAAATAAACTTTAAAAGATCTTATTTCGATCACTAATCAACATAGTTGGTATTCCAAGAAGCCGGACAATGTTAGAAATAAACTCTTTTTTCATGGTCACAAAAGTAAAATAATGCTTAAGAGGTATGAAGTGCATGTACTTGGATTATCTATGCACAACCACTAAAATGGAGGTAAACCTCTGGAGGAAGGTTGTCACACCTCAAATCAGGGGCACGACCAGTTTTACTAATCACATAACGATGTATAGCGTAAGACTTACATTCAAAACCACTAAACCTAGGCTGAATATAAACTTAAACAGTCCATACATAATCCACGCATCCATTGTGAGCATAATACAAAATACAATTAAAGCACTGCCCTAGCAGATTTAATCAAGTCACTATCTTCTACATGAATATCTTATTCATCCATAAACACTAAGTCTCCTCGACATAGCTAGCGCCTCCCAGTACCTTCTGGCCTACATCATGAGCTAAGATACGTCAACCACAATGTTATTGGTGAGTCATAACTAGTGACTCCAAAACAGTTAAGTAGTATAACCATATGTGTATAATTAAATTGTTTATCAAATCAAATCTCACTAGCACCCATAACATAGAGAATTGTACAAAGTGGAGATTTTGAATTTATCATGTAAGAAGGATGAGAAACTACGTAAGAACTTGATAATGGATCTACTACCAGAAATTCAAGCGTACGCTTCGCATGAATACCCGACATTATAATGTGTGTGTATCTGCAAGGCTCCGTTCCCGGGATGCCTCACAGTTGGTCATTCATAGCATAAAACATTAATAACTTAACATTTGCAGCGGAAACATACTTTCATTCTCATTATAATTGTATCAAAACATCATGTCGTTTCCTTTATATTTCAAAAATGGTATAAATATGAATGTCCTCTCCAAAAGTATGGATGCCAGACTTAAACTAACCCAGTAGCTTCCATGTCCACGCCTGCACCTTCTTAGCATTATCAATTACCTACCAACTATTATGCATACAAAAGTCAGTGATACTGAATGAGTTCTAGTTTATAATAAGTACTTTTTGTTTGATATATACATTTCCCTTCTAAAACGTTAGTATACATCAATACATACATCTCAATACGCTCATTTCATTATCTTTCATCGTCATTTCAGTGGTTCATTCGTTCATTATCTTTTACTTTTACGAATCAGTGTCATATGCTCAGCCCCTAACATAAGTTATGAGACTGATCACAATCTCAAGGCATCACGACAAAGGTTCCGTTACGTTCTTGGTCGATCATGAGAGTCAAACCCCTGTAGGTTTCCTTCTAGACTATTACGGACACCTACAGTTGAGCTAACAATCATAAGGATTGTGTACCTCAATTCATAAATGGTCAATCTCAAGGATCAAACCCCCATGTGTATCCTTTTGGCCTAGCTAAGCTGCACACAGTTGAGCTAACAAACCCATACAAGAAATTATGAAACTCCTTACATATTGCTTGCAAGACTTTCATTTATTCATTATGTGAATTCAAGGATCGTCAACAGGAATTATCAGTGTCAATTGATGTCAAGTCAACGTTTGCGGAATTAACGTTGATTTGGTTTAATTGTTTTAAACAAATTTAAATATCAATAAATGATCAAGAACACACGTAACAAAACACAATTAATGATTAATCAGTATTTCATTAGAATATGTTAATTATTACAAATGTATTGAATGAATGATATTAAAGAATGCTATGATGTGATGGCTGCTAGGGTTTGATTAAAAGACTTTGAAGTGATTGTCGTATTGCTATTGCTGTTCTCGATCAATCAATCATCTAACTCAATCGTTTTTGAATCGAAACCTAGGATCCATATATATAGACAGGGATGTTTCAGTTATAGGAAACACTGGATCTCTTAGGATTTGATTTGTTTCAGTTAAGGAATCATCGGATTTCTCGGGATTCGCATAACTGCCTTGTTGACTTGTTGACGTGTAACACTTGTATAATACAAGTGTTTGGACTTCGCATGAATAGTGTCTTCAGTAGGAATTTGTTCTTCCGTAGATGATTTGTTCTTCCGTAGAAGTCTTGTTCTTCCGAAGGAGTCTTGTTCTTCCGAAGGAAACTTGTTCTTCACTTCTGGTTGTTCATCCGCAGAGGATCTTCGGATGTAAAGTCACTTGTAAGAAATATATCTACGGAAGAACAAAATGTTCATCCGTAGATGTTTCTTACGCTTGGTCAATTTCATAAATTGACCAATTATAATGTTTGTACCTGCAACCATACATAAATCAACACACACATAAATGGGTTAACCTATATATTTAATGCATACACAATAATGAATTACAAATATTCATTACAAATATTAATTCAAGTACTAAGCCTATACATAATGAACTAGATCTACTGATCCTAGACCTAACAATACTCCCCCTTAGGCTTAGATACTTGCAATCAGTTCTTCAAAACTGAAAGTTCCTTGACTCTGGCAATGATTTTGTTGTAGAAGTAAGACATAGCAGTCTTCTGATCATCATACTTGTAGTTGATCTTCATCTTGCTGAACTTCTTTAGAGTCTCGAAACTGATCCCTAGAACATCTTCCTCTGTAGTGAGTGTGTCTAACACATTGTTGTTATTCACCACTTCTAGCTCATCTTGCTCTAAGATTCTGAGTTCTGTTACTTTATCAAAAGTAATGATAAGTTGAAAGAACCTTGGAAACATATACATCTTATCAGCCTTCTGTACTTTAATGTGATCACACAGACAGTTGAAGATGTACTTTGAGTAATTGTATGTTCTTCCCTCAAAAATACCAACGATACCAGATGATATATGTCTTGAAAATCTTTCAAGCCCAGATTTTCAGTTTGAAATGCACTTCAGATAAGTGTGACACAGAAATCTGTATGGCTTACAGAGTCTTCCCTTCTTAATTTCTCCCTTTTCAAAGTCTCCATCATACCCCATTATGAGGAAAACCTTTTCTATGTATTCATTTTCAAACACATCAGGGTGTCCGGCTTCAACATCTCCTAGTTCAAGAACCCTTCTTATTGTTCGTTCATCAATTCTAAGCCTTCGATTCTTAACTTCAGCAATAATATCTTCACCATCTTCTTCTACGTATGCAGAATTCCAGAAATCAGTGATATGAGATCGATAAATCACCGGCTTTGCTGATAGGGCATAGAACAACCTCGATCTTCTTAGATATCTGATAATTTCTTGACACCCTTCTGACACATGATCGTCAGGGTTTAAGAAGGCACACACATTGTGTTCTTTCGCGAATCGATTATCCATCTGTTCATAAGAAAAGACTTCGTTAAAATCATATTATTGATATGAGAATACAAACAGTTGTGAGATAAAACAAGAATCGAATGGTTTATTCTTGAATATTACGACATGTTTTACCTTAATAACAGCAGATTAAGAACACATATATATGTTTGCTTAAGGTTTTGATTTGGTAAATTTTGAATGCTGAGAAAGTGGAAAACATTTTGTTGAGTGAGATTTTCTAGGTCTGAAAAGTGAGCTGAAAAAGCGAATAATGAATTTGACAAGTCAAACCACATTATTTATACTCTCAGACACATTAATTTTATCTCATTTATTAAGTGGGACCCACAATGTTTTCTTCCGCAGAATTAATTTCTCATTAATTAAGTGGGATCTCAATGTATTCTTCCGCAGAACATCTACGGATCAGAAACATCTACTGATAATGTAAAATTGTAACATTAAATTACTTGTTGATCTTTATTCATCCGTAGTTTACCAATCTACGGATAAACATTTAAGATTGATTTCCACATTGTAGCTTCTGCTGATGCTTAAAGTAGCACAATACAGAGAAATATTGTTGTATGTATGGCCCAACTCCATTGGTTAGAACCGTTTATTGCTTTAGGACCTTGTTGGCTTTGCATACATGGCAATTTAGTACAAGAAAGTTTAAAATTATGATTTTTACTAAAATTTTCATGTATCCAGAAGCTAAGATGATGCTCAGATTCCAATTCCTTCAAATTGATAATGATGTAGACATTGCTGCTGCTGATTGAGATACTTTTTCATGTATTCTACTCCCCCTAAATTTGTGATTAATGGTGAACTTAAGCATTTATCATAATTTCTTTAAGAGGAATAACATGATTTTTAACTATATGATAATGATCAGATACATATACACATATGATGGGATCATACTATAATACTAAGCCTCTTCCTGATGAGTTATTTTGTTGATTTGATACCTCAACAAGTTTTGATTGCAAGTATATTGTCCACATAAATCCATACAAGAGCTCATGTTGATACTAGGCATGCTGTTTATCATGTTTTCATATTGATTTCAAAGTAACTGTTATGGGCTTCACATTCAATTCACAAAGGTTTTGTCCTCCCTTTGCAAGTCAAATCATCACTTTTCACACTTAAGACTATGTAATTTAAGTTATAATATCTATCTTGAGATGTATTGGCATCTCATTGATGCATTGATTTAAAAGCTCAAGATAATATACAGTTGATCACATAGGATTCTTTTGAGAGCTTTAAATATGATCATCATCAGGTCACCAGGTCTTTACTCACGTAAAACAGAGGTGCCTTTAACCCAGGTCTTTGTTCATACAAAACAGAGGGATGATGAGGATCATGATCTTTTCACCTTTTGCAACTGATATTCAGTATGGTGATCATACACCCAGGTCTTTGTTCACACAAAACAGAGGGAGTATGATTTGCAAAGATAGATATTATAAAATGTTTTACATAGTGTATTTAGATGAGTGATTTGATCACATTAGGATAAGACTCACTTTGTATTCTCAAAATGAAGTTTCCCACAAACAGTCATTTTAGTATTATGTTTGGCATGCACTCAGTTTAGTTTCCACTCAAGATGAATCTACTCACATATCAAGAAGCTTGCTGAGATTTATTATTATTTATTTATTCAGGAATATGCAAAGCTATAGTGTACTATCATTTCCCATACATATGTCATGATGATGCATCATTACACACAACATTTTGTTTGTTTAAATTTGATTAATCTAAGTTAATCATGCCTAGAGACTCAATCAGAAAATTAAATCTGACTTAATCAAAGGCTTTAGTGAATAAATCAGCAAGCTGATTTGATGTATCCACTTTGACTAACTTAATCAACCCCTTTTCTGAGCAATCTCTCAGAAAATGTTATCTTATCTCAATATGTTTTGTTTTACTATGTTGCACAGGATTAGCAGTGATGAACATAGCAGTAGAATTGTCTATATAGATAGAAGTTTGAAGAAAATTGTAACCATAGTCAAGCAATTGGTTTTGCAACCAAAGAACTTGAGAGCAACCAGCTGAAGCAGCAATGTACTCAGCCTCAGCTGTGGATACAGGAACATTGGTTTGTTTCTTGCACTTCCATGATACTAGCCTTGGTCCAATGAATTGACATCCACCGGTCGTTGATTTTCTGTTACTGTTACATCCACCATAGTCACTGTCTGAGTAAGAGTAGAGTGTAAAGTCTCCATCCTTTGGATATCAAAGACCAAGTCCTGGTTTTCCCTTGAGGTATCTGAAAATTCTTTTTACAGCATTGAGATGTGATTCCTTGGGATCAGATTGGTACCTAGCACATACACACACAGCAAACATAATATCAGGTCTACTGGTAGTTAAATACATAAGTGAACCTATCATTAATCTATATAATTTTTTATCAATAGATTTTCCAGAGGGATCAGGAGCAATCTTATCAATTGTTGATGCTGGTGTTTTGCATGAGGATACTTCAGCAAGATTGTATTTCTTCAGAATTTGATATATGTATTTTTCTTGGTTGATGAATATTCCATCTGCTTTTTGATGAACTTGAAGGCCAAGGAAGAAAGTTAATTCACCCATTGAGCTCATCTGAAATTCTGATTTCATCAGCTCTTCAAAATTCACACACAATCTCTTATTAGTTGATCCAAATATAATGTCATCAACATATACTTGAACTACTAAGAGATCTTGATGTTCTTGTTTAAGAAAAAGTGTCTGATCAATAGTTCCTCTTTTGTAGCCATGTTTGAGTAAGAAAGATGATAGTGTTTCATACCATTTTCTTGGTGCTTGATGAAGACCATACAGGGCTTTATCTAGTTTGTATACCCTATGAGGATAATGAGGATCTTCAAATCCGGGGGGTTGTGACACATAAATTTCCTCATCAATTTTCACATATAAGAATGCACACTTGACATCCATCTGATACACAGTAAACTTCTTATATGAGGCATACGCCAAAAACACTCTTATGACCTCAATTCTTGCAACTGATGCAAAAACTTCATCATAGTCTATTCCTTCTTCTTGAGTGTATCCTTGTGCAATCAACCATGCTTTGTTTCGTACAATAATCCCTCTATCATCCAGTTTGTTTTTGTATAGCCATCTAGTTCCAATAGGATGTTGACCTTCAGGCAAATCAACAAGAGACCACACTTTTTGCTTTCTGAACTGTTGAAGCTCTTCTTGCATAGCTTCAATCCAGCTATTGTCTTTTAAAGCAACTGTGATGTTTGGAGGCACCACTTGAGAAAGAAAACAGTTGAAGAGACAAAGGTTGGCTGTACTACTTTGGCTCCTTGTAGTTCTCTTTTCAGGATTTCCAATGATGTTGTCAAGTGGATGAGTCTTATGAATTCTTATTGAAGGAGTTGATTCAACTGGAATAGATGATTCCAGGTTAGTCATTTCCATTGCCTCAGACTGATTCAGCTCAGGTTGATAATTCAAGAAATAGTCAAAATGAGAGTCTGTTGATTGGGCTACAGAAGTATCTCCAGTTGTGTTTTGCTCTTCCGCAGGAACTTCTTCGGAAGCATTTTGGTCTTCCATAGGTACTTCGGAAGCATTTTGGTCTTCCATAGGAACTTCTCCGGATGCATTCTGGTCTTCTGTAGGAACTTCTCCGGATGCATTTTGTTCAATTCCACATGTAGTATCTACTTCTACTGAAGTGTTTTCATCTGAAGATGGATGTATCCTTGAAGGATCAGCAGATAAGGTTACTTCAGTCATAATAGGTGGAACAAATGGATAACATACTTCATCAGATCCTGCATTGTTCAAATGATCATAGTTAAATGATTTAGATAGAGCATCTATGTCAAATAACCATGATGAACCTTTAACTGACTTAGTAAATATCGTTTCATCAAAAGATACATTAGGAGTCTCTTCCACAATGTTATGTTGTGGAATATACACTCTATATGATTTTGATGTTGAAGAGTATCCAACAAAGAAACCATCATATGCTTTTTCTGAAAATTTTTCTAATGACTCTTTTATGTTCAAAACAATTACTTGACATCCAAAGACTCTTAGATATCTGATGTGCTCCAAATTATACATAAAAATCCTATCAAAAGCACATCAATTATTCCTTAATATCTTCCTTAAAATGATGAAAATGTACTTAAAAGTGTTAAATTGTATTTTAAGGTGTTTAAAAGGGCAAGATGAACAAAAGGAGTACATTTAACAAGAAATTGAAGCAATTCGAGCTTTGGACTCCAAGCATGGGGCCGTGCCTCATTAAGCACGCCCCCATGCCTTGCCAGAAACACACCCCCGTGCTAAATTAACACACCCCCGTGCTTGGACATCTGACAGGACAAAAAGTACTGTCCCCTAAAAGTAGACACGGGGCCGTGCCCCATAAGGAACGGGGCCGTGCCCCACCACCAACATGGGGCCGTGCCCCATTTAGCACGGGGCCGTGCCCGACACAACCTGCACGTACGAGCCGACAAACATTCGTAAGCATTGTACTAACACGGGGCCGTGCTTTTTAGGCACGGGGCCGTGCTTAAACACTCCGGAAAGCCTATAAATAGAAGCCTAAGCTCACCATTTTTGGCAAGCTTTGGTGGGAGAGTTACTCTGCTGAATTCTCTCGGGAATCAAGACTTCAAGATCATTCAGAGGCTCGGGAGGTGCATACAACACTTGGAAGAAGCTTGGGATCACCTAAACGTCATCCATTGTGGATTATTAGTTTGATTGTTCCATTTCACCGATGATCACTTATCTATCTTCTTTGTTATCTGTTGTTATGTTAAAGCTCATCATGAGCTAAACTCTATTTGTCATCCTAATAGGATGAAACTTATGTAATTTGTGATAAACTAATAGTGTGATAAGTATTATGTTATTGTTATGGTGGTCTTGGGAAAACTATTGATGGGTAGCATCTACATTTGAACAAGAAGTTATAACTTTATGGTTTGTGATTGTGATTGTCATACAAGGTTGAAAACCGTATGATTAACTTTCATTCGCAAAACCGGTCTTCATAATTAATCCATGGCTAATGA
The DNA here is from genome assembly GCA_025215565.1 of Flaveria ramosissima. Lineage (NCBI taxonomy): Eukaryota > Viridiplantae > Streptophyta > Magnoliopsida > Asterales > Asteraceae > Flaveria > Flaveria ramosissima. The sequence continues at coordinate 51,066,297 of CM046036.1, read as the reverse complement.
ACTAGAAATGGTTATTAGAAATCATATCACTTTAACTTTCTGATCATTTGCGGGTTCCCTTTTATTTGTTCGGAAACTTCAGTAATTGTTACGGTTTTCTAAAATTAATGGTATGTTAGGAAGGAACATGATCAACTCTCTTTTTAACATTAAATTATGTTTTCAGAAATCGTATGTCAAATAGGACACAAGAGATTTACCTACATTACTAGGGCTTTGATCTGAGCAGTAAAATCAGCCTGACAGGATCAAGTCACTACGACAGCAGGATAGTCGAGAAATCGCGCCGGCTCATCTTTATAAACATTAACATAATCACATCACATCACCAATTCATCACAATTGCATAAGTAGATTCTAATTAGGATGATAACTTTTATTCTCTGATTTTAAAACCAAACGCTTCAATTCTTATTTTACTTTCTTTTTATTATTGTTTACTTTTAAACCCTAAAAAAATTCTTTCCAAAACAAAATATCACTTTCTTTAACAAAAACCAAATCTGATTGTCAAACATCAAGTTTGTTGAGTAGGCTAGGTGTCTCCACGGATTGATACTCGGTTCTTATCAACGCTATATTACCACACGATAGGTACACTGCCTATTGTGTGTGTGGTTTAGTATTAGTAACAACCAATTAAAACTTAATCTGTGCAATAAATCTTTATCAAATATTTATACTATCCGCAGACCCATCAAGTTGTTGGCGCCGTTGCCGGGGAACACACGACAGTTTGAAAGACAAACTAAATTTTTGACTATCTTGCATATAACCTGTATATATATTTTTGTTTAAACTTCATTTTTATTTGTAGGTAGTTTGCCTTAGTTAGTTTAGTTATTTTTTTTGCCTGATTCATTTTTAAGCCTTAGTTAGTTTATGCTTCCTTAAGTTAGTGTATGTCTGACTCGTCTAGTTCTGAACTTGTTCCGCCTCTTCCGGAACCCGAATGACTTTTCCGTCAAAGATTGCGCAAGAGATCACAACAAGAAGCACCAGTCATTGAAGAAGACATTTTGGAAGATACACCATCCGAAGAAGACATGGCTAACCAAGACGAGGAAATGAAGATGACACACTATGCCACACCACCAATAGATGGTTATGAGTCTAGCGTTGTCCAACCAGCAATAGCGGCCAACAATTTCGAGATTATAGTATTATCCAACTTGTAGAAAACTCTGTTCAGTTTCATGGGTTACAAGACGAAGACCCTAGTGCTCACATCACACGATTCCTTCGTATCTGTGCGACCTTCAAAATCAATAACTGTTCAGACGACGCCATTCGACTAAGACTTTTCCATTTTCACTTCGAGGCCGAGCCATCAATTGGCTTGATTCACTTCCGCCTGGTTCCATCACCACATGGGCGGGAATGGCTGAACAATTCCTTTTGATATACTTTCCACCCGATCGTACTGCCAAACTAAGAAGCAGCATCACAAGTTTCCGTCAAGACGACGATGAATCATTACACACAGCATGGGAAAGATATAAAGGTCTCCTTCGGAGATGCCCACATCACGGACTTGATCAGTGGCTGCAGTGTCAAACCTTTTACGATGCGATTAGCGGAGCTCACAAGCAAGCAGTAGACCAAAGTGCGGGAGGAGATTTTGGAAGTGTCACGCCAACAGAAGCATATCAAGCCGTAGAAAGAGCAGCTAAGAAGAGCTTTGCTTACAATCCTTTAAGAACCAAACCTAGTTCTAAAGGTATTTTTCAAGTAGACTCTGAAACCCTAATTGCAGCCCAATTAGAAGCTCTAACCAAAAAATTCGAACAATTGCAAAGCGAGCTAAAGAAAACTCCAACACGATGCAACACATGTGGAAATTCACACAAGACCAACGAGTGCCCACAAGGCGTTATGATGGTTGAAGATGTTGACTACGTAGGAGGCCCAAACAACTCATACAATTCAAATTGGAGAAACAACTCGAATTATAGAGATGCTGGCAGTAACCAACAATCATCTGGATTCAACCGAAGGCCACCTTACCAACAACAGAAACCACCATACCAAAGTCCAAGCAGTAGCAACCAAGAACGTGGGGCATCATCTATGGAAGACTTATTGCAGCAATTGTTGTTAACCACACAAGCCACAGATGAGTAGATTCGGAAATCTGATCGAAGAAATGAGGAGAGGTTCCAAAGAAACGAAGCTGACATCAAAAGCAACAAAGCATCATTACAGACCATAGAGCACCAAGTAGGTCAAATAGCACAACAACTCTCTGAAAGACCTCAAGGAGCTTTGCCCAGCAACACTATGACAAACCCTAATGCTCAAGTCAAAGCCATCACCACCAGGAGTGGCAAAACCACTCAAGGTGATGCACCCGCATTACAACCCATCCTTGAAGAAGTAGAAACTGAAACTCCAAGTAATGCGAGTGATAAGCAAAAGCAACCCGTTGTTATTGAAGAACCAGCAAAGAAATACGTTCCACCACCACCTTATGTTCCACCACCTCCATATCCAGGTAGTTTGAGACAACAAAGAATGGAGGCACAATATGGCAAATTCCTTGGGTTGTTCAAGCAACTCCACATCAATCTGCCTTTGGTGGAGGCCTTAGCACAAATGCCAAACTACGCTAAGTTTCAAAAAGGTGTCTTGTCAAACAAAAAGAAGCTGGAAGAGTTATCACACGTAGTTTTGAACGAGGAATGCTCTGTAGTTCTTCATAACAAACTACCTCAAAAGATGACTGATCCAGGAAGTTTCACCATACCTTGCCTAATAGGAAATCTTTCTGTCAGTAATGCGTTAGCTGATTTAGGTGCTAGCATTAACCTTATGCCTTATGCGGTTTTTGGAAAATTAAACTTAGGTGAACCTAGACCTACCCGTATGAGCATCCAGTTAGCTGACCGTTCTGTCAAATATCCCAGGGGCATCGTTGAAAATCTCTTAGTTAAAATTGACAAATTCGTATTTCCCGTTGATTTTGTGATTCTAGACATGGATGAGGACAAAAATGTTCCTCTTATCCTAGGTCGACCTTTCTTAGCGACTGCTCGAGCCCTCATTGATGTTTGTACAGGCAAACTCACGCTTAGAGTAGACGAGGAGGAAGTAACTTTCGATATAGGGCAATCCATGAAACACCCTCAACATCATGATGACTCACTCTATTACGTTGATGCTTGCAATTCAATCATAAGTCGTCATTTGAAGGAAGCCCTTCAAAATGAAGCTTGCAATACTCAATTAATAGAAGTCACAATCACCGAACCCATCTGTGAAAACCAAACCATTCCAGAACTTGAAGTTGACGAAACATCATTTCATCAAGAAGCATTGAGATCATTGAGCAAGACTTGGAACCAAAAGCCAAACCTTCTATCGAAGACCCTCCAGTCTTAGAGCTCAAAGAACTTCCATCTCATCTCGAATACGCTTTTCTTGAAAACACATCTCAACTTCCTGTCATAATCTCATACGCCTTATCAATTGATGATAAGAACAAGTTGCTCAATGTGCTTAAGGCACACAAACGAGCAATTGCATGGAAAATCATGGACATCAAGGGAATCAATCCATCCTTTCGCACTCATAAAATATTGATGAAGGAGAACTTCAAATCCGTCATTCAACCTCAAAGACGTTTAAACCCGAGCATGCAAGAGGTGGTGAAGAAAGAAGTAATCAAACTGCTAGATGCCGGTTTGATTTACCCTATTTCTGATTCGGCTTGGGTCAGTCCCGTCCAAGTTGTTCCAAAGAAAGGAGGAATGACTGTTGTAACTAACGAGAAGAATGAGCTTATTCCCACTCGTACGGTTACAAGATGGAGAGTTTGCATAGACTATCGCAAACTCAATGACGCCACAAGGAAAGATCACTTCCCTCTTCTTTTCATCGACCAAATGCTTGAGAGATTGTCTGGAAAAATGTTCTATTGTTTTCTGGATGGTTTCTTAGGTTATTTTCAAATCCCTATTGCTCCCGAAGATCAAGAAAAGACAATATTCACCTGTCCATATGGCACATTTGCTTATCGACGAATGCCCTTTGGCTTGTGTAATGCTCCTGCTACATTTCAAAGATGCTGGTAGCAATTTTTCATGACATGATTGAACACTCAATGGAAGTTTTCATGGATGATTTTTCCATATTTGGAAACTCATTTGACCAATGTCTTGAAAACCTGGAAAAGATGCTGGTTAGATGTGAAGACTCCCACCTTGTTTTAAATTGGGAAAAGTGCCACTTCATGGTTACGGCAGGAATAGTGTTAGGACACAAAATCTCTCGAGCGGGGCTTGAAGTCGATCAAGCCAAAGTCGACACTATTTCTAAACTTCCGCATCCCACAACCGTGAAAGACATCATTAGTTTCCTAGGACATGCAGGATTCTACCGTCGTTTCATTAAAGATTTCTCAAAAATCGCTCGACCAATGACTCAACTCCTGGAGAAAGACGCGAAATTTGTATTTTCTGTTGAATGCATTAGTGCATTCAAATTGCTTAAGGAGAGATTGTGTAAGGCCCCGTTCCCGGGACGCTTACAGTTGGTCATTCATCACACATAAAGCATATAACTGTACGTATAGTTCATAAAACGTTGCACCGGAAACATTAAACCTCATTTTATCATAAAAACTTTTGCAACAAAATACACTGTTGTTCAATTACAAAATATTTGTTCTATTACAATGCAAAAGCATTATGAATATGGATGCCATCCAAAATAAGCTGAGTAGTCGCCCCGTGCCATCCTCAGCAACTTTACCTGCCAACTGGAAACACATAAAAAGTCAGCGTTGCTGAGTGAGTTTTAGTTTTATAATAAAACATACTTTACTTTCTTTTAAAACCATTCATTACTTTTGCATGCTCACACATCATACGTACGCATAGATAATATCATTATTATCTTCTTCATTCATTCTTTCATTCATTCGTTCCATATAATTTTACTTGCGCATCGGACATCATCCGTACCAATACCATGTGCTACACCCCGACCAGTCTTAGCTACCGGGCCGAAGTCAATAAATGAACAGCTAAACGTATGCCACGCTACTAAGGGTAACCGATTAGTCTTAGCTACTGGGCCGAAGTCAATAAATGAACAGCTAAACGTATGCCACAGTACTAAGGGTAACCGATCAGTCATAGCTACTGGGCCGAAGTCAATAAATGAACAGCTAAACGTATGCCACAGTACTAAGGGTAAGCGGTAGAGGTTCTACATTAATGGCCAATCACAAAGAAGGATCCGTTATCCGATGCATGCAAGACGTTTCATTTCTTCCCACTTTACGTTACATAATACTTCATTTCATTTATTAACATAATACTTAAAGTAATAGGAAAGATAAACATACATGTTAAGGAGCGCGAGCATAAACATAAACATGCAGCATCATCATACATACGCATCGATCATACATCACATCACACACACCATACACACTATGCATCACACGCACCGCCATGCCTAACATCACACATAACGGCATACATATCATTATCATCAACATCATCATCATCATCTTTAGCTCATCGTCCTGCGTCACCTTATACCATCCATGCCCATCACATCATCGAGAAATTTCATCTCGACTATCATCTCTGAACACTTAGGCGAATGAGCATCTATGCGAATGGACTCTATACGAATGGACTAGGGGCGAATGGACATCTATGCGTATGGACTCTCAGTCGCACAACTTTCATGCGTATGGCCTTCAGTCGCATGGCTTCAGGTGTATGGGCTTCAGTCGCATACCCTTTGTGCGAATGAACCTTAGTCGCATGACCTCCAGGCGCATGGACTTCAGTCGCATAACCTTCATACGTATGGACCTCAGTCGCACCATCTTTCAATCGCATGACTCTCCAACACATGAACTTCAGTCGCATGACCATTGTGCGTATGGACCTCAGTCGCATGGCATGCGTGCGCATGAACTTCAGTCGCACTCCAATCGGCCGAATGACCTCCAATCGCCCTCCAGTCGGTCGCCTAGCCCTAGCTGGTGCAGAATGCAGTTCACTCGACTGCAGCCGTGGGTTTCGTCCTCCAACCCCTTCCAAACCTCTTTTAAGCTCAAATCAACCATTCTAGACCTTAGAGAAACATACCACGACCTCATTCAAGCATAACCAAGCAAGAAATCGATCCTCAAACGCATCATACACATACATACATGCATAAAAACGGGTCTTCACCCAAAAAGTCGAAAATAGGTTTTCAGATGTGTTCCAGCCCCAAAATCAGTTGAAAACGTGTAAAAGAGGGGTCCTAGAACTCACCTTAACGATCCCGACGAGTAGAGCTTTGATTTGACTCGCTCCACGTCGATTTCCATGCTCGAATCCACCCGAACCAACTTTTCTTCTCTTTTTCTCCTTCTCTTCTCCTCTCCTCTCTTGGCTGAAAAATGGGAAGTATGGGGGTGTCTTCCCCCTTTTATACTCTCGTGCATCAAAGTTTCTCTCGTTGGTGGGTTTGGTCCCTCGACTTCGGACTTTATTTCTTTTCCTTCTTTCGTCGGCTTCAAAGGAAATTTCCGGGCGTTACAAGTCCACCCCCCTTAAATAGGTTTCGTCCCCGAAACCTGTTACTCCTTAAACAACCGTGGACAATGCTGTCTCATCTCTTCTCCAGTTTCCCACGTATGCTCAGATCCCTTTCTGTGCTTCCACTGTACGCGCACAAGTAGAGCCACTCTATTACTCAGCCTCTCCTCCTTTCGATCGATGATTGCCACTGGTTGCCCCATCTAATTGAACCGTTCATTTACCTTGATATCATCTAGTGGGACAACCATATCTTCGTCCGCCAAACATTTCATCAGATGAGATACGTGGAATATCGGGTGAATCTCACTTAGTTCCTCTAGTAGCTCCAAGCTACCTTTCCTACTCGAGTCACGACCCAGAAAGGCCCTACTTACCTCGAGCTTAACTTGCCCCGCTTCCTGAACCGAATGATACCTTTCCAAGGTGAGACTCCCATCATACCTCTATCACCCACCCGAAATTTTTAATCTGTCAACGTCTCTCATCGGCATACGACTTCTGCCTATCTTTAGGCTTTCTACCGCGTGAACCTTTGACTGTCGGGTGCAAAGGCTATAACCTTTCCCTCTACCTTAACACACATCCCAACCCCGATTAGAAAGCATCTGAATAAAATGCCAGATCCTCACTCCCATCGGGTAATGACAGAATGGGAGCTTGAATCAGTCTTGCCCTCAATTCATCGAACGCCTTCTCTTGAGCTTGACCCCCATGCAAGATTCACATCTTTCCGGATCAACTTAGTTAGTGGAGAGACGATCTTGGAGGAGTCTTGAATGAATCTTCCATAATAGCCCGCCAAACCCAAGAAACTACGAATCTCGGATGGCGTCTCAGAAAACTTCTATTGCATCACTGCCTCCACCCTCGCCGGTTCCGCCATAATCCCGTCGGGGTTCGCTACCTGACCCAAAACTGAACCTCGCGCAACCAGAATGCGCACATGGAGAACTTTGGCATACGTTTTCTTCCCTCTCAGCGTCTCCGACACCTCTCAAACGTGATCGGCATGCTCCCCCCTCGCTCTTCGAATAAATCAGGATATCTTCCATAAACCCAATCACTGATTTATCTAACATGGGTCGACACACTTGATTCATCCAATCCATAAAAGCAGCTGGCGCATTGGTCAAACCAAAAGACATAACGAGAAAATCGTAGTGTCCATAATGCGTGCGAAGAGCTGTTTTAGGAATATCTTGCTCCCTCACCTTCAACTGATGATGTCCAGATCGAAGGTCTATCCTTGGAAACTAACTGGTACTCTAGGGCTGGTCAAACAGATCATAAATTCTTGATAAGGGTGCCGATTCGTCACTGTCAGCCTATTCAACTCACGATAGTCTGCACACATCCTCGTACTACCGTCTTCATTCTTCACAAATAAGACGGAGCATTTCAAGGAGAGATACTCGGTCTAACCCACCCCTTATCAAATGGTTCTTGCCATTACTCTGCCAATTCTCTTTTAGCTCATCCAGAACCAATCGATACGGTGCCTTAGCTACTGGTTGGACACCTGGTATCAAGTCAATCCGAAACTCAATCTCATGGTCCCGTGACACTCCTGGTAGGTCTTTGAGAAACACATCTGGAAAGTCGCACATAACCGGTACATCAGACAGTTGCGGTATTGGCGCATCCACATCCTTTACGTAGGCCAAATAGGCACTACATCCACGCCTCATACACTTTCCCGCCACCGCCATTGATATTGCTTCCGAGATCGCCGTGACCCGATCACCAAAACCGTCACCGAACTCCCGTCAGACGTTGTCAATCGTATCATCTTCTTGCGACCCACATGTTCGCATCGTATTCCGTCAACCGATCCATTCCTAGGTCCACATCGAATCCGCCTAAGGTCATCACGAATGGTCTAACTAAAAATTTATGACCTTCTAATTCCACATCACGACCATCTATCGCATCGAAATTCTGGTAGAGTTACCTATGGTAGTTTCTTCATCTAAGGGCTTATCAATAACTCTGCCCCTAATGGGCGACTCAGCGCAAAAGACCAGAGAAATGAAACTCTTACTCGCGCCAAAATCAACTAACAGCGAAGTTAGAGTTTGGTTTACTCGAAACGTAACTGACACCGCATCGGGGTCCGTACTAGTCTCTTCTTGCATCATCGTAAACGCTCTGGCACTCGTCCTTCTCCTCCAGTCTTCCTCACTCCCGAACCTTCAGCCCTCGGCTTCTTGCAATCCCTGCTCATGTGGCCTTCCCCACCACAAGAATAGCACCTCCCCATTCTGCAGTTCTTCGCCACATGTCCGGTCCTTCCACAACGGAAACAGACATTGGTACCCAATCTGCATTCCCCAGGGTGTTTTTGTCCACAGTTACCACAACCCGTCACCCCCATATTGGATGTGACCACACGTCGGTCATCCACTCTCGCAGCCTTGTTGTTTGGGGTGAAGCTCTCACGCTCAACCCGCTTTCCTTTCCAATTCTTGTCGTCGCTACCCTCCTTGTTTACTTCAGTCACGGTCGTCTCCTTCACCGCCCTAATTACCTCAGTCACCATCAACGGCAGAATCGTCTGCATTGCATGTTGAACTCCCGCAACCACAGCCTCTTTCATTGTGGACCTCAGGTTAGCACTATCATCACCGCGGTCCAGGTGACGGATTCCAGGCTCTTCGGGTGCCATCTCAGCAGCCCTTGTCATGCTCCGCGTGACACGCGATCCAGCACCACGTCCACTACAACCTTCACCTGACACAGCCCTCGACGATCTACCACCGGCCATCCTCTAAACACACTGAAAGGTTCAAACCCCAACACGGTCATTCAAGGAAACAACTCAGTTTATGTCACGTATAGTAAGTCCCTAATTACAGTGGCAAATTGTGATTAGCCACTTACTTTACTCTTCATACCCCAAGTATCACCTGTGCTGACTACATCAGTATTTAAATCTACATACAACACATAACCACATACCATGCGCACATAAAACCGGTTAACTTTAGGAAAATACCTGATGGCACGCAGCTACTCAGTTTGACATCCCATTCCCCTTTCGTCCCATTTTCAGTTTAAGTTAATGTTTATTTTGAAAATTTACCCATTTCACTTAAACTTTGGCTCTGATACCAACTTGTAAGGCCCCGTTCCCGGGACGCTTACAGTTGGTCATTCATCGCACATAAAGCATATAACTATATGCATAGTTCATAAAACGTTGCAGCGGAAACATTAAACCTCATTTTATCATAAAAACTTTTGCAACAAAATACAACGTTGTTCAATTACAAAATATTTGTTCTATTACAATGCAAAAGCATTATGAATATGGATGCCATCCAAAATAAGCTGAGTAGTCGTCCCGTGCCATCCTCAGCAACTTTACCTGCCAACTGGAAACACATAAAAAGTCAGCGTTGCTGAGTGAGTTTTAGTTTTATAATAAAACATACTTTACTTTCTTTTAAAACCATTCGTTACTTTTGCATGCTCACACATCATACGTACGCATAGATAATATCATTATTATCTTCTTCATTCATCTTTCATTCATTCGTTCCATATAACTTTACTTGCGCATCGGACATCATACGTACCAATACCATGTGCTACACCCCGACCAGTCTTAGCTACCGGGCCGAAGTCAATAAATGAACAGCTAAACGTATGCCACGGTACTAAGGGTAACCGATTAGTCTTAGCTACTGGGCAGAAGTCAATAAATGAACAGCTAAACGTATGTCACAGTACTAAGGGTAACCGATCAGTCATAGCTACTGGGCCGAAGTCAATAAATGAACAGCTAAACGTATGCCACAGTACTAAGGGTAAGCGGTAGAGGTTCTACATTAATGGTCAATCACAAAGAAGGACCCGTTATCCGATGCATGCAAGACGTTTCATTTCTTCCCACTTTACGTTACATAATACTTCATTTCATTTATTAATATAATATGTAAAGTAATAGGAAAGATAAACATACATGTTAAGGAGTGCAAGCATAAACATAAACATGCAGCATCATCATACATACGCATCGATCATACATCACATCACACACACCATACACACTATGCATCACACGCACCACCATGCCTAACATCACACATAACGGCATACATATCATTGTCATCAACATCATCATCATCATCCTTAGCTCATCGTCCTGCGTCACCTAATACCGTCCATGCCCATCACATCATTGAGAAATTTCATCTCGACTATCATCTCTGAACACTTAGGCGAATGAGCATCTATGCGAATGGACTTTATACGAATAGACTAGGGGCGAATGGACATCTATGCGTATGGACTCTCAGTCGCATAGCTTTCATGCGTATGGCCTTCAGTCGCATGGCTTCAGGCGTATGGGCTTCAGTCGTGTCACACCCTCAAATTCCACGTGCGGGGTTTTACCGCGAGGCGTGTGACATACCAGGATCTCAGACACGGTCATACCAAACGACACTAAATGAATTTAAAAATAAATGTTTGACTTAAATCAGAGTAGCATAAAAGAAATAAACATCAGTGCGGAAGCATAAAACTGAAATGAATAACAGTGCGGAAGCGAATAACGAAATGTAAACAATACTGAAAGTTATAAGTGCTAAGTCAAAATAAAATGTTCAATGCAAGTAAATATGTTTGATGATGCATGTCCTGAGTGCGTTCCTTAATCGTGCATCATAAGTTTAAGCGTTCCTGTTACCTGAGAAAACATGCTAAAGTGTGTCAACATAAAGTTGGTGACTTCACAGGTTTAGTGACAGATAAAAATGTTTGTAACTGTTCGAATGGTAAAGTAATTAAAGCATATCGATAGGTAGCTAGCCTATAAACAAGTTAGTTAGCGTTTCAAACCGAAGCTGACTGTTTGTATGTTTGTTGCCTTCCCGTCACGTCTAACCCAGACAGTGACAAATGTTAGGTCAATAACGCACCCGTTTGACCTCCAATCAAGCTAGCGCGACTAGCCCGGGCGGGGTTTGTCAAACCCAGTAGTACTACTCAGAATTACCTCGCTACACATTACTAACGGTTCGAGAATGTAAGGACTTTTCAAGAATGTTTGCACTAACGTAACAGGCGATATCAATAATACTAAAACCATTTTGTAAATACGTTTGCATGTTTTCTCCCCCAAAAAGGAAAGAAAATAAAATAGGGGCCGTGAAGACTCACCTTGTTTGTACAGCAATGAACTAATGTTCGCACAATGATCAGGATTTCGGTTAACCTGTGTTTCACACCGTGTACGAAAAATTAATATTATTAATTAATTTAAAATATAACAACTGTTCGGTTTCGCATTCGCGTCTCGGTTACGGTGTCGATTATCGGTTGTTGGGGTTTTCTCATTCACGTGTAGCCCAGTCAAGCAACTTACTCATATTACTATCATAATATTTATGTTACCTTTAACACACCCATGCAAACATGCATTGGTGCACCCAACATGAAACATACATACACTTATACATACTCACAGAACACGTATACACATTTGCTTAACTCATACAACACTCATGCGCATGCAATCAAATAAACAATCCCATATGTGCCTCACCACTCACTGCCTGATTGAACACATCCCAATTCCATACGCCCACATTAATAACTAAAACATCACATACATACATAATCGCATACATACATATACACAAACTTTGTCTCATGCGCCTTCTGCCCTCCTGCTCCCCGATATTTATACATTGCACACATATATATATACTTACACATATATTTCGCAGAAGCATTACGGGTACATACATTCACATCGCAGAACATACATACATGTATATAGTCATGCGAATCAAACTGAAACATGCATTCAAGCAAACCGAAACGAAACCGAACCAAATCGCTATAATAAACCGAACCGAAACCGTAATGTATCGAAACGAATTATGAAAAGAACCATACCGTACGGCAGGTGAGAGGCTGCGATCTAACAACGGGGCGTCGTTGGAAACTAGCGGTTGATGGCGGTGTCGTTTGATCACGTAGAAAACCGCCGGGTTCGCGGTGAGGGGCTGCGATCGGATCGAACAAGGCAGAAAGAGGATTTTCACGGTTTAGATGGCACAACCGCCGGGGAGAGGTCGGCCGGTTGTTGTGGTGGCTTCGAATGTGATGACGGCAGAGAGCTTTAGAGAATGAGTTAGGGTTTCAGGAGCTTTGGTCGAGCGAATGAGGGGAGCAGAGGGGGATTGAGCTGGTTGTATTTAATAAGACTTTGTTTGTAATTCACATGTTTGGTCCTTCAGAATTATACAATTTTACACTTTAGTAAATTAATTTAGGTTGGTTAAGTGTAGGTTGGTTGTTGATAATAGTAATAATTATAATATCCATAATCATAATAATACTAACAGTACTAACGTCCGTATCTTAAATGATTATAAGAATGGTTAGCTAACAATTTGTGGCGCGAGGTTAGGTAATGGAAACGAGGTTAACCTGAAATATCCAGGTTGTCACATCATCCCCTTGTTGAAAGAATTTTCGTCCCGAAAATTTGAATGCTAGGTTTGGTTAGATTGCATGAGATTCAGTTAGTTCAATCAAACGTGTGAGATTCAGTTAAGGTTGGTGGTTTGTAACGTGTCTGACATGCATGTTTTTGACAGAGTTGTGACATCATCCCCTTGTTGAAGGGAATTTCTTCTCGAAATTGAAAGAGAAGATATCGTAAGAATGATACCTTCAGAAGTAGATGCCTGATCGTTGAACAGTTTTGGGTACTTCTTCTTCATCTGATCCTCGCGTTCCCAGGTAAACTCTGGTCCACGCCTTGAGTTCCAACGGACTTTGACGATAGGAATACGACTATGTTTGAGCGTTTTGATCTCTCGGTCCATAACTTCCACCGGTTCTTCAATGAAACGTAGTTGTTCATCCACATGTATCTCGTCTAATGGGATGACGAGAGTCTCGTCTGCAAGGCATTTCCTCAGGTTTGAAACATGGAACACATCGTGTACTTCACTGAGTTCTTTGGGTAGGTTCAGCTGATAGGCTACGGGGCCAACCCGTTTGACAATCTCAAACGGTCCCACGTATCTAGGGCTTAGTTTTCCACGTTTCCCGAAACAAATCACACCCTTCCAAGGTGACACTTTCAAAAGTACCTTGTCACCAATTTGAAATTCCAACGGTTTACGACGTTTATCTGCGTAACTCTTCTGTCGGTCACGTGCCGCTGCCATGCGATTACGAATTTGCACTATCTTCTCAGTCGTTTCATGCACAAGTTCAGGACCGGTAAGTTGACTTTCTCCAACTTCCGCCCAACAAATAGGTGATCGACACTTACGCCCATACAGTGCCTTGAATGGAGCAGCTTTGATCGACGTGTGATAACTGTTATTGTAAGAAAACACAACCAATGGTAAGTGAGTTTCCCAATTGCTGCCGAAATCAATCATGCAAGCGCGTAACATGTCTTCCAAAGTCTGAATCGTACGCTCACTCTGGCCATCCGTTTGGGGATGATATGCAGTACTCATGTCTAGCCGTGTACCCAATGCTCGTTGTAATGATTGCTAGAAATGTGAGGTAAATCGAGCGTCACGATCGGAGATGATAGAAATTGGCACACCGTGCCGAGAGACTATTTCTCTGAGGTAAATACGTGTTAACTTCTCCATTCTATCAGTCTCTCTGATTGGTAAGAAGTGTGCGGATTTCGTCAATCGATCTACAATTACCCAAATGGTATCGCATCCGCTGGGTGTTCGTGGCAGTTTCGTGATGAAGTCCATAGATATCTGCTCCCACTTCCATACTGGAATTTCTGGTTGTTGTAGTAAACCAGACGGTCGTTGATACTCCACCTTAACCTTAGAACAGGTTAAGCATCTGCTTACGTAAGTGGCAATGTCAGCTTTCATGTTTGGCCACCAGTAAAGGACTTTTAGGTCGTGATACATCTTGTCTGAACCCGGATGAATAGAATACCGTGACTTGTGAGCTTCGTCCATTACCAGCTCTCGTAGGTCTCCATATAAAGGAACCCATATTCGGTCCATAAAGTAGCGGATACCGTCCGATTTGGTTTCTAGTTGTTTCTCCATGCCTCTTAGTGATTCAGCTTTCAGGTTCTCGTCTTTCAAAGCTTCAAGTTGTGCATTACGTATTTGGTCGGGTAATCCAGTGTGAATGGTGAGTTGTAATGCTCGAACTCGCTTTGGCTTAGGTGTTTCCTTTCGGCTTAAGGCGTCAGCTACTACATTAGCCTTACCCGGATGATACTTGATCGCACAGCCATAGTCATTCAACAACTCGACCCAGCGACGTTGTCTCATATTCAACTCCTTCTGCTCAAAAATATGTTGATGACTCTTGTGATCGGTATAAATGGTGCACTTGGTACCGTACAAGTAATGTCTCCATATCTTGAGTGCGAACACAACGGCTCCCAACTCTAAGTCGTGTGTCGTGTAGTTTTTCTCATGAACTTTTAGCTGACGTGAGGCATATGCGATGACCTTCTCGCGTTGCATTAGCACACAACCAAGACATTGGATAGATGCATCACAATATGCCACAAAATCATCTGTTCCCTCAGGTAGGGATAGTATCGGTGCCGTACAAATCTTTTGTTTTAGGAATTGAAATGCTGACTCCTGCTTGTCACCCCAACTGTATATTGTGCCTTTATGAGTTAATGCTGTAAGTGGTTGAGCGACCTTCGAAAATCCTTCAATGAACCGTCGGTAGTACCCAGCCAACCCAAGAAACTGTCGTACCTCAGTTGGAGTCTTAGGCGTAGCCCAGTTCCTGATGGCTTCTACTTTTGCCGGATCAACATGTATGCCCTTCTCATTGACCACATGGCCCAAGAATTGGACTTCCCGAATCCAGAAGTCACACTTCGAAAACTTGGCATACAGTTTCTCTTGTTTAAGTAGTTCCAAAATCAATCGAAGATGTTCCTCATGCTCCTCCTTGTTCTTTGAATATATCAAGATATCATCGATAAAAACAATGACAAACTTGTCCAGGTAGGGTTTGCACACGCGGTTCATAAGATCCATGAACACCGCTGGTGCATTGGTCAACCCAAAAGGCATAACCAAAAACTCGTAGTGACCGTAACGAGTTCTGAATGCTGTCTTTGATATGTCCTCCTCCCGGACTCTCAGTTGATGATATCCGAATCTCAAATCTATCTTGGAATAAAAGCTCGACCCTTGAAGTTGATCGAACAGATCATCGATACGGGGAAGAGGATAACGGTTCTTAACCGTCACTTTGTTTAGTTCACGGTAATCAATACACATGCGAAAAGTCCCATCCTTTTTCTTGACAAACAGGACTGGGGCTCCCCATGGTGATGAGCTAGGTCTGATAAACCCTTTATCCAAGAGTTCTTGTAGTTGAGTAGACAGTTCTTCCAGTTCTTTTGGAGCTAGTCTATACGGTGCTCTTGCAATAGGTGTGGCTCCAGGCGTCAAATCAATATGGAACTCGACCTGACGATGCGGTGGAAGACCAGGTAAGTCTTCAGGGAATACTTCAGGAAAGTCACGAACAATAGGGATATCCTCGATCTTCTTTTCTTCGATAGTCTTTTCGGTGATCATAGCTAAAATAGCGGTATGGCCTTTACGTAAGCATTTCTGGGCTTTCATGTACGATATGATGCCAGAGACTACACCACCTTTCTCGCCATGAACATATAAGACTTCACCACTAGGAAGTGGTACACGAACGACCTTTTCACGACAGATAATCTCAGCTTGGTTCTTAGATAACCAGTCCATGCCGACTACCACATCAAAACTACCAAGTGTAACAGGCATGAGGTCTATATCTAACTTGTGTCCCGATAGTTCTAGTTTACATCCTTTGAGAATATGTGTTGCCTCAATCATTTTACCATCAGCTAGTTCCACAGTGTAACTAGGTTCTATTTCGGTTGACGTTACATCTAGAAGTTTGCTAAACTTGGCAGAGATAAAACTCCTATCAGCACCGGTATCAAATAATACAGAAGCAAAACAGTCGTTCAGAGGAAACGTACCGGTAACTACGTTTTGATCATTCCTTGCCTCACTAGACCCAATCACGAAAGCTCGACCTTTAGCACCATTCCCATAGTTGTTTTTTCCATTATTCCCCCTGTTTCCATTCTTCAGTTTTGGGCAATCCTTCCTATAGTGACCCTCTTTACCATACTCAAAACAGCCTCTAGTCACTTCACCCTGTCGTTGTTGATAAGGTTGTTGCCTGGTCATCAGTTCACCCCTACAGTCTTTAGCAGCATGGCCCATTCTTCCACACCTTTGACAACGCAAACGATCACACTGGCCATGATGATGAAAGTTACATTTGTTGCAGTTTGGATACTTGCCCACATAGTTACTTGCTCCCTGACCATTGTTGTTGTTGTTCTGATTATTGTTGGTGAAGCTTCTGGAAGAGTCAAACTTTTTGACTTGTTGTTGCTGGGTGTTGTTCGAGTTTGAGGACTTGCTGGTGGTATTATCCCATTTTCTTTTATAGTCAGATGAACCAGATGTAGTACTACGTTTAGGCAGAGTGCCCTGTGCCACTGCCTGATCAGTGAGCCTGTGAGCTAGCCGGATAGCATGCTGAATAGTCTCGGGGTCCGCAGCTATGACACTAGCTTGAATCTGAGGAGCTAACCCATCAATATACCTCTCTATCCTTTTGTAGTCTGGGTCTACCATCTGAGGACATAAAGCAGCCAACTCGTGCGAACGAGTCGTATATTCCTCAATGTTGGAGCCAACCATTTTAAGATTCCAGAATTCACTTTCCAGCTTCTGGACTTCATTCCTCGGGCAGTACTCATCTTTCATTAAAGTCTTGAAGTCATCCCATGGTAGATTATTAGCCGCCTCAAGTCCTAACGTCTGGACTTGTGAGTTCCACCAAGTTAATGCTGGTCCTTCTAATGTGCCAGAGGCATACTTGACACGATTTCCAACAGGACAGTTGCACATGGCAAAAACCGACTCAAGTTTCTCCCACCAACGAAGTAGTGTAAC
Organism: Flaveria ramosissima; assembly: GCA_025215565.1. Classification (NCBI taxonomy): domain Eukaryota; kingdom Viridiplantae; phylum Streptophyta; class Magnoliopsida; order Asterales; family Asteraceae; genus Flaveria; species Flaveria ramosissima. Next base: position 51,048,743 of record CM046036.1, on the reverse strand, counting down.
AGCACCCTCAGAACCACTGAAAGAGTGAGGCTTACAATCCATAAACATCTTGAATGTACAGACTGCTTGGCCTGAATCAAAAGATCATGACGATGTACGAAAATTTAGAATTCGATAATAAGTTATCATAGGGAAAAACCAATGGGTCCGTTAGGTTCAAGGTTACCTCCTTGATTTTGGTTCTGGTTATTCTGGTTCTGATTTCGGGTCTGTTCATATGCTGCAAGCGCGTCAGCAACACGCTCATTGATAATGGCATTTAACTCAGCTTGAGTCATGTTGATGTTTCCTCGTCCGCTCGGACGTCCTGCTCTTCTTCCAGACATGATTCTTCGCATTCACAATACACGAACATGAGAAAATATATAATATATAATCATCATAATGTACAATGTAAATAATCATGCATTTCACAAAACCACAACAACCAATAATCAAATAATAAATCTTCGATGAAAATAAATTGTAAGAAGTACAATGTATTCAAATCAAACGATCAAAATTCAAAATATATCAGTTGGATGGGAACAACCCTTCCCACCTAGGTTAAGGAAATGAAATGAAAAGCTTAAGTGTCATCACTAGCTGAAGAGATAACTGATACTGCATCTTCTTCGTCATCTTCTGGAACCTCTTCGGGGTCTTCCTCAGGTTCCTCTTCGGGTTCCTCTTCGGGCTCCTCTTCTTCTTGTTGAGCAACAAGAGCTTCCACCTGTGCCTCTAGTTCTGCAAGTGTCACTGCTGCTTGAACACGCTGCTGCTCAGATTCCACGGCTTTAGCCTCTAAAGTGTTAACACGGGCCACTAGTTGTTTGAATTCCTTAACGAGTCTATTATGGCACTTTTCAGTGGATTCAAGGCTTTCTTTCTGAAGTTCTACGCGTCTTTGTGTCCGAGCCTGATCCTCTGACAGGGTTTTAACCCTTCCGGTTGTCTGATGCATATAGCGTACCTCACGTTTCATCGCAGCTACAAAGGCGGCGAATGATTGTTCGGGCGGGTGAGGAATATATGGTAGGATAGGAGTAGAAGCATGTGTGAAAGGAGTAGGAGGGTAGGGCGCGTTCTCCTCCCTAATCCATCGGGCAATCAATCCTGGTAACCAGTCGCAATCGTGGGTGTTAGGTGAGTCATGGGCATTTAAGGGCTCCCCGTGCCCCGTAGTGGCAATGGTAGGCTCAAGTCGGCGTCTTTTAGACTCTGGGGGTGAAGAAACAGGTATAGTTGTCAAAGGCAGACTAGCGGAATCCTCGGTCTCTCTACTATTCGAGGGTGATATAGGTGACATCGATGGTTCAGATGATGATGATGTGGACATCCTGTAACATAACGCGAGTATGCCATGAAATGTACGTCCAAAAGTCGTAAACAAGTAATAGTGTTTATGCCATGCTAGTGTTGTGTCTAAGGCTATAGTCTAGATGCAATGCAATCCTAGTTCTCCATAACCAGTGGCTCTGATACCAATCTGTCACACCCTCAAATTCCATGTGCGGGGTTTTACCGCGAGGCGTGTGACATACCAGGATCTCAGACACGGTCATATCAAACGACACTAAATGAATTTAAAAATAAATGTTTGACTTAAATCAGAGTAGCATAAAAGAAATAAACATCAGTGCGGAAGCATAAAACTGAAATGAATAACAGTGCGGAAGCGAATAACGAAATGTAAACAATACTGAAAGTTATAAGTGCTAAGTCAAAACAAAATGTTCAATGCAAGTAAATATGTTTGATGATGCATGTCCTGAGTGCGTTCCTTAATCGTGCATCATAAGTTTCAGCGTTCCTGTTACCTGAGAAAACATGCTAAAGTGTGTCAACATAAAGTTGGTGAGTTCACAAGTTTAGTGACAGATAAAAATGTTTGTAACTATTCGAACGGTAAAGTAATTAAAGCATATCGATAGGTAGCTAGCCTATAAACAAGTTAGTTAGCGTTTCAAACCGAAGCTGACTGTTTGTATGTTTGTTGCCTTCCCGTCACGTCTAACCCAGACAGTGACAAATGTTAGGTCAATAACGCACCCGTTTGACCTCCAATCAAGGTAGCGCGACTAGCCCGGGCGGGGTTTGTCAAACCCAGTAGTACTACTCAGAATTACCTCGCTACACATTACTAACGGTTCGAGAATGTAAGGACTTTTCAAGAATGTTTGCACTAACGTAACAGGCGATATCAATAATACCAAAACCATTTTGTAAATACGTTTGCATGTTTTCTCCCCCAAAAAGGAAAGAAAATAAAATAGGGGTCGTGAAGACTCACCTTGTTTGTACAGCAATGAAATAATGTTCGCACAATGATCAGGTTTTCGGTTAACCTGTGTTTCACACCGTGTATGAAAAATTAATATTATTTATTAATTTAAAATATAACAACTGTTCGGTTTCGCATTCGCGTCTCGGTTACGGTGTCGATTATCGGTTGTTGGGGTTTTCTCATTCACGTGTAGCCCAGTCAAGCAACTTACTCATATTACTATCATAATATTTATGTTACCTTTAACACACCCATGCAAACATGCATTGGTGCACCCAACATGAAACATACATACACTTATACATACTCACAGAACACGTATACACATTTGCTTAACTCATACAACACTCATGCGCATGCAATCAAATAAACAATCCCATATGTGCCTCACCACTCACTGCCTGATTGAACACATCCCAATTCCATACGCCCACATTAATAACTAAAACATCACATACATACATAATCGCATACATACATATACACAAACTTTGTCTCATGCGCCTTCTGCCCTCCTGCTCCCCGATATTTATACATCGCACACATATATATATACTTACACATATATTTCGCAGAAGCATTACGGGTACATACATTCACATCGCAGAACATACATACATGTATATAGTCATGCGAATCAAACTGAAACATGCATTCAAGCAAACCGAAACGAAACCGAACCAAATCGCTATAATAAACCGAACCGAAACCGTAATGTATCGAAACGAATTATGAAAAGAACCATACCGTACGGTAGGTGAGAGGCTGCGATCTAACAACGGGGCGTCGTTGGAAACTAGCGGTTGATGGCGGTGTCATTTGATCACGTAGAAAACCGCCGGGTTCGCGGTGAGGGGCTGCGATCGGATCGAACAAGGCAGAAAGAGGCTTTTCACGGTTTAGATGGCACAACCGCCGGGGAGAGGTCGGCCGGTTGTTGTGGTGGCTTCGAATGTGATGACGGCAGAGAGCTTTAGAGAATGAGTTAGGGTTTCGGGAGCTTTGGTCGAGCGAATGAGGGGAGCAGAGGGGGATTGAGTTGGTTATATTTAATAAGACTTTGTTTGTAATTCACACGTTTGGTCCTTCAGAATTATACAATTTTACAATTTAGTAAATTAATTTAGGTTGGTTAAGTGTAGGTTGGTTGTTGATAATAGTAATAATTATAATATCCATAATCATAATAATACTAACAGTACTAACGTCCGTATCTTAAATGATTATAAGAATGGTTAGCTAACAATTTGTGGCGCGAGGTTAGGTAATGGAAACGAGGTTAACCTGAAATATCCAGGTTGTCACAAGTCGCATACCCTTTGTGCGAATGAACCTCAGTCGCATGACCTCCAGGCGCATGGACTTCAGTCGCATAACCTTCATACGTATGGACCTCAGTCGCACCATCTTTCAATTGCATGACTCTCCAACACATGAACTTCAGTCGCATGACCATTGTGCGTATGGACCTCAGTCGCATGGCATGCGTGCGCATGGACTTCAGTCGCACTCCAATCGGCTGAATGACCTCCAATCGCCCTCCAGTCGGTCGCCTAGCCCTAGTTGGTGCAGAATGCAGTTCACTCGACTGCAGCCGCGGGTTTCGGCCTCCAACCCCTTCCAAACCTCTTTTAAGCTCAAATCAACCATTCTAGACCTTAGAGAAACATACCACGACCTCATTCAAGCATAACCAAGCAAGAAATCGAGCCTCAAACGCATCATACACATACATACATGCATAAAAACGGGTCTTCACCCAAAAACTCGAAAATAGGTTTTCAGATGTGTTCCAGCCTCAAAATCAGTTGAAAACATGTAAAAGAGGGGTCCTAGAACTCACCTTAACGATCCCGACGAGTAGAGCTTCAATTTGACTCGCTCCACGTCGATTTCCACGCTCGAATCCACCCGAACCAACTTTTCTTCTCTTTTTCTCCTTCTCTTCTCCTCTCCTCTCTTGGCTGAAAAATGGGAAGAATGGGGGTATCTTCCCCCTTTTATACTCCCGTGCATCGAAGTTTCTCTCGTTGGCGGGTTTGGTCCCTCGACTTCGGACTTTATTTCTTTTCCTTCTTTCGTCGGCTTCAAAGGAAATTTCCGGGCGTTACAGATTGGTAACTGCTCCAATCATGGTTTCCCCAGATTGGACACTACCATTTGAGCTCATGTGCCATGCAAGCGATTTCGCAGTGGGAGCTGTATTAGGATAGAGGAAAGACAAGCAATTTCACCCAATTCATTATGCGAGCAAAACCCTAAACGACGCACAAGAAAACTACACTACCACCAAAAAAGAACTTCTTGCGGTAATTTTCGCGTTCGATAAATTCTGCTCGTATCTCATCCTTTCAAAGACAATTGTTTACACCAATCATGCAACCCTTCGTTATTTGTTCAACAAACAAGATGCAAAGCCGAGATTGATTCGTTGGGTTCTTCTGCTTCAAGAATTTGATATCGAAATTCGTGATAAGAAAGGAGCGGAAAATCTAGCGGCTGATCATCTCTCGCGTCTTGAGGACTCAAGTCCTTCACAAACTGAGGAAACCAAAATAAACGACAATTTTCCTCATGAATTCCTCATGCACATTCAATCCTCAATCGATGAACACCCTTGGTTCGCCGATTTTGCGAATTACTTAGCAAGCGGAATCCTTCTCAAAGGAATGACTTATCAGCAAAAGAAGAAGTTCTTTACTGATATCAAACATTACTATTAGGAGGATCCGTATCTGTTTAGAATCAGTGCAGACCAACTCATTCGAAGATGCATATATGGAAGTGAAGCAGAACAAATTCTAAGGCACTATCATGAAGGACCCACAGGAGGACACCATGGAGCAACCTTAACTGCCAAGAAAGTATTCGACTCTGGATTTTACTGGCCCACAATCTTCAAAGATGCTCATAACATGGTACGCACCTGTGATGCATGTCAAAGAGCAACCAATATCTCGACACGGGATGAGATGCCTCAGAAACCAGTTCAAGTATGCGAGATATTTGATATATGGGGTATTGATTTCATGGGGCCATTCCCAGTGTCATTTGGCAATCGTTACATCTTGGTAGCAGTTGATTACGTCTCAAAATGGGCTGAAGCTCAAGCCCTACCTACTAATGATGCCAGGAACGTTGTCAAATTCCTTAAGAAACTATTTTCTCGTTTTGGTACCCCCAAAGCTCTGATTAGTGACCGAGGAACTCATTTCTGTAACAATCAGCTTGAAAGAGCAATGGCACGTTATGGAGTTCACCATCGCTTTACAACTGCTTACCATCCACAAGCGAATGGGCAAGCAGAAGTTACTAACCGAGGTATCAAATGAATCCTTGAGAAAACTGTAGGTCAAAATCACAAGGATTGGTCTACCAAGTTAGATGATGCATTATGAGCTTTTCGAACAACCTATAAGACTCCCATCGGCACAACACCGTTTAAACTAGTTTATGGGAAGTCGTCTCATCTACCTGTAGAACTAGAGCATAAGGCCTTTTGGGCACTTAAAGCAGCAAACCTGGACCAAGTCCTTGCAGGAAAGAATCGATTCCTACAAATTCACGATTTGGAGGAATTGAGGGAACAAGCGTACGAAAACGCTAGGGTTTACAAAGAAAAGACAAGGAAATTCCACGACGCTCGATTAAAGAGAACAAAACAATTTCATGTGGGAGAACGTGTCTTACTGTATAACTCTCGTTTACGTTTATTTCCCGGAAAACTGAAATCACGTTGGTCTGGACCTTATACGATCAAAAACGTGTTTATGAATGGTGCCATTGAAATTTACAACCACGCAGGTTTAAGTTTCAAAGTAAATGGTCATCGTTTGAAACCGTATAATGATGTACCAACCAAGATTTCTTCGGAGGAATTAAACCTCCACCCCAACGAAAACTAAGTGTGGGGAAGGGTCATGCCGAAGACCCGAAACTTAAACGCGGCACCTGTACATAAATTCTTCTCACTTTGTAGCAATTTTTAGGACTTCACAAGCTCAAGCATGGGGCCGTGTTCCATCAAGCACGCCCCCGTGCCTCTGACTAAATTTTTCCATGATCTCCGCTGACGACTCTGGAACGTTGCAGGTCGAATTTAAGACGACTTCTGACAAGCACGGGGCCGTGCCTAGCCAAGCATGCCCTCGTGTTCACTCTTCCCGACCTGTGTATAAATACCACATTTGTTCCATTCTTTCATCACACTCATTCCTGCTCAAAAACGTAAAAAAATGAAAGAATCAAGTCACGAAAGCTCAAACTGGAATCCTGCGAAGAAACCGCGTTCCGAAACGCGAGAGCCAACAACTCAAGAGTATTTCTTCAAAATACATGAACTGATTAAGCAATTGACAGAAATGAACCTTGTTGCTTCCCAACGCTTGGCTGAACTAATCCAAAAAGTTCAGCAGATGGGCGAGGAACTCATTTCCATTAACCAGCAGCTCGCGGAATTGAGCAACCGCACTTCGCACTATCCCATGCCAAACCTTCCACACGAAATGTGTGGAGGTTTCTTTTAGAAACATTCCGTGATGTGTTAAGTGCGCTGTTGCGCGTTAAAGAGTCTGGTTTTGCTGTTTCAGATTCTCGGCTTTTAACGTATCGTGTAACCGTAGGATTCTAGGGAATGTAATTTTCAATTTGGCTTGTGTTATTTAATTATAGGACTATTTTCGTATCTTTTCTGATGATTTGGAAGTGATAAAACTTAACCGGGAAAATTACACAACGCGCGAAACTGATAAACGGAACAACAAAAGACTGAAACCAAACATTTGTGCATGAACACGGCCCCGTGTTCAAAGGGGCACACCCCCGTGTTCGACAAAAGTTGACACCACCTGCCAATTTTCAGCCTTTTGTCCTTTTCCAATCAATGTTGCATGATAAAAACCGAGCTAATGTGCCTGCAAAGTCGTATCCACTTTCATTTCTCTCTTCTTTTCCATTTTTCTTTCATTTGTTCAAGTGTTCTTGCAAGAGTATTTGGCCAAGAGGTTAGCATACTAATTCCTTTGATTATGAAAGTCATTTACATGTAGTTAGGTGATTAGGTCTCTAAACAACCGAAATCCTCGCAATTATGTGTAAACACTTGTTCTTAAACGTGTTATGGAATGATGAATGATTTTAACCTACTTGTTCATGTATATTCTTGTAGTAGATTAGTGTTAATTAGTGTGTTTAGTTAGATATTAGTATGTTTAGTTGGTTAGTTAGTTGTTTTTTTATTATTAACAAGACTATCTTCATAACTCGTGGTGAAACCTTTGTTAATCATGTTCAAGTTACAAGAATTCTCAAGTGATGTAAAACAATATATATTTTGAGTATCTTGAATTATTAACAAATGATTAAAATGTTCAACGTATAAACTTTGATTTTTGAAGCAAGAAAATGTTAAACCCATGCTTAATCAATGATTTACAAACAAAACCACGTTTGCTCGAGTCAAAATTTCATGCCCAAACATGTTAACCGCACCCCCACATTGTATAAAGCGCACCCCCATGTTCAAAATTTTTTTTCTTGGATGATAAATTCTTAACTAATTTTGAACATGAATTGAATCATTATGATGTTATGTCTTGAAAAACATATGTTTTTCACTAACATCATGAGACTGCTTAAGAAAGTTGTTTTGTATAGATTAATTTATTTTTAAATTTCAGGATCATGGAGCATCCCTACTTACATTTTGAAGGGAACCACGAGAGATGGTGTCATGATAGACTTCAAAGATTGCTACAAAGGGCCGAAAGATCCCACTTACAAGCAGATGAAGAAACACTAGCGGCAGTCGAACAGCTAGAAAGATATAATAATTTATTAAGTGTCCAGTGGGAACATTTATTTTCACAAATAGACCTTCAGTTTAGGAACTGACTATTGAATTTTTAGCAACTTTTAAATTTATCATGAAAGACTCTGATCCTTGGGATGAAAATGCAGTTTCATTCAGACTATCTGGGAATTGGCATAAAACATCTATTGCCTTGTTCGGTGTCTATCTTGGAATATACACGGAACAAGAAATGGATGAGGAGGCTATATCTGAAATGCCGGCGTATCATACCTTCCCGGACGAGGAAAGTAGAGACGCGGAAAGTGGTGCAATGAGGAAAGCATTTTGGGAGCGGATTGGAACCGGCGTATCATACCTTCCATAACAGCTCGTGGTCAAAGCGAGGGAGTTGTTAATTTGAGGGACTTTTTGCCAAGAACGTGATTGCAGGTGCTCCAACACCCATGTTTGGAGGAAGCTGGATTTTGAACTTATATGAAAGCTATGGTTATAACACTGAAGGAACCGAAGGAGTGATGCCAGGACTGTTGGACTTGACCATCTGTACAAGTATGTATATGATGACAAGTTTACCAAATGGGCAGACGAGATTCATGGATAAGAAGGGACAAATCTGGGATCCGGCGGATCCCGAAGAAATTATCATGGATCTCGACATGCCGATACAGCCAGAAGGAGCCGGAGCTGGATCTTCAAGTTCACGTACAAGGGAATTTCCAACCATGATAGACCTTTATGAGTCAATCCAAACCACCGAAACCCATGGAAGGCGATCATTTGAATATGCCCAACGAGCCTTCAACCGAGTCGAAAATCTGCATTCCCGAGTCGATAACTTGAGCAAAGATGTCACGTACATCAGAAACCGAATGTACCACGAGTGGGGGGATATCCCGCCACAAAGCCCTTGAAAACCGTATCATTTTCGGGGCTCCGACACAGTTGTTTTGCGCCAATCTATATTTTAATTTATGTCGTTTTGTTTTTATTTTGTGTGTTTAGGATTTTAATGCTTTCAATAAATTGGTGACATTTCAGGTGATACCGAGGATTCTAACAACGCGAGGGCAACCAAACACAAGTGAAAAATTCATCATTTTTAGGGGAGTTATTTCGTTACCCTTTCTTGATCATGAATATTTTAATCACATTGAGGACAATGTGAATTTTAAGTGTGGGGATGGGAGTAATGCATTTGACTTTGCTAAAAAGGTCCAAATTAATATTTTTAAGAAAAGATCACTTACCAAATAATTTTTGTGACAAGAAACCAAAAATTTAATATAAAAACCAAATTATAAATATACGTTTTCGGGAAATAGAGAAGTAAATCCATGACGTCCAAATAAAAATTGAAAATGTTTTTTGTGATATCCTTAAAAGCAATAATCTAGTAAAATATTTAATCATGTAAAATGAAACACTTTTACCCAATTCCATCCGTATGTGAGTTTATTTTTAAGCCTTAAACAAGCTTTTGCAAGTTGCAATTCTACTTTCATTCTGGATTTAATTAAGGGTGCCATATGATACGTGTGATTAGAACTTGCTTTGGGTATACATTTCAAGACCTTAATTAGTATTTGTTGCATAAAAATGAGTTAGGCACTAGGAAACCTTAACCAATTAAGCCCCAACCATTGTTTTTAATTTTCCTTACCCAAACGTCAACCCTAGTTAGCCCCGTTA